>JAUPFT010000022.1:3070700-3670700 GCA_036936625.1 Parnassius smintheus behrii | reverse complement strand
TGAACTTTAGTGTAGTTGCGTATGCAGCTTTTCCTAGGTAAGGCTAATTGTAATGTTAGTAAAATTGCTTGATGGTCAGTAAGCGAGGAATTAGTAACTAATGTTAATGAGGGGTTATTTGATTTAATCATAAAATGGTCTAAACAAAAGCCGCTTTGATGTGTAGAGTGGTAATATGTTGGTAATAACCCATGAAAAGAGCAAATATTTAGGTAGTTATATGCATGGTTATCTGTTTTCTCAGGGGTAATGTTAATATTTATGTCACCGGTTAGGATTATATTTTTATATATGCTAAATTTGCTTAAGGTAATATCAAGGGACTCTAGAAATCTATCAATATTTTGTGAAGGAGGTCTGTAAACTGCGATAACAATCGTCTCGGAATTAATTCGAATGATTAAGCAATTACTATCCTGGAATGTAGGTTCTGTGACCGTTACTTTTAAATTATTTTTAACATAGATTACTAAACCGTCATTTTGATTAATGTTTTTCTCGGTTTTGTGTAAAGAATAGCCATTTAGAATCGGTAGGTGGGATGGGAGGTTTGACAGCCAACATTCTGTAAGGATAATAATATCACATTTTATATCCAGTCTATGCAACAAAAATTCAAACCCGGTTATATTCCGATTTATACTTCTAATATTTTGTGTGAGTAAGATTAACTTATTTTCAGGACGTGGAAGGAAGTGTTTACAGTCATCGACATTACATGTTTTGGCGTCAGACACAGAAAAGTTGTCTAGGTCATCGAGTAATTGATTCGCCATGCTTAAGCTTAAAGATAAACTAAAACTGGTGTTTAAGAGCTAAGTAAATAATATAATACGCGGTGCTCTTAGGCGCCCTCATAGTCTATGGAGTTGATATATTTGTCCTCTGCGAATTTACGTGCTGGACAGCTTTCCTCGCCAGTTTAGTGGTCGCATTTTCTTTTAAAACGTTTACACGTCGCGCAAACGGGGGCATGCGCTTTGTTATTACATTCCTTAAAGGAATGCCCGAGCTCTCCACAGTAGTTACATGTAGGGCTACTTTCCCGACAAAATTTGGCTGAATGACCAAACTGCTGGCAGTTGAAGCATCTTGTTACTATTGTGAAGTCTCTGACTGAGCATGAGGTGAAATTGTAAAAGGACTCAATAATAATACAAGTCGACCTTTAGGTATAATTATGGTATTTTCGCTTAGTATTATTACGATACTATGTACTACAAACTATAAAATGATGGTATAATTATACTACGAAATCCGACCCTGGTGATGTGGTGTTTTGATATGACGTTTGTATTATGACAGATGCACTACTTTTTCTTGTATGAAAAAGTTAAGAGTAAAATATTTAGATGGGCCTATCTTTCCTTTTGAAATCATTGGACTATCATCAAATAATGACAAACTTTTTTCTTAAAAAATGAAGCAACGAAACGCAACGCTTGGCGTTCGGCTTTGACACATTGGCACTGGCCTGACTAGAAGTTGACAGTTTGTGTTTTTATTAAACATCACATCAAACATCAAGAAGCTTTTGTTTATGTGTAGCATTATTTTATCAGCGACAAGCATTAATATGGCTCAACAAAATACTGTAGGTTGTTTTGGCGGGAACTTGGCCGTGAACGGATTGTCGCTCCTGTTTTGTCGCTTGAATAATGGTTTGAAGTGGATTTTGATTCGTAAAAGTGATGCGATTTTGTGAATTAAGTGTCCACGCGTGTGAACTATTAGAGAAAACGACGAAACAAGTGCTTTGATGTCGATATAAACCTCAAGTTATTTTGATCGCTTAGGCGCCTTATGAACTTGAGTGGCTGTCGTCATCAACTGTCCGCTAGGTTGAGCTACTGTCAAAATCTCCCAAGGGCTTCGCAATGTGACGCATCAGCATATTGTGAAGTAAAAGAACATAAAATGAAGATTCACCGGACATTGGCAGAATTATTGTGACATTATCACAGTACCAAGGGCCATATAGTTAAACAAAGAAGAAGAAAATACTGTAAATATTGTGATTTCTTTGCCGTGTTATTTACATTTATAGAAATGTAACAAACAAAGCTTGCATCTTTGTCTAAAATCCGCGCCAAGTGTAAGGCATCTATAAAATTTTGTTTCAAATGAAGGCCAGGGCCCTTGGAAAGGACGAAATACTCTTCCTTTTTGACTTGATTTCCAAGCAAAAAGTAATTACTATCAAGGCAACGAATGCTACAAATAATAAATTAAAGGAAGAGGCTTGGAAATCCATAGCGCAGGAGTTTAGTGCGATGGCGGGAGAATTACGGCGTCCTGAGCAACTACGCTTAAAGTGGGAAAACTTAAAGAAGTCGGCAAGGAAACGCAATGCATTGATAAGACAAAATAATTTAAAGGTTTGTAATAAGTACATACATCAAATATTTCGTAACATTTTGTGAGATATACCCGATCATCTTAGAACACTAATATGTATTATTTCTATTTAAAAATTTTTGTTTGCAGACCGGTGGTGGAAAAATGCACATCCCTCCCGATGGAGCACTGGACCATGTAACATCTATGTTGGGTGCAACATAGATGTTGCACGGGGTTCACTGTGGAGTTTGGTGGTGACAGGGAAAAAGAAATGATGCCACCAGATGCGGTTGTGGAACTCATTTATTTACAATCTTTGCCGGAGCATTCAGAGACTATTAATAGTGATTTGGTGATGGGAGGTGGTGGTGGTGCTGAGTGTGGTGGTGATAGTGAGAAAAATTTTACACCAAAAAGATTTATTTTTAATAATCCCCACAAACCCTGTAAGTTATATTTTACCTCAGTTGTTAACAAAACAGACCATCTCTATGGTCTAGTGGTGTGAATGCTTTTTGCATGTTTTTAACAACTTTGTGTTTTTTTTCTGTTTCATCAGGAAATCTTAAGGCCGGTCACCCAATTGTTTCATGAACAAGCCAATGTGTGGAATAGGCATATAGTACAGTTGGTTCTGTGTAATTTCTAATGTAGTTTGTGTGGTGTCAAAAGATATGAAGTACAGGGATATGCACTGTCCCCAATAAGCCATCTATTGCCAAACGATCCCTCTTTACATTGCACTGAAAATAAACGACAAATATTAGTCATGTTTACGTGATGAACTTTTATTAATCTTGATTAAAACTACTTTTTACGGATTTTATCGCGTTTATTTTTACTTTCAATTACTTTTACTTTTAATTCCCGACGTTTCGCGAACGCGAAAAAATCCGTAAAAGTAGTTTTAATCATGTGTAGTGTTCGCGTAAATATAAGAAATCATTTTAATAATCTTATAGATACCTAAGTACCTAAGTACTTACTTTTTAGCATAGAGTTGCTAAATATAGTAGTATCATGAGCAGAACCAGGCCAAGGGGCAACAATATACATAAATAACAATTCACCGTTACAGACTCCTTGTACATTTATTGAAAATATGCCTTTTCTATTTCTGAATTCTTCTCCCGTATTTGAATCTGCAAAGATTACGATTCCGTTATTAGGTATAATCTATTATAAATGAATGAATCTATACTTACTAATATTATAATAAAGAATTGTATGTATGTTTGTAGGTTTGTGAACTAATTCTGGCCATACTTGGATTAAGTTCTAGGATTGAGTTTCAGATCACTAGATGACCTAAGACAAAGCTTCTGCTTCTGCCTAGATCCACTTATTATAAATATTTATTTATTTGATAATACTAACCAGGTGACTGTATGGGAACATGTGTGCAGTCAATTGCGCCAAGAATTCTTGGAAATTCTGCGATTTCATAAAAGGTATTTTGGGTATTGCTTAATGTCTTCACCTATTGAGGGTATACACATATATAGGCCCGAGACACATGATGCACAATTCGGCTGGCTGACGCTTTCGATACACCAATAAAGTCTGCTACTGATAAAAGCATTGTTCTCTGTGCGTAAAATCTCAAGGTCAATAACAACTGATGTAACGGTGATATTCCCTTATTCCTAAAATGTTAAAATAATTTTCATTCATGTTTATTGTCAAAGTTAATGTTTGGTAGTATATTTCGACCATAAGTAAGTACAGTAACTAAATTTTCTTCACAAGTTTCTTTACTCACCTCGAAGAAATTACTTTTAAGGCTGGTGTTATTTTCAACGGTAACTCATCCACGGAAGTTTTATTTAGTCTAAATCTATACGTAAATTCGGAGTCAGAAAATTCACTTCTGTAATTTATTCGAGTATAAACTCGGCGATTTTCGGAATCAAAAACACCGATCTCATACATTTTGTTATCACTTTCGTCACTGAACACATCCATTTTTTAGAAATAAAATAGCTTTTATTTATTTAAAAACGCGACAAATATTTGCTAACTCTCAAAATTGGGCGATGGACAAAACTATGACATCTGGTAATTTGAACTATCGTCAGTTAACTGCCAAAACGTTATTGAAACAGCTGTTTTTTTTTCTATGAACCCACTTAACTCAGGTAGTCGGTAAGCCCTCCGAACGGTAGTTCAATGTGATGGTTAAATATTTCTATCTATCTTCGATTATTGAAACGAAATTATCTAACTATAGATACCAATGGTAGAGCTTTTAACTTCCAGTAAGGAATAGGTAGAACACATCCTCTCGTCGGGTATACTTAAAAACAAGATTGTACAACCATTGCGTGTTGCTATTGATGACTTATGGATCTGAGACGTGGTCCTTTAATGTTGTCCATATGGGAAGGTTAAGGTCGCTTAGAGAGCTATGGGGAAGACTACGCTTGGGGTTTTTCTACGTGATAAACTTATAAATGAGAATATCCGCGGTAGAACTAGAGTTACCGACATAGTCCAACGGATTAGTAAGCTGAAGTGGTTATGAGCTCCACTTAATGAAATAACGACCTGGTATGACACGCAGGAATTCGATGGACACAGGTGACTCAGGACCGTGCTTAGTGGCATTCCTTGGGGCCTTGGCTTAGCAGTAGACTTGCAAAGGTATGTAATGATGATGGCGATATACAAGATGCAAGGGTAATAAATGAACCCATATATTTATTTAACCCTTCAATGCCCATGAAATTCCATTGCAGTTGCATGCACCTGGCAAATCGCGAGCGGTTGCATGCGACCGCACCCACCCACAGCAATTAAAACCGTTTGAAATTATATTTAGTTATTTAACCCTTCAATGCCCATGAAAGTCCATTGCAGTTGCATGCACCTGGAAAATCGCGAGCGGTCGCATGCGACCGCACCCACCCACAGCAATTAAAACCGTTTGAAATTATATTTAGAGACTACTTTTCTAGGAAAAAATTTGGCATTACAAAATCTACACAAAATTCTCTATCCTGTGGTCTAAATAAAAGTCAGGTTTTACTTCATCACAAAAAGATTTTATTATATTTTGATAACAAAAAAAAACATACCAAGCGGACGTCGGTAGCGTGATTTTCATCACAATAATTTACGTAAAAAGATAAATTATATTTACACAAAAACATTCATTACAATTTTATAATAAAAAACTATAGTAAAACAAGAATAAAACACTAGAAAAATCCAAAAATCGACACAACAATATCCAAATGAAAATGGCGTATGTAATGAACGTAGAATATAAATTAATATCCATAGACTAACTGTTTTTTTTTATTCCACTAGAGGATAGAAAATTTCATATAAATTCTATAATGCCAAACTTTTTCTTATAAAAGTAGTCTCTAAACATAAGTATTTATGGGTTAAAGTGCTGTGGGTGGGTGCGGTCAAATTTGACCTCTTGAATTTAGACGGAATATCGAAGCGTTCAAATTTAGACGCTTCGCGTTTGAGAGGTTAAATTGATTTGATTAAAATTGTTATTATATTAAAAAATATGACGTAATCTATAAAAGGTAACATTAATATTACATTATTTATTTCACAATATGAGATGCGCGAGTATGTTGCCGACAGGAAAACAATAACGGGTTCACTTTTTGTTAAAGCTTGATTTTATTACTCATCTATTTTACCGTTCACAATATTAGAAAGAAGTAATCTCCAATAAACTCCAATAAAATCCACAAAACGGTACAGATATCAGGATTCATCCATTCCAAGATGGGTGCTAGAAAAACCGCTATGCCTGAATGAATAAAAATAAGCTAAAAATGAAGAATTTATATTTATTTTCTCATCACAAACAGGTACAGAATTATTGATGACAAACATGTTGAACTGTAAACGAATTGAACCCTGGTTTGTGAGAGACTGGTGCCTAATAAAAGTATTAAACAATACCTGTCCTATAGGTCACCAGGTCCCTCCTCACGGATTGTACATCTTTAAATACCACGTTTGATTTACCTGAATAAGTTATATGTAAAATAGATACGACTGTTTCACAATATCCTTCCTTGTCGGTATCCTGACGGGAAATCGAACTGCAATCAGGACGTCCTCTCTAAGCAAAGCGCTGATAAAACGACCCGTCGTGGTTTGTTAGGAACGGCGCACAGAACATTCGATATTATACTTTTAACTTAGCATTACCCTTTATAAAAAAGTGAAATTGAAATAATTGACATCCATTGAAAATATTCTAGTCATATTGAGAAATAAAGTAAATTGAAATAGTAACAAAGTAGAAAAAAAAAAACAACAAAAAATAATGTGTGTCAGCTCCGAATTTACTGATGTATGTGTGGACCATTTAGAATTAATTATATGCCCACAATTTAATGTTGTTTGTTATTTTATTCCTATATGAAATTGCGAATGATATTTTTGAATAGCGTGATTTTATTAGTCTATGTTGAATAAATGAATTCATTCAAATCGTTGAAACTAACACGTACATAACAATATAAACTATATTTGTCCATGAATGAAAAAACGAATAATTCTTCCTAACAATAAAAATTTACAGATTTTTTTTAAAAGTAACTATTAACAAAATTCAAAAATTATCACCATCTTTACATGCGTTCGGTATAAAATGAGTTTTAAAGTTTCCTAACTTGTTTTATTAAAGTTTGTGATTTAATTTATATTAGTACTTAAGTAATTTGCATTATGAGGACATTCTTTATTTAAAAAGATGTCAACGAGTTTCATTTTAACATGTATGTAAATACATTACTCCTACATCTTGATTTTTATAGACAAGAAGAGAGGCGTTTCAGCTTTAGTTTCTGGCAGAGTGAGAGCCATGCTGCAGTTTTATAATAGTTGTAGCACGAGTGGATAGGCTTGACCGGGGAAATACCACGCTCTCACATAATAAAATAGTAGAGAACCGGGGACCCCTTTTACTGGATACGAGGCAATTCGTAAAACAAGGTCCTCAGGGGTGAAAACGATTCACCATTTTGATCCTTAATCGAGGATAGATTTAGATGTCTATAAAATAAACTCAACAACTCAACTATCACTTACCATTATGTAGATTGTAGATTGTGTGCACGTTTGTCACCATATTCTTTTAAAATAAATGTTGTTGTATTGCATCAGGGCTTATGATTTTGCACGCAATAAACTCAGACGAAATAAAAACTAAATTATTATAATTAAAAAAAACAGTTTTTATTCCGTCTGAGGCAATCAACTGCACAACTATGCACAGAGTTCGTGGAAGCGCTAACAGATCACTTTTTACTTTCATCAAAGATATTTTAGGGCCAAGAAGGGTCGCTCGCGCGGAACAGATGAGTGATGTGATTATCTTCAATGTGTGATGATTTCAATTCCTCGGACATGTAGGTTTCACTTAAAATTGCATGGCTTAAGCGCAAACTAACTTTTTTCGCGTTAAATCTTATCTAACAATCATAATGAACATATAAGTGATATAAAAGCACATTGCCAGAAAGATGGATGATTGTTGAACTTATTTTTTTTTTAAATTGATTAATTGCTATTTTACATTAAAAAGTGGTTTTAGTAACTTATGGTGTAGATTTATGAAAACCACATAGAGGGGTAAACACTTTTACACAAAAACAATGATTTATATTTTAAAAATATCAAATTTCAACTCAATGTAATTTTCTAATTTATTATCAAGTGGGAAGCCATGGAATGTACATGGGTGTTTAATTTTATTTTGTTTAGTTATACCTTATTAATTTTCTGACCTTGACCAGCCTTGTAATAATATATTTTACTAAATACAGATACATTTCGACTCGCTCGTGAGTGGGTTACTGTATCGTTTGTTTACAGCGACTCGTGATGAAGTATTATATCGATCGCCGTAAAAAAAAGAAGTATTCCAAAAACCAAATTTGATACATTCTTGACCAAGGTAAAAGATATTATTGTTATTTTTATAATCACAGAATTTCATTACAATATATTGTTTCGCTAGAAGTAGGTAGGATTCTTATATAAATATTGTTATACGTCTTGGACTTTATGGAGTGACCTGAAGGTGTACTTCGGCATCTGCTACTGGAACTCTTCAAATAGTAGAACTAAGGTGTGCCGAGTTTGGTTTCGTTTTGTTAGTTAACTCCGGACTTGATAGAGTGACCTGAAGGTGTAGTTTGGTGAATGCTAAATTAAAATACAGGTTATGACTAGATAAAAACTGTTTGAAAAGGAATTAAATTTGATGAGAAAAAAATATTGTCGAGTCAGGTAAAAAAACTAGTTTTTAGGATAATGCCTGAGTACAAATACCTAAAAATTAAAGTAATATTAAAGTTTGTTTCTGATCGTTTTAAGATAATTCCGTTAAAAGTTTTCTCAATTACCAATTATAACAAAAATTAATCTCAGTAATATAATATAATTAAAAAATATTTTCTATTGTTGATTAAGAGTTTTTTTTTCACATTTAAATTTCAAACTTTTTTTATTCACGTTTGACATAAAATTATCGGAAAATTAGAAGTTATAGTAATATGGTTATTCGTGAAAATTTGTGTGTATTTAAAATACCTTTATTACTAATTTTAGAATTAAATTTTAGTTACGATTAATAAGTACTGAATCTATTTGTGCATTAATTTTGACGTTTTAAAAATTTTTAATTTGTTACTACTTCCATTTCTAACGTAAGTATATTGTAATAAATGTATTAAAATAGCCTAAAATGTTTGTTTGGGCGTTAAAAATGTATTTCATATTTTTAAATGTGTTTAAGTAAGGATTTTAGTTCCTTTATCTTATTACTTATATGTGTTAAACCGTTTCAGACCACGTTTCCTGGAATATATTTATACTGCAAATTGTTGAAAACTGTGAAAGTTGTTTGTACAATGATTTTTATGATTTTATTTAATGGTTAATAATTTTTATAGTTTAATTGTTAATATTTAAATATATTAAGAATTGTTCAATTGTAAAAAAAGCGACATTGGCGGTAATCTTATAAATACTCCGAATTCAAAGAAATTTGAGACAGTACTTGCACAAATTATAAACTTGTATGTACAGGAAGTACTTGGTTATTCTTCGTATTTGCAAATTAAAAATATTTCTACTATGTCTTATTTTATTGTACTTTTGCTTATTTTGTCTTTTGTTAAGATAATCTCTAAATATGTGTGAAGTTATTTTCTTTTAATATATTATTTTAAATTGGCTAAATTCTTTTCATAATTTTTCCCTTGTTAGGCGGAAGATTTTAACAGCTTCTTTTAGCTAAATAGAAGAATTCAAGTTTATTACTGAGCCGATACTTTTTCCTAGCTAATTTCTTTGTTTAATTTCCCATGAAAATATCAAGCGTTTAAGGCATGCTCATTTCAATTTACCAAAAGTTTGTTTAATTTAGAGTTTCATTCGATGGAGTTTGAACCCGGGTTGCCCGAGTGCTTTAAATTTTACAGCGAGTCCTGTCATGGCTCTAATAAAAAAGCTTTTATATATATTGCACTATTTGTAGATGAATAGAGCCTCAATAAATTGAATTTACGTTGCACGGCACACATGAAAAATTGCGCTGCAACGATACAACCACGATAAATGATATTGCTTTCCGCTCGGAGTCAGTGGAGCGGTATTACTGTAAAACGCTTTTAAATCACGCGGCGACCGGAAGAGGATGTGACTCACCAATAAATATGTTTGTCGTATATCCGGTAACGCTTTCCGTATCCTTTGTTACGGGAGTTTATTCAACAAATCTTTATATTAATACGTGAAGGGAAAACTCTGATCCACCTTTTACGCATATTGCACGCATGTAGATGCATTAGATTTGGCATAGTTTACAATTTATAAGAAGTTTGAATACAAAACTTTTAAATTTTAAATTTAATATGTGTGACAAATACATTAAATTAAATGTAATAAAACATACATTATTTACGTATATACTGTCGATGTCAAACATGTTGTCGCTTGGATAAATTATGTCGTTTGTTAGAAAGTATCTTTTTACTCTAAGGTCAATGTCAACACTAGACAGCCTATGGCCAAACAGTAACGCGACGTCCTGCATGAGCGATCTAGACGCGAACGCGAAGTGGCGCGGCGCGGCGCGAAAACAACAAACAGTCGAAACCTATTGAAGTGGCCTACGTGACCAAATGCACGTGGGGTGCGGTGCGGAGCGGCGCGAAATGAAGCGAACGCGATCAGTTGGCTTGATATATTCGCGCGAACTGGATGCGGTGTCGTCGTGTTTTTGTTTGGATAATGTCAGAAAATTTTATTAATGCTATCCAAGAACGTCCTATATTATGGGATAAAAGGAATAAAAAATGTCACTACCGGTTATTATCGTACTGTGAATGGGAGGATTTGGCCAAATTAACTAGGACTACAAGTAAGTACAACACATTTTTTTATTATAGATTGCTATTACACATATGTCTTTGTAGAGGATGTTGTTCAAAATACAATTTAAACTTTTCTCTCGCTTGTGCGGCTGCTCGTGATGTAGCATTAAATCTCCTTTGTGAATTATGTCGTGATGCTTGCGGTATATTTTGATATACTTGCCGGAAAGATATAAATTCAGTCTCATTTATTGATTCAAGATCACGTATAATATTGTGCAGTAAACATATGACTTTTTCGTTATGAACTGCATTTTCTACATTGGTATCGATAGATTTATCCCTTACAAGCTTATAACTATTCTAAGATAGTTAAAATGATTTTTTTTTAATTTATGTCTATTTATTTTGGTCTAATTTAATTAAAAACGTATAAATAAAACCATATTTATGTATATTTCCATGTTTTTGAGAAGGGGACATAAGTGTCCCAATATGCGTTAAGGTACATTTTTCTTATGTACGGACAAAAAATACTAGAATGATTTTATTGTGAAATAAACACAAACTATGATATAAAGTACAAATTATTTATTGTAGAAATTATTTATAAAACAAAAATAAGGTCTGTAGTAAAACATAAATGAACGTTGCATGTAGAGCAAGTGTTATTTGTGCGATTCTCTATACGGCTTTTAGCACACTGTACGCATCTTTTTCTGTTACTTACTTTTACCATTACGTGTGAAGGCGTACCGCGCTTCTGTGTATAAGAAATTTGCTTTTTCGTCATAACAACTGACGACAAAGATCTTTGTCGAGACGAAAAGCTACCAATAAGTGACCGAGCTACTACTTGGCGAAATTCTAGGCTCCTTCCTTCAATACGTTTTGCTTCATGCAGCTTGCAATAAATCACATATGAATTATTCATCGCAATAGCTAGTAAGTCAAAAAACAACCTTAGGTAGTATTTTATTTTTGCTTTTCGATCCACTTCATAGTATACTTTTTTCTGGTCCATCAGATCGACCCCTCCCATATGTTTATTATATTTTATTATAGCTTCAGGGCAAATTACATTCACCTTTTCAGTACTACCAGAAACACGCTTCTTGACTATCGTCGTAGGTATGGGTGATAAAAAATTTGTTAGCGAAAACACGGCTTTGTTATCCATCCATTTTATGAAAGATATTCCATTGCTGCTGGCTGCAAAAATATCTTCACGATTCATATTTTTATCTGTTGGCATATTTTTCGGTACATTTTTCCTGTTTGAGCGCACTGTTCCACACGCTTTTATATACTTATTCATCAGTGTATACTGAAGATTAGGAGAATTGAAAAAATTATCAAAGTATATTTCACACCCTATGCCCTGTAAGCTTTCAGACAATTGCAAGACAACCGATTCACCCAATCCCGTTTCAGTGCCACCTCTTTTCTTCCCAGTATACAAATCAAACTGAAATAAATAGCCAGTGGAAGAGCATGCCCTACACTACATCTTGAACACCCATTTTATTGGTTTATTTTTTACGTATTGCCTCATTATGTTATGCCCCTTGAACTTGATCATGTGTTCGTCTATTGCCTGGGTTTTGGTGTTAGCTATAGCTCTTTGAAAAGCATGGTTTAAATGATCTATAACAGGTCGTATTTTGAATGCTCTATTATAAGACGGATCGGTTCTATTAGGTTCATTAGAATTGTCACTAAAATGCAAGTTCCTACGTATTTCTTCAAAGCGGTTTATAGGCATCACATTAGCAATGTAAGGAACTCCCATGTCAGGATCTGTAGACCAATAGCTCCTGAATGTAGGTAAACAATGATACCCTATCACAAAGTTCATGCCGAAGAAAGCTTTGGCTTCTTCATCAGTCAACGTAAAAGATCTTCCATTTTGATGAGAGTAGCGTATGGATTCACGAACAATAATCTCCTCTACAAATTTTTCGAAGCCTGTAGCCGCATTGAAAATTTTTACAGGAGTTAGTTCCGTATCAGAAGTTTGATCAAAAATGTGCACCTCGCCGAAGTTACCCTTCCATTTCACAAAAATTATGCGGAGAATATGAATTTTTTCGCCAGTTGATATAAGGGAATATGAATTATTTCGCCAGTTGAAATAAGGGACATTAGAACTAGGCTGTTGATTTTCAATAATATTCTCTTCTGGAGATGCTGACCCCGGTTCAATTTCAACAGTTGAAATACCCGTGTCTATATCTTGCTCTAAAAAAGTTTGATCCTCTTCATCAAGGACTAAACCCTCCTCATCATCGCTGTAGTCAGCCATCAGGAATTCTATAATTTCGTCTTGCCGCAATGAAAACTCTCTACGTCGATTGGAAGACATGGTCTGTAACCAAATAGAATATACAAAATAAGAATAATAAACAAAACAAAACAGTATAGCAAAAAATATTACCCGCTTAAAGCCAGCCTCCCTTGATGCGTATAGGGATACCCGCGTCCCTTTACATTTTTTACATAGTACGCCTTGTTTTTACAAAGAAAACCAAAAATATGTACCAAAACAGTAATTATACTTACCAGTGAATATAATTCTGAGAAGAAACTGTGGTAAAAAGTAGATATTTAATAAAAAATATTTTTTAATGTTCACGTCCTTCTGACAAATATGTCACTTTTCGCGGCATTAACTTTTTTGACAGATGATGTCTTTACTTAGTGTTGCCAGCGCGCAAACGCGAATAGGTGCTATAAAATTTAATAATACAAATTTAAAAAAGGTTTAACTCGGCCAGTATTACCGTAAATCGTAAAAATTAAGTGGACACAAATGTGTCCTATATGCGTGAAAGAGTTATGCAAAATTCTGAATTTAGAGGTTATTGAACCGAAAGAACATTCCACTACCATTCTTGCTCGAGATAAGCGAT
This sequence comes from Parnassius smintheus behrii, assembly GCA_036936625.1. Classification (NCBI taxonomy): domain Eukaryota; kingdom Metazoa; phylum Arthropoda; class Insecta; order Lepidoptera; family Papilionidae; genus Parnassius; species Parnassius smintheus. The sequence goes on along the minus strand of JAUPFT010000022.1, from coordinate 3,657,085 downwards.
AATTATAATTAGCTTTTGCGTCGCCTTTAGTCGTCGATCTTTTTGGAAAAGTTCTCATAAGATATTCTTTTAGAGGAAACGCAGCATCTCCTAGGATCTCCTAGCTCCTCCTAACATATGGAGCTTCGATATTTGAGTCCGGCAATACCTGTTCTTTCGGTATTTTTAGTCTTCCTTGTTCTATTGCACCTCGAAAGGGGTATTCATCAAAAACACCGACGTCGTTTTCTTTTCCACAGGAACCGACATTTATCATTACAAACTCATAATTTGCATCAGTGACTGCTAAAAACCCAATAGAAAAAAAGGATTTGTAGTTATAGTACATAGAACCAGTTTTATTTGTTTTTTTTTAATGCGAATATGTTTTCCGTCAATACACCCGATGCAGTTAGGAAACTGCCATCTGTCTCAAAAACATTGTGCTATGTTTTTAAAGTTATATTCTGAAGGCTCGGGCATATGCTTCGTAACTAATTGTGTCCACATAGCTTTGCAAACTTGTGGTACGATTGTGGAAATAGGAGATTTTGAAATTCTGAACGAGTAAGCGAGTTGCCGGAACTGTATACCCGTGGCTAAATACCTGAAATAATTGAAATATATTAATTATTCATTTAATTTTTTTAGGTGAAATTGCGAAGAAAAAATGGAAAAATTTGAGAGACACATTTATAAAAAAATTAAAAAAATCCGAAGCCTCGTTCTGGGGCTGACGCCGACAACTTGCCGAAGTAAACAGGCACGTGGCCATATTTTGAGTCCATGTCATTCTTAATAGTAATTTTGAAACCCCGAAAAACAGAAGGAAACATTGTACCAGAAACAGATAGTAATTCGAGAGATCACTCGGAATCTACAGACGCAGCTAGTTTGGAAGATGACTTGGCCCTGGACGTGGCTGACAGTGACTACACCCAACTCCATGAATCTATGTCTACGTTGCAAGAAATGCCACAGAATACAACAACAGATATTAACACACGTCAAGCGCCTTTGCTTTCCACCCTCGTTGCCAGCTATCACAAGACAAACACGCAAAAGAAAAGATAATGACCTAGAAGCATTCATCGACATCGAGAGAGAGAAGATGGAAATTCTTCGCCAGGATCAAGAAGATACTACTGATGACGATCTTCTTTGGTTCAAATCCATATTACCTTATATAAAACAGTTACAGTCAATGAACAAATTACATTTTAAAAGGCAAATGCAGGAGCTTCTACTCACGGAACTGTCAAAATTAAATTCACCACAACCCGGTTCTCAACATGGATATTACACTTCTTTGTGAAATTATTGAAAACTAATCATTATTGAAATAATTATAGTTCATAAAAGATAGCTTGATCTCTGCGGCAGCTATCAGTAAAATTACGCCTATGAAGTCCTGAATTTCTTAGTAGGATAGACAGTACCTGTCAATATCATACTTTTTGGACATGCACTAATTAAGACGGCATGCCCATAAAGTATGACATTGACAGGTACTATCTGTACTACTAAGAAATTCTGACAGCTGTCGCAGAGATCAAGCTATATTTTATGAACCATAATACTTCTTACTGCTAATGATACATAATAATAAATGTAAGAAATATTTCTTTTTCTTTTTTCTTACCTTAAAGTCACCATCAATCGTTCTTCTACAGAAATAGGTCACTGGAAATTGGTACTAGTGAATTGCACAACAGGTTTTATGGCTCGCACAATATAGTCAAACGTTGTAGGCAACATTCGACAATATTCCTTGAATAACAAAGGTTGAGCCCGTAATTCCTCATACAAACTGTGAAATTCCCCATAAATACGCCTTTCTAAGTATACAATATTAGTCCCACTTCTTCGCCCTACATACTTCTTGAGTATTTGATACTTAAGAAATGAATTTTCCAATGATATTTGTTTCCGTCCGTCCATGACAAATGCACAGTGCCCACTGAACGGCGGCGTCGTCGGTGGCGGCTGTGCGAGATGATTCGCGTGCACGTAAGACATAGCCACCGCGTCGCACCGCATCGCATTGAATTCGCGTGTACTCGCGTTCGCTTTGAACCGCCCACCTAGGACGCCGGGTAAGAACTTGTCCAGAAAGGGCAAATTCGCCGCGATTCTCTCGCGCGTATTACGCGCGACCGTTGCATCCACAAGGTGCGTACCAACGCGTGAGCATTTGGAGAGGAATTCAGTACGAAACATGGAGTTGAACGAAGAGTTCGCCCGTTAACTGGACGCAACAAGGCGTCCCTAGTATCTCGAATCGCGCGCAATACGCGCGAGTCAAGAGTCTGGCGTAATATACGTGATTTACGCGCGTATTTTGAATTCGTGCGATACGATTCACGGCGAATTCGTCCTTTCTGGACAAGGTCTAACACAAAGTGGGAAAGGAAATGTTGGCAATTTTTTTAAATGTTTTCAATAATTACTATTCTTTTTAAATGGTTTGTAGAGTGTGTTTACATTTATATCCCATAGCCGGAGACCAGCCACCTCTTTCATTTGGGAAGGTTGTTGAACAATAGATGATTGTTTCAGTTAGCAGCACTGTACATATCCTCATGTTTATGTGTTTATCAAATCAACCCTTTACATTGCAACTTATAATATCATTAGTTCATGCGAGGGGTGACTTTTACGTTGGATGCTTAGGCCTTGAGCTACTAATTAGCACTATTAAAATTAACTATAATTAAACGGAAAATTATAATGTTATGTAATACTCTATGCACGTGTATTGACAGTGTAAGAATATCCGCTACCCAATATCAGCCCATACCGACAGAGTAAAACAAACCAGGTGGAGAGGTGGACAGAATTTTTACGTTATTTTACGTTATAGAGCCATGCAGCAGCAACTCTATGATTGTTGCGAACGGGGAAGGACCACGCTCTGACAGTATAATGCCTTGAAGGTAGCAGCTTAATGCTTTTGTGTTTCGTATATCTATATCGTATGTATAGAACCGTTTTGATACAATGTGAGTGTAGAAAAGTGGAGAACCTTCTTACTGGAATTGACGTATTTCATCTTAGTCCCCAAGGCTGACAACGCATCTGAATTTTGATTCTTAATGGAGGATAGATGTAAACGTCTATGAACCATAACATCAATTGGCCAGAAGGAAAACGACGGGTTGCATTCCGGGAGTGCCAGCAGAAGTGAAAACTTGAATATTAACTTTGTGCATTTTTGATATTTTGGAATGGTTAGGGAATAATTTTGCACGAATTGCTTTAATTATCAGTATTGGTTGAGTGGCGAGTCTAAGGATCCCGAGTTCCGATTCCCTTGTACACTTGAACACAGTGCCTGGCGGGAGATCTCCGCTTTTCCTTCCACGGCCATAGTACCACCGGAGCTACGAAACCCATGTCATCCCATAATCTAGCAACGCATGACAGTATCGTGCGCTTTGTGCACGTTTCTATGGACGGGTTCACCTTAAGGCTAAACAAGTCGGTCTCCGGTGACCAACACAAACCGAGCACCTTGTGCGTATCAGAATCGTCGAATTCCTTTATCGCCGAAAGACGCTGTGATAGTGGGATTGTGACTAAAACCGGACGCGAATTACTAGTCCACTTCACAAGATCGAATTGGCCCGATTTAATGAGCTTTATAACCTCGGCGGTGTTTAGGGTGGGCTACTCCACGCTATCAACCGAATACACGAAATCATCCATATATAATCCACTTTCAATTGCCCTCTTACTTTAGAATAAGAGAGACCTTCATCGTAGACGAGCTGTCTCACCGTGCGTAACGCATGAAATGGGCTCGACTTTAAACCAAAGGAAACGCGGTTAAATTCAAACACCATTAGAGGTTCTTTTGGGTTGAAACGATATAAAATGCGTTGGAATCGACGGTCGCATTCACGGACCCCTATGCAAAGAAACATTTGGCGAATATCGGCGGATAGTGCCATACTGAACAAACGTATATACTATTATGTTAAATAAACTGCCCTGTAAATTTTGCCCACTATAGAGGATATCGTTAAGAGAAAGGTGAGTGCTAGTTTTAGCACTAGCGTCGAGCACCACACGTAACTTAGACGTAAGTTTGTCTTCCCTAATGACCCCGTGATGTGGTATGAAATACGACGGTGTATCTTCGTAGTTATCTAATTTCGGAGCCACAAGTGATATGAAACCTTCCCTTATATATTCTTTAATGACGCCGTTAAGCTTCCTTTAATTGGGGTGAAGCGAGCATCCTACGCTCCAAACTGTAAAAACGTTTTTCCGCCATTTGACGCAAATCGCCGAGAAATAAAACATCTCCGTTAAGGGGTAGCGCTACACTATATCGACCGTCGCGATCACGAACGGTCGTGCGGACGTAAATTTCCTCGCATAATCTATCATCTGGGATAACTATAGGTGGAATGTTCACCTCTTCCATCTCCCAAAATTTGCGGACTAACGACTCGAGTGGTTCGACAGCCATACAACAATAAGAGGTTGCCGAAATATTATCCATGATGGGGGCGGAGCCAACGATGACATAGCCCAAGACGGTTTCCAGTACGTAAGGCACGATATGCGAGGAGTTGCCCCTAACCTTATTGTGTAACAAAAGATGAGGGAAAAGCGATGCTCCAGTGAGCGTGTCTATGTCTCCGGGGACTGCGTAAGTATCGTCTGCCAGAGTCAAATTTTCAAAATCAATCATTGCTGAGGTGTCGACTGAAACGGTTGGCAGACGTTCAGTGACTTTATCTACTACTAGTGCATTTATGTCAAAGTTAATATTACGATCTAGCCGAGAATAAAATTTCAGATTTATATATCCCTGGGTACTTTTACTAGTACCTCCGATTCCTTTGACTACGGGACATGAAGGTGTCCTATTTATTGGCAATCCTATGCGCTGACGACATTGTCGCGTTATAAAGCTATTTTGGGATCCGCTGTCTAGCAATGTACGGACGCTTTGTTCGTTTCCACGCGAATCCCTAACTACGATACGGGCTGTACCCTGTAACACGGTTGAAGGAGGTTGTGTTCCCATATTCGACAATGAGCACAGAGCGACATCACCAGGTCGACCGCTAGAATCGTCGACTTTAGTAGGTGTAATTTCCTTGTCCGATTTACTTGACGCAAATATGTTGCTGTTTTCGAAATGTAATAACGTGTGATGTTTTCTGGCGCACTTGTTACACACGAAACTAGAATTGCATTTAGCAACTAAATGTCTATCGCTTGAACAATTCAAACATAAGTTGTTTGTCCTTACTAATCTATAACGTTCGCTGGGTGAATGTCTACGAAAGGTCGCACAATTATATAAATTACCGTGTTGTTTATTTTTACATAGAACACAGGCGCTATGAAGCGATGCAGGCGCAGCGGTTACGTACGTTAGAGACCCTGCGGGTCTAGGTGATGAAGTCTGTCTGCGGTCGACACATTTCTTAACTTCTTGTTTAACGTTCGAAGAGCGCTGTATCACTTTAATTTGGTCTCGCACAAAGGATGTCAATAAATCAAATGAGGGCAACTCAGAACTACGATGCTCCATTTCAAACGCACGCACGGTGTCGGGGTCTAGTTTCTTTAGTGCAATATGGAGAAACACCACGTCCATAAGGTCATTAATAATAATAATAACAATAATATTCCACAATTATCACACAACGCCATCTAGTCCCAAGCTAAGCAGAGCTTGTGTTATGGGTACTAGACAACTGATAAACATACTTATATATTTCTAAATACATAAATATTATAGATAAATTACACCCAGACACAGAACAAATGATCGTGCTCATCACACAAACATTTGTCCTGGGTGGGAATCGAACCCACGACCTCCGGCTTAGCAGTCAGGGTCACTAACCACTAAACCAACAGGCCTGTCATTCAATTTCAAGTTCATAAGTGCAGCCACCGATGCTACAAATTTATCTAAAAACTGCTCTAAGCCGGTGATGTTCGCGGATGATATAGGTTTAAGATCGAATAGGTATCTAGTTTAAATATTCGGAGGCTAACATTCTCTTATCTTCATATTTGGTTTTAAGCGTTTCGAATATTAACGAATAATTGTTTGCTGTTGGTGCGAAACCCGAGCAAAATGACTGTGCCCTACCACTCAGTTTAAAATACGAAAATACGAATGGTTTTCCGCGCAAACAAGTATAAAAGTACTATCATTTATGTGGTAGAATACAATATTAATTTATTGCACAATCGTACACAAACATGAGAATTTATATTACATTAAAAAGTTTATCTCTCAGAAAAATCAACTTCCATCCATAATTTCGATGACTTTTTCAACATCATTATTACCAGAACCATCATCGCCAATCGCGAAAACTGATACGATCGGTTATGATAGCTAAAGCAAGAAACGAACAGTTTTGATTCGTACCTATTTAATGTCTAAACATTTTCGCCACACCGTAGAAAGAGAGGGTGATACTTCCTCTCCTACGCCACGCCGACTGTCTACTCTCCATCCGTCTTACGAATTTTCGATCAGGTCACGTATCCCGACGCGAGTTTAACATTTCACCCATTACAAAAAAAAGTAAACAACGTCCCTAAAGAAGTTTTCACTTCAAAATCTCCTGGAAAAGAGGTAATCGTTATCATTCTTTTTTTATGAAAAGGGGGCAAACGAGTATGCGGCTCACCTGATGTTAAGTGACTACCGCCGCCCATGATCAACGGCAACACCAGGGGAATTGCAGGTGCGTTGCCGGCCCTTTAGAAAGGAGTGAGCTCTTTTCTTGAAAGTCTCCAGGTCGTATTAGTCCGGAAAATTTGCCGGTAGTAAACTATTCCACAGAGAGGTCGTACGCGGAAGAAAACTCTTTGTGAAACATACAGTGGTGAACCGCCAAGCATACAGGTGGTGTGGATGGTATCGAGACGTTTGCCGCGTAGTGCGTTCACGAAATTTGGGGGCTGGGATTAATCCGAACAATTTTTCAGAGCACTCCCCATGGTATATGCGAAAGAAAATGCAAAGAGATGTAACATCTCTTCGCAGCGCCAGTGGATCGAGCCGATTGGAAAGCACTCGGTCGTCAACGATTCGAGCCGCTCTGCGCTGGATGCGGTCAAGTGGAAGGAGCTGATGATACTGGGGAGCCCCAGCCCAGAGATGAGAACAGTATTCCATGTGTGGATTCTATTTTAACATGTTTCTATAATATGGTGGATAACGTACATTGTAAATTATTATTTTGTAAACAAAGTCTCGCTGGGTTTCTCGCTGTTTTTTTCCAGGACAGAGTTTCTTCAGAACCAATGGTAAATTATAAAATTTCAACAAATATAACAAGTACACTCCTACTTTGGGTAGTCCCATAGAAGTAGTGAACACAGAACACCTGATAGTAAATGACTCCTTCACGTTGATAATTTCAAGCAAGGAAGGCTATAAATACGTTGACACCTCTGAAGACTAATATGGAATACGCATAGTCTGTACAAACGACAACTACATGTACTTTAACAAGAAAATATTGTTTATTCACTGCGATGTTTTTACAACGATTTTGTATTGCCCCTTCAAGTAATTATTCACCTGTTACATACATACATGAAATCGAATTAATGTCTCAAGACTCAATAGCATTACGACTACGCAAATAAGGACATCCTGCCAGCGTTCGATTTCCCGTCGCAGCGCTTCGAATATCGGAATATAAGGAATAAATGCTAATATTATTCTAACTTTGTTATTAGAAATAAGGCGATATTTAAAAAAGTTTTCATTGTTAATCATGTTTTTATATTTTATATGTTAAAAAATATAAAAACATGATTAACAATGAAAACGTCCTACAGCTGGGCACAGGTCTCTCATTTCTGAGAAGATTTTAGGGCAAGGAAGTGTGCGTGTTGGCGAATTTCGCACGTCTTCGAAATATTTTTTTTTATTTTTCAGACATGCAGGTTTCCTCACGATTTTAACTTAAACACCGAGCACGTGTATAAAAATATTCTTAACTCGCTTTGGATTTTAGTGATTGATTTTAAACCGACTTTTCAATGAACTAGGAATTTTGAACAGCATCGAATGACAATGAAGTATATGAAAAAAGTGAATAATTAACTACTTAAATACCTCAAAATATAGTTTTTTTTTTTAATTTCACTTGTACGAAATTGTTTTTATAGTATCAGTGTAAGTGGTGGCTAATTTATATTATAAGATAAGAAATTCTTAAAAAATATATTCAACAAAAGTAAGGCTTATTGTTTCAGCCATAACTTTCGTCGAAAAATAACTAAGACGGATATTAAATTTTTACCAGACGGGAGTATTATTATAGCGGCTAAACCTTAGTTCATTTTATGGGAGGTTGTATGCTATTAATCATATTGTTGAAGATGCTATGCGGATAACAAGTAATAAGAGAAAGCCTCTAAATAATTAACAATAACTAGATAAAGCTTCGTCATTGGGTATGTGGTAAATCAGCATTTAAAATTGCAATACATTGTTGCTATTGGTGATCTAGCTTGAGTCTCCACAACAACGTAAATATCGCGGCTTGAAAATCGTCAAATAGTGTGATGATTAGTAACGCCTTCCAGATGGCGTATCCTTAGTTACACTGCTAGTGCAGCTCAACTCGATTGCCTCATTAGTCTTGTGGTTGTCAGCACAACTGCCGATCATGTGAGATTGCATCTCAGGATGAACCAAAATCAGCTCAGCAACAAAAGTCCAAATTTTCTGTCAAAATATTCTCAGGACGGGAAGTTGGCGGCGTTAAGCGATGTAAGTCTATAAAGCAGAAAAACGGCTACCTGATCTCTTTCTATATCTCGTATCATATTGCTGTCCCATCTTACTATGTGACGAAGGGAAAAGAGTGCACATATCTCATGCAGATGGCACAAAATTCTGTCTGAAAGATATTTAATTACTGAGATCTCATAAAGGTTGATGGGGAAAGTCATACCTATTATATATAACATGTGTATGGCGTACAATAATTGAACTAACACATCTGCTAACAGTTTTATAAATGGTAAATACTACATTTTTGCGAGGCAAGAAGAGGTCGGTTCAAACGCGGAAAGATCACGCTCTCACAGAATACCAGCGTAAAATAAGCTGTTTAATACTGTTGTCTTTCATATCGTAGAGGTACTCGTGGAGAACAGGAGACCCATTTTACCAATGAAAACCAGAAAATCCATCTTAGTCCTCTGGAGCGACAACACATCTGCATTCTGATTCTCAATCTAGAACAGATGTAGATTTTTGTACCATAGTATCCACCTGCCATCAAGTGGACTGTGTGGTCGTTTGTCTAATTAATTATATAAAAACATTTGATACTGTGCCAAAATATAATCAATATTTAAAAAACCAAAACGCTTCTGCTTACAACACGCTACATAGGTAACAAAGGTGTTCCTGTGGGACCACGCTATGCAATATGATGCCAATATACGTTACATTTCTCGGAAGGAGGTCGATGTGGATACCTGTATTTTTATTTTATTTTATTTTAATAAGGATAACAACAGCGTATATCACTAAATGCAATTTCAAATTTACTTCAAGTATGCCAATAACAGTTATGCACATATTAAATATAAAGTGAGCTAGGTACAATTATAATGAATAAAAACGATTGAAATTAAACAATTTAAAACAACTTAATAAAATAACACTAATAAAATTAAGTAGTTTTAGGTTTACTAACACTTAGATATTAGGTCTTACTGACAAATGGATATATGATTTATTTTTCGAGTTAATTTTATAATTCATTTATTTATATCATGGCATATATTCTATATATCATTACATATATACATACAAGTATACGTACACAGTACACACCATTGTACATAAACATTTTAAAATATATTATAGTATATAAATAGCTCTCTTATTATTTAAACATAGCTACCTAAAGTAATTGTTTCTTCATAATATAGCTTACCGGCATCCTACCTTTACAAATGAGGGTAAATTAAACAACAGAAGCTGTGTTTAATACGCATGTACGTACCTTGTTTCTAAAATCACTTTTACTGCCTCTAAAGGGATCCATGGTATTAAATGTTTTGTTATAGTTTGATATCAAATGTGTTGAGATACTATTTTTACCATAAAGTGTGGAATGACGAGGTATACTAAACAAAGTTCTCTTGGTGATTCTTGTACGTTTTCTTTGCACATTAAACGTGACAGTATTCAGTAAATCCAGGCAGTCAAGTCAGTCGCGTAAGATATCGTATAGAAATGCCATATCTAACAGTTTACGTCTTTCTTCAAGCGTAAGAAGGTTGTAGTGTCGGCAATCATCTAAATACGATGAGCTTTTATGTTTAAATTTATAGTTCAGGTGTGAGATAAATTTACGTTGAATTCTTTCAATATTAATAATGTAAATTTTAAAAAATGGTGACCAAACCTGGCATGCATACTCAAGAGTGGATCTTACATACGAGAAATAAACCATTTTAAAACTTAGTAATTCCATAAATGAAAGACATGTACGCATGGCAAATCCAAGATTACGAAATGATTTACTACAAATACTATTGATATGATCTCGCATGGTCATACCGACATTAAAGAGTACCCCTAAATCCCGAACAACTGTGACCCTCTTAATTACAGTAGATAATTCAATGCCAGTTTCTATCTGAAACAGTTTAACACCTTTTGTTCGTTGCAACTACACTTCACTATTCAAATTCCATTTCACTTTCTCTTACTCTTCCCTCCACACAAGTTTATTTAAATAACTATATTAAGGTTTTAAGAAACAGATAATTGTCCAAAATTTCAGAAGTTAAAACTATGTATTTTAGCCTTGCTTAAATAGTTTATAAACGTCAAGGTCTACATCTGCATCTACATCTCATCATACATCTACATATCTGAGCGTTAAGTTATGTGTCATCGTTGAGTTATCTTTTATTGTTTGTATTATATATGTATATTATAGCGTTAATATAATTGTATAATGTCATCTTGAATAATTCCGCTGTTCGGAAAACAAGATCTCCTATGAGAAGAACCGACTAAAACTAAAAAATATTAAAAGCTCGGGAGCTACAATTTATTTTAAGAAGCATTCTTATAATATCATTTACAACTTATTGCTTATGAAATTATTACAATGTTAAAATGTTTATTAACATTTTTTAAACGTCAATTTGAAGTAAGTGCACTTTCAGGTACGGAGCTTAGACATAGAGTAGAAGCATTCTGAAGCTGATATACGGAAATTATTTTATTCTTTTTTGTTGTTTAAATAGTCGAATTTTTTTGATGTTGTTCTATATGAACAATTAACAATAATTCTTCGATATTTGGTAGTACATGATAAGGAAACCTTAAAATGTCTAATTTCGGAATAGTAATAATTTACCACCGGCGATTTTTCCGGACCGATACGACCTGGGGACCTTCAAGAAAAGAGCTTACTCCTTTCTAAAGGGCCGGCAACGCATCTGCAATTCCCCTGGTGTTGCAGTTGATCATGGGCGGCGGTAGTCACTTAACATCAGGTGAGCCACATGCTCGTTTGCCCCCTCTTCTATAAAAAAAATAATAAAATGTTTGAGGACATTTTCGTTGCTTCAAAAATGTCCTCAAGCTTTTATTCCTGTACCATGAACATTTTTCCACCAACAGAAATTCGCTGTTGTACACCAACAGTAGCACTTAGTCATCAAGGTGGACTATTTGCACAATTTAACCCCGTTAAAAACGAGAAGATAAGCTTTTCTCAATTTTTGAGAAAGTTTAACGGAGCAACTGATCTCCATCAGTTCAGCAGTGGGACGTATTATTTTACCTTCGTTACAAAAACACATTGATGTTAATTTTGTGTTCGATATTTCGCAGATGTAGATTAATTATTAGAAAGAATTGATGTTTTAATTTTTACAGTAAAAACTAATAGTTGGTTGTCCGAAAGAGAAAACCTTAAAACGAAACTGAGTATGAAAATAATGTTCCCTCGGAGTTTGCTTGGAATGAGCCGCTTTCTATTTAATTTTTGAGTAATCTTGAGACGACTGCGGAAATTAAAGCAATAAATCATTTGACACTTGTTTTCTCATGGTTTCAGATTTATAAACTAAATTAAAACTTTCTTAATTGAATGTGATTTATAAGCGTCTCATTAATGGCTTTAAGAGATAATTAGTTTAAGCGTGGATTTATTTAAAACCATCTCATTTACGCCAGGCGTAAACGTGGCCAGACTAGCGATGGAGAGCAGCGTTAAAGGTGCGAGCGTTAAAGCCATCTTATTAACAGTATTGTACCGTTAATAAGATGGCTTTGACAATACGGTACAATAGCAGTGTCAAACAGTTCGAAATTTCTAGTATTACGATGGTCAATTCACCTGTGTAAGCGTAAGCGAGTTGGATATACTGCCATCTATCGAAAGCCACGAGATCTTTGTTGGACATACCATAGTCAACTCATACCGATACCCACGTCGATTAATATACATTATTTTATTTACGTTTTTATAACTATTCTAAAAATGTAACTGATAAAAAACAACACATTCTACATCGTACTTAAAAATGTAACGCCAGTAGTCGATTTCATCAGACAAACACTGGAAAACTAATAGGAGAGCTTTCCTTTGCGCCCTAAAGTGACTTTTATTTATCGTCGAGACCACAATACCGCCAGCTAAGATATATTTTAATTAATTTATTATGTTAGCTCTAATAAAATTCCACGCTATTTTTATCTTTCCGGAGGCTTTCTAGAAACAGGAAAATGTCAGAAATAATTACGTTACATTTGTGGCATTCTTTGAATCAGGCTTATGATTAGCAGTGAACTTGTGGCTGTTGTGATGACGATGATGATATTATAAGGGGAGCGTTCTGGAGCGTTCCCTCTTCGCTTAATAAATATATTATATTATTTATAATTAGGTAGTTTCCCATCTTTAAATAAAATTGTGCATATGTGACCGCGATAAATAAATATGTTTTGATATTTCTAAATGATCTTTCTAAAGGTTTAATAATAGGCCGTTTGTATTATTTTTTGGCGTGATCGTCTTAGTTAGGACCCTTATTTACGTTGTATTTGTTTAGTAACTTAGTTCTTTAACACTAGAGTGCACGCGCGGGCTACATATGTAACCCAGCTTGTAATATTGTCGTATATCATTTTAACTTGCCGCACTATAGCACAATCGTCTAGGTGTATTCCTCAAGTATTACCCCCCGCTACCGCCAGCAGCGTGCCGACTCCCGTGGCTCAAGGATGTCCGCAAAAATCGTCCTTGAAGTTGGTGGGCTACGCCTGTAGCCCGCGCGAGCGTTGGAGGAAAATAAGTGTTTAGTGTGCAAGTGGTGAAATTGAGGTAAATATGACACATTTCTTGCAGTATTACTACAAAATGTACAGTTAATTAATTTTTAAGTGTTTGTTGTTGGTATTTGTAGATTTTTCATGTAGCTTTATACTGTTTTGTTCACTTTTTAGGTGACGAGTAACTCGATCAGATTGTGCGACTAAATACAAAGATGGCTGCTGGAGGATAATGAATACGACGACATTTGGAACGGGTAGTGTTATTGTCTACCCTCTACAATGATGAAAAAATTGATGCTGCGACTGGCGATGCTAGAAAACTTGAAATCATCACATTTTATAATCACGTAAATACGGCGTTGATATTTTTGATAAAGTGTGTAGACAATATGACGTTTCTCGTAACAGTAACCGATGGCCTCTCACGATATTATACAATTTTTTAAACATGGCGGGCAAAAATAGTTTGGTGATATATCAGATGAACAACCATCAAGTGGAATCGATCCGTCGTCAACACCTCCTAGATGTTGAATTTGATATTGCACGACCTTCTATTGAGCGTCGTATATCCCAACAAAATATACCCAGAGGTATTAAACTGAAAGGCAGACTACTTCTAAGATTGGCAGAACAACCCCTACAACAAAATATGCCTTTGGATCGATGTGCTTTTTACAGCAGGGCTCGTGACCGTAGCACGCGCGAACAATGCAGCAAATGTATGAGGCGTATTTGTGACGAACATCAGGCAGTCGTGTGTCCTGAATGTAAGTCAATTGACTGATTTTTTACCCGACTCAATTAGGCCAAATAAATGCCTTAAATGATAAATATTATGTTCTTAAATGAAAATAAGACTTAGAGATATCAACCCTTCCAAATATTTGTTGATTTCTAAGAGGTTTACGTTTAAGTTTCAAATTATAAATTTTGTTGATTTTATAAACCAATTTGATAAAAATAAAGATGTTTAGTAACTGTATGCTGTGTTTTACTCATTGTTTTGTCTTGTTCAGAGAAATAATTGATCCGCAACTGGTCTACACATGTAGCCCGCGCGTGCACTCTATTTAAGAGCGGTGCACTCTAGTGTTAAGTGTCTTTTGGAAGATTGAATATTCACTAGAGAAATGAAAGCTGTTGGTAGTGCTTTATAAGCTAAGTGAACCCCGTTCACGAACACAGGGCTCGAGAAAGTTAAGAACTTAAAACATCCCTTTTCCACTTGTATCAGGTTTACATTATTAATTTATTATTATTTATCCCTTTCCGCTCGGAAAAGGCTCACAATATATTCAGCACGGCTACTAGCCGCAGAGCGTGTCATGAGTCTACCGCTCACCTCAAGGGAATGGGGTCACATGTTGTGCGGCCTTCGGCCGTAGTCTTGAAAATCTCCTTAGATCCTCCCACCAACTACCACCCGCATGAGGTCGACGCATATGCTGCACCTACCAATACAAAGGCAGATATAGCCAAAAGGCAGTTATAAGATGTTAGTAATAATTTGCCATCAGAAAGGGTTTGTGTCACTGACGTTGAGTAAATGCATTTTCGATCATGTTTGTCTCACACACCAACAATTTAAATTCAATCATTCAAACCACAATAGTGTGTCGAATCAGGCACAGTACACCTGCAGATCCATCACAAGACTCAATACCGCAAGTAGCAGTAAGCATCAATGCAATTATCATACGGATGTTGCTCCCTCACAATACACCCACATGATCCCCATCGACTTTGGTAACAAAATTTGTATTGTTGTTAACTAAAAAATAACGCCAACGTATCATAGTAGTACGCTACTAAGACGCTAGTGAACAAAACTCCACGTATCATAGCGCTAATGCACTAAGACATGAAGTTGAGTATGCCTGTTACACTTAAAAGTGCTACCAAACACGCTCAACCCAATCCGAAAGATAGACGACGCATCGCTATGAGCTACGACGCCACCCACAAACGGTATGGGTGTGCGATATCCACGGGAAAGCCTTATTGATACAATAAACACGTTTACCACCGGCACTAAGATGATATGTCTAGGATACTTCAGTTAGCGAGTCCAAGTTTACCTCGGACCAATTGCTCGTGAAGCAGCATACACGTCAACATAATAATTCTTTTCAAGTCCCTTATATAGGACTAGCCATTTTGTTACAGTGCTAAGAGCAGTCGGTCATCCGACCACCCCATATAACGCTTATGCATCAAGGAGACCTACTATAATAATGCGTTTGTATCATAGACATTACTATTATATGTCTTTAATATATAGGACTTCAACCTACAACTCTTCTATTGTAATGCAAATTCATCATAGAGACCTTCTGTAGTATTGATTTTGTATCATAGACCTTACTATTATATGTTTTTAATATATGGGACTTCAACCCATAACTCTAGTATCACAATGCTTATGCATCATGGAGACCTTCTATAATAATGCTTTAGTATAATAGAGCTTACTATCATAAGTCCCTAATGTAGGACTAGTCATTGTGCTACAGTACTTCAAGCAGTCGGGCACCCGATCACCCCATATATATGTACAACTTTGGTTATGCGTCTCCGGCAGCTCCTTCGTAAAGGAACACCCTCCATAGCTTAGGAAAATTTTCTTTTATACACGAACTCCCTCCATGACTTTTTAACCAATTTTCCAATTATCTTATAAATGTTATTTATCTTTATTTTTATAATATATCTGAAATGTGTTTATCTTAACTTTATTCTTATTAATGTATATATATTAAGATTATTTTTAACGCACCCATATTATTAATTATAATAATAATTGTTAAGTTTACAATATTAAGTAGGGAACCGTCTAACACTTCGATTATAGTACGAGGTACTCGAGGTAAAGGGGACTCGTACGAGTACCCGAGAACATTTTTCCCCATTGGTTATTGGTTCTTCAAACTATATAGCTGGTATATTTTTACTTCAGCTAACTCCGTTGCGCTATCGGTTACTCCGGTCCTACTGCAGATATCCTTATTCTTAAGTCTATCATGCAGAAAAATTCCAAGCTCACTGAGCGGTGACGGACTCAGCAGTGACGGACCACAAAAATATATTATATTAATCTAATTACCCTTTAAACAAATACAACCTTAAACAAATAAATAAGAATAATACCTAGTACGGAATACCAGCGTGAAATTGCAGCATAATACTGTTGAACACATTTTACATTAGATCTTCCTTCTCAGAGGGTTTTTTTAATTCATCACACGAAACACCGCAGTATTATCCTGCTATTTCACGCTGGTAATTTGTGTGAAGACCTACCCCAGTTAAGCCGATCCATTTGTTCCGCAGCTATGAATAACTATCATAACTGCAGCGTGGCTGTACTACGTATAAGAGGTTTGTACATACTTGCGGGAGGTCTATGTCCAGCAGTGGAACCTTGAACGGGAGTAATGATGATCAGTATGATAAATAAACTTGTATAATGTACTAATATTAAATGTACGTAGTAACCTTAATGTGACAAAGATTTAAAATCTACCAGGCTAATATGCAAACAAATATAAGAGCGAATATTCATACATAATATATTCGGCAGGAAGATACCGTGGTGAACTATTAAGTGCCAACTACCAACAATAATTTAAAACTTGAGACTCGGTTTATTACAGTTTGCAAAGTTTAAATTGCTTATTAGGTACTTTTACACGGGATTAACTTTGTATTTGATTTGCACTCTGTCAGCAATGAGTTATTGCTCGCTACGGTTCCAAATTTATAAACCCGAATTTAACAGTTTTTTTATAGAATAAGGGTAAAAAATGAGCACACAGTCCACCTGATGGTAAGTGGATCCTGTGCCATAGACATCAACATTTATTAAAAAAATCTAAATACTGTATTTTGATTACGTAATACGCAACCTCTGAGGACTAAGATTGAATGTATCTTTTCCAGGAAAAAGGGGTCTCTGGTTCCCTACACTCGTAATACGAAACACAGCGGCATTCAGCGAAATTACCTATTTTACCCAGGTATTCAGTGAAACCGTAGACCTTACTACGGTCGAGCCGATCCACACGTGCTACAGACCTAATATAGCTGCAGCACGGCCACGTTCCAAACAAACAACACAAAAATGAAGCCCACTACAATTTCAAGAGATTAACATAACAGCTCCCGAAATGTGGCGATATCACCATCTCGTTGATGTCAGATGAAAACACACAGACCCACGACGGACAGCAGCGTCACGTACAACGTCTGATATAGCGGTCGTCTGCCTGTTATTAATTGTTGCTCCTTCTTATATCGGAAAGTTTCCCGAATCAGTGTTTAAAGAAGGAAAGACGGATTGCTGTGTAAGAATGACGCTGAAACCAAGCCAAAACTTACAACTTTTTTTTAAATATAATAATATAGTCAAAAAATAAACACGAACTTAAATGACATCTAAATTTAAGGCGGTACAATTTTGGTGAGAACTGCTCAAATATAATAAAGGATTTGAAACGTGCACACCGTGCACCTGATAAGAATATACCAAACATATTGTAGCCATTTAAACTTCAATGTCCAATTAAACTTTTAAGTTAAATTAACTTTTATAGTTTATAGTGTAACATCTTTCTCATCGCTTAATAATTCTGTACCTGTTTGTGATGAGAAAATAATTATAAATTCTTTTCTATTCTAACTATCCTTGATTTTTTATAGAATAAGGAACACAAACTAGCACACAGTCCACCTGATGGTAAGTGGATGCTGTGGCTCATAAACATTATATACTACATTTATCCTTGATTAAAAATCAAAATGCATATGCGTTGTCACCCTGAAGACTAAGATGGAATGCCTCGTTTCCAGTAAAAAAGGTCTCCTGTTTACTACACTCACCATACGAAACACAGCAATATTAAGCTGCTATTTGACCCCGTTCGAGCAGACCCATTTGTGCTACAATCGTAATATAGCTGCTACGTGGCACTTTTACTACGTATGAATAAATATTCAAAATACAGATTCGTTGTCACCCCCGAAGACTTAAATGGTATGCCTCTTTCCTAGTAAGGTGCTTCGATTCTCTACGCTCATCATAGGAAACACAGCAGAATTAAGCTGTTTTTTTAATTGCAAGCAGGTATTATATGAAAGCGTACTCCTACCCGATCGAGTTTACCCCATTCGTTCTATAAAACCTGCATAAAGCAGCATGGGTCTACCACGTAAACATACTAAAGTAAAACGCATTAATGCAAAAATATGCATATAAAATCATAATGCAATTAAAAACTTGGTTTAGGTGCATATGCATGCATCTGGCAGTGGACTTTTGTAGACAGTTAATGACGAAAATAATAAAGATGCGTGCGTGGGTGCCTGTCAAGAAGTATAGCATTGTTTCAGTGTCACTTAAAATGAACGCAGCGCTCTCTCTATCTTCGAATAAAAGTCTGAGATTATGATATTATTATTTATAATCTATTGTAAAAAATCTATTCTATATATACATTAACCTATTTTATATACACAAAAACTGTTCAATAACAAATAGGTGTTACATATTTAAACAGCAAAAAATTTGGAATTACCTTTCTTTGAAGAAAACTTCTATTGATTTAATCATGTTTGAAACTTATTCACACTTTGACTCTGCGTTTATCTATCCTATATTTGTCTGCCCGTCGAAATTAGTATCTTCCAAGTAATCATTGTCAGCAATATTGTAGAAAAAGCTTATGATGTAATGATGTCAAACTCATTTAGGTTTTAATTTGCAATGCAACATATGCATGTTGGCGAAGTTCGCATGTACTTGATTACCACTGTGATTAATACGTGAATATTTTATATTAAAGTATGCTTTTATACTTCAAGAGCTGGTGAAAAAAAAATCGGCAAGAGTTTTGCAATGGCCCATAATCAATATGATTCAGTTAATTGAAAGTTGGCAGTAAACTAGTTTATTGAGCAAAAAAAAGAAAAAGTTGTCAGACCAGTAATTTAATCCAGATGTGGAGGATCACACACCTTCCCTGTTGTTGGCTATCATCTATCTTCACCTATACGGATATCAGGTTTCAGTCGATGCCCCCTAAGGCTCGTCGGATTGTCTTGTCCGAAGTGAGGTGCCACTCACACCTCACGACGCGGATGCATTCTGCAGGCTGCCGCCGTGTTTGGCACTATAAGTCGGCCGATTGGGTTAGGATGCGGTATTTTTGCATCCTACCCTCGGCGGCTTAGGTTTGCCTTTCGCCGGACAATCCCAGCGTTGTTGCCGATACTGTCGCTGATGTCGTATTTCAGGGTAAGGAACTTTTTATTTCATCCTCTGTGGTGCCCATCGGAGGCAGATCTCAGCCATGGTTTGGTTGCTCCTGTAAAATAGCACCACGCTATAACCAGGAGTGCTACTAGACCTGGGCTGACGTATCAACGTCTCGGGATGTAAGCACTAGCACTCTTAAAAAGAATTATATCTTTGATCCTCTGATTGGCTCGATTCGCTGGCACTGCGTAGGGATGTTGCATCCCTTAGAATTTTCTATCGCATCTACCACGAGGAGTGCTCTGAGCTCCTCCATATTTCACAAAAATAGGTTAGTTCATTACTTTGAGCTTAAATTTAAACGATGATTTATAGTAATAAAATTATATAATTATGTCCTTACGTTTAATATTGATAAAGCCAAGCTGTAGTTATATTATTGTTGCGGCAAAATGAATGGGCTTATAGAGTCAATATTATGTACGAGGGCGGCACTGAAAATTTAGGGAATCAAGGAAGTGACACAACATAACTATTTAAAAATGTATTTATTGCTTTTCGAAGTATTCTCCACGAAATTTGACACATTTTTCCATACGATGGAACCATTCATTGAAGCAACCATTCCATTCGGAAGTGGGGGTCTCCGAAATGGCCGTTTTGTAGGCGTCCACAGCTTCTTTAAGTGATGAAAATCTTTGTCCATGCAATTTATTCTTTATTTTAGGGAAAGTATAGAAATTATTATGGCTTAGGTCGGGACTGTACGGCGGATGGTCTAATAATTCTATGTTTTCTTGCTCTAAACACTCTTTTGTTCTGTGTGTGGTGTGAGAAATCGCATTGTCGTGATGGAGGATGATGCGGCGGTTGCAGTTCTCTCTACGGAGTTCAGAAAGACCTGTGGCAAACAAATGCTAGCATACTATTCTGCATTAACCGTTCTTTGGCCCTCAAGAGAAATAGTCGTAACCTGGCCGGTTTTAGAGACAAACGTGGTCACCATTTTTTTTTTTCAATACTCCGTGAACGAACAATTTTTGTTGGCTTTAACTCATTTTCGAACACCCGACCTCGTGACTGGTTTTTTGTTTCGAATTTGTACGTATATATCCAGGATTCGTCACCTGATACGATGTTGTATACAGCATTTGGGGATCCTGCGTAGAATCTTTCGAGAGTTCTGACGCACCAAGTAACGCGAGCCGTTTTTTGCTCTTCACAGAGCGAATGCGTTATCCATCGAAAAAACAACTTTTTTACACCTAATTGTTCATGCAAGACTATTTGTATTTGACTCATGCCAATGTCTAATGTTGCCTAAATTTCGCGGTACGTCACATGTCGATCTTCCTCAATCCGCTTACGCACAACATCAACGTTTTCTTGGGTGACTGCAGTTTTTGGACGACCTTGACGGGGATCATCACTGAGCTTGACACGTCCACATTGAAATTCAGCAAACCAGCGATAAATTGTGGTTTTGGATGGGGCTTCAGTACCAAATGCAGAAATCATCCGGTCAATACACTGTTTTTGTGTTAAACCACTTCGAAAGTCATAATAAATCATCGCTCTTGAATTTTCTCGAGTCAATTCCATTTTCTCAACGACTAAACAAGTTTGACAAAACCTTGTGACAAGACCAAGAATCTTTTTTTAAATAAATAAATGGTATTCGATTTTTAAAATCAAGGAGTTTTTAATTAAAAAGATTTTAATATGACAGGAACAGTGGAAATATTCCATTCCCGATACTTTTAGTGCAACCTAGTAATTGTCCTTATGTATTATACATGGTAAAGCCACATCGTAGCTGTACTAAGGCAAAGCAAGAATGGGTCTACTGAACCGAGGAAAGGCACAGAATATCAGCACGAAATAGCACCACAATGCTGCTGTGTTTCGTCTGGTTTGTGATGCGAACCGGAGTCCTTTTTAACTGATGACGATGCACTCCATCCAAGTCTTCAGGGATGAAAAGGCATGTGCATATTAATTCTTAATCAAAGATCCAGGTTGGTAAATCATCCAGCTACTACAAGGTAGGCTGTACATGTTCGTTTAATAAAACATATTTTACGTATTTTATTGTGTTTAATTTAACTTATTTTTTTATTTCTAGACAATTCACCTTGTTCTTACTGTTACCATGGGTGCTGTAAAATCCATAAAATTAGTTCTAGTCAAGTTAGTCAAGTATTCGTGTTATAAAATAAATCATTATATGTGCTCATTTGTTACTCTCATTTATATAAAAAAAATACCAAACGGAAATAGGTAGATTCTAAATTTGAAACAACACAACTTTGGAATAAGGCAAACTTGAATATTAAGGTATCAATTTGAGCGATATTTAAGTTTAATGCAAACGGTTAGAAAGGTTCTTTCATGAATATTGTTATGATATTAAGTAAAACCAGTTTTGGAATTTAATATACTTGCCCTTGTCTGTGGTATCTCGTTGGGTGAACCACATCTTATACAACGGATTATTCTGTCCGGTTTCATCTAAATTAACAATAAGCGCTATATAGACAAAAAAGGAATTTATATATTTTTATTTACAAACATGAAGACGATATTTTTATCTTTTTCTTCAATGTTTCAGGGTATCGAAATTCCACTGCTCAACCCTGGACTCTACGCCTCAAACATGAGATATTTGCCATAGGTTATTAGGTATGGGATTTCAACCTATGTGCATCGGTAGGCTTCCTCATTTAAAGCAGTTGCAAAGTATGGGCAAGTCTGTGGACTGTAATAGTCACTTCAGGTGCAATATAAGTTCATTTAATACTTAAATTTAATAAAAAATGTCCAGCAGAAAGCTTTTACGAGCTGATGAGGAAGAAGGACTGTTTATAAAGCCAAGTTACCATGAACAATGCGCTTTTGCGATTAGATCAAAGAAAAGGCTAAGAACTAGTCTCCAAGACTCGTCATGAAGAAAACGGGAACAAAACGGGACTCGGTGTTTGTTAAGGTTCAAAAGCTTCTGTAAGCGCGTTGTTCGATTTTTATATGGGTAAAATCTTTAGAGTTTGCGTCACCGACATGCTAATGTTAAGAGCATATTTGTAGCCATAGGTGTGGCGTATTGCCCTTAGAAAGTAGTGAAACTAATTACCGAAGTATTGTGTGAAAAAAGATATTAATGATGCAAACAATGAAAAAAAATTAGAAAATTAAGTTAATCGAAAGTAATGTACATACAAATAGTATAAACAATAGTATACAAATAATGTAAACAATATATTCACAGAATACCAGCGTAAAACAAAAGCTTAATTCTGCTGTGTTTTGTATGGTGAGTATATAGAACCGGTAACCATTTATACTGGGTGACAGGCATTCCATCTTAGTACTCCGAAGGTCCGAGTCTATATTTTGATTCTTAAACCAGGACAAATATAGGTGTCTATGGGTCACAGTATCCACTTACCATCGGGTGGACTTTGTGCTCGTTTGTCACCCATATTCTATAAAAAAATATTAATTACCTATGTTGATAAAGTTGTATTTATATTATGTACTAGGTTTGTGCAACCCATAATATATAATATTAATTTTTCATTTATAAATAAACCATATAAAAATGCACATAAATGTTGCTTAGAGTGCCGATAGATGTTAAAACTATACTAATGTTAAATAGATACCAACACTTATTAACCTATAATATACATCGTTCCTAGTTAAAAGGGTCTATTGTCATCACGAAACAAACATACGAAAAACAGCAATGCTGATATTTCACACTGATATTCTGTCCTTTCCCGGTAGAGTCGACCCATTCGATTCATTTAATTAATGTAAATAATATCTCCCCTGTTTTATTTTCTTCGTCCTAATTTAAGGGGAGCAAAATAAGGGATATTCGGACGCTGTAAGCGTTGACGGTCCAATTAGACCGCATCCAAACAATACTACAGAAACTAACACCGCCGCAAACTTTGTCAGCGGAACACCGAGCCAAGAATAAATGGCGTAGAATAGATGAAAAGTTTAACCACCCCCGCATTCCTGTTATCAGCTGCTTACGATACATGTTTCATTTTATTATGTTTGTTGAAATAGTGGCCAAGCTATATTGTTCGCTGGGGTTAAAAAAATGGTGGGTACATACGTAATTTTTTCCATCGCTTTCATTTAAGAAAGAAATATTTTTTTATAATATTCGTATGAATGTACATATCCTCACTCATACATAAAATAACTGCTAGCAAAGGAATATATTTTAGCTGACTAAGAAAGCAGGATAATATTCTTAATTCAACTGCTTTTTTAACTTCCCGCTAAGAAAATTAAAAATTTTGAAAAATAGGGAAGTTATTGGTTTCACCCCGATTTTAGAAAATAGAGTTTTCATCACATCTCGACGTTTGAGAACCCAGGAAGCTATTCTGACTATTTTCACGTCGACGTCCGTACGGATGTATGTATGTATGTGTGTGTGCGTGTGTGTATAAGTAGGTAAACCAGTTTGCGGCATTCTAAAGATCTTAATGTGGAATAGATTTGGTGATAATATGAACCGATTCGGATGAGTAGATTTTAAGAAATCTTAGAAATAAAAATTTTGAAAAACTGTTTTTTTTTTGGAATAACTTTTAAACAGCTTTACCGATTGGTGTTGGTAAAATTTGGAGTGCTTTGCATTTGAAATTAGCGGGAAGTTCCTGGGATGGTCTGCAGAGTCAACCAATTTTTTAATGTATGCTACGCGATATCTTCGTTCATAACAATAAACCAATTCAAGTTTGAAAAAAAAGATCCACCTCTATGGATGTAAGAATAGGACATGATATTGTAGTCGTCATTATAGTTAGTACCGTGGCCTTGAGGTTGTGGTTGTGAAGACCAGCGACGGATAGCAGCGCCAAAATTTATTTTTATAGAAATATAGGTGACACACGAGCATACAGCTTACATTTTACGTGGTATGCCATTTGTTATGTTGTATCACGATTGGGTCGGCTCGACCGGGGAATGACCACGCTCTTATAGAATAGCAGCGTAAATTAGCAGCTTAATTCTGCCATGTTTCGTATAGTGAATGTCGAAAACCTTTTTTACTGGATACGAGGCATTTCATCCTAGTCCTGAGGGGTGACAACACATCTGCATTTTCAATCTTAATCGAGGGTAATTATAATATAAGGCCACAGCTTCCATTTCCATCAGGTGAACAGTGTGCTCATTTGTTACCCTTATTCTATTTAAAAAAAACCTGATGGTATGTGGTTGCTGTGACCCATGTTCACATATATTTATCCGGCAAAGGCGCAAATTCTTTGGTAATACGATCGTTATTCCACTTGCCAACCGTTACGTTTAATTATTATAACGGGTAAGGCATGTCCAGTAGTAAACTGTGACGGGTGATGAATAGAAAGAAAGAAACGCCGTAGTACTCAACGGCAGCAGCATTAAGCTGCTATTTTACACTGGTATTTGGAGCGTGGTCTTTATTCGGCGTATTCGACCCATTTGTGTTGCGACTATAATGTACCATACATATAACGTCCCACGATGGGTACAGGCCTCCACTCATTTTTGAGAGAGATTTAAAGCAAGGCCATGCAACATTCATTTGCATGTATATGTCGCACGACCCAATTCGTTCTGGCGAACTTTACGTGTCTTCAAAAAAAAACTATTTCTCAGATATGCAAGTTTCCTCATGATGTTTTCATTCACCGCCGTGAACGAAAAATGCCGCCTGTGAAACTTACAATGAGCGCTGAGCGTATATTGAAAGTATACAAAATTAGTACGCACAGGTCGGGACTGATAGCGTATAGTTCGTTCGTAGCATAACAATTTTTGGAAACTATACATGGTTAAAACACTTTTATCGCGTATATTTTCCAATAACGTATGCTTAAACTTTGAGCGAAAAACATACTGCTCCAGTTAAAAACATTCATGGAGCATAAACGCGATAGAGTGTATCCTATACCTTTAAACGAGCAATCTCTTGTATGTATATATATATATATATATATATATATATATATATATATATATATATATATATATATATATATATATATATATATATATAATCGGAATCTCGGAAACGGCTCCAACGATTTTCATAAAATTTAGAGTCCAGGGAGTTTCGGGGGCAATAAATCGATCTAGCTAGGATTTATTTTTATAAAATGTCATTTTGTCCGTGTTTTCAGGCAATTAAAAAACAGTTACAATATAAGAAGGTAAATTTTGAAGTATAGCATAACGATCGTAATAGCTCAGGTGGGATGACGGTCGGGCGTGGTATCGGCGTCCTGTCTCTGGCACGACTTTTTTTCTTGTTTTTCAAGTTCCCTTATTTTGTGAGAAAATCTATTATTTCAAGCACTTTTTTTAGTATTTTTTAAAAATACGAAAATTTTAATAAAACTAATTGCACTCATGATTTTTTATTCAAATAACCAGTTTTTTCTATTCTGTCAATAAGATCAAAAATATTATTTATGTTTTATCAGTATGTAATTTATAAATGTAATTTCAAAAAAAACCGAGCAAAGCTCGGTCATCCGGTTACTGTTATTAATGTGTGTATAATACGTTTTTAGGGCAGGCGGAAAAAGTACATTGACTTCAAGTACTATGTTAGCATTGAAACAAAACGACAGTTAACGCTTCCATACATTTCTTTATAGATTACGTATCGTTATGCGCTAGGCGTGTCTCATGGTACGGGATAGGGTGAAGGAAGTGGTTATTCAGAGATAATAAACATGTTTCGACATGATTTGCGATAGGTCTCACGCCGTGCGTATTTAAGAAAGCGGATGGAACAGAACTCATTCCTCATTCTGCTTTGGGATGCGCTTACGTGTAAATAGTTTGAGATTTAAAATTTTCGGTTATAGTAGTTGTTTTCATTTTTATTAAGTTTGTTTTGTTAGTTTTATTACGTTTTGTATTAAAGTTTTTGTTATTGTTTTGTGACGTTTTGTATATTATCACTAGTATGAAATTGAGTTATTCGACATGAAAATCTCATAAAGACTTTACGTCACCATGAAAGTAGCGGAAAGTGTCACATATTTCGGAAACCGAAAAAATAATGATTGTAAACATCTGTAAATATGTAAAAGAAACATGGGCTAGTGACGTATATCAATCTAAAACGTATATGAAAAAGAAGACTGCCGATAGTTTAGGTTATAATCAATGTGACGGACTCTTCTACGTCTTCATCATCATAAAATGATTCTGAAATAGATACAGATAAATAGTCTGTCAAGTGTCTCTGACAATCCATTATGAGAAGTTTTATGCATGCTTCAAGGTTGGCTGATTACGAACGCTTAGTATTAAAAGTTCGTCTTTTTACCTGACTGCCAAGAAGTGGTTATGTTTTATACAACTATTTACCAACCTACTTATTAAAGTACTTACCTACTATTAACGAAGTAATGAAAATTGTAATAACTCATGATTTATAAATAATATACTTAAGTGATTACTAATTCGCTTTTTAATTCATTTAGGTACAGGGTAATCTTCTTTCTTTATTATATAATAATAGACATAGGGCCTGTAAAGAACTTCCCACTCGGTACCCTTATCTTTCACTCTGATGATGTATGATAAAAGAATAAAAAAATGAACCTAAATAAAAAAATTGCCTACTCCGATGATATCGTCAAAGGTCAATGTACCTTTTTCCGCCTGCCCTAGAAACGTACTATAGATAGTATTTCAAAATAACACTAATATTATAATTAAACTTATAATTATTTCCTGTTTGCCTGACAAGACGCCGTGATAAAAATAAAGGAAAATATAATGTGTAGATTATATAACATATATTAAATATTGACCCTTGAAGTTACTTCGTAACAGCTTTGGCGCTGCGAGAAGTGCAGCCCCAACACCCTTGCGTAGCAAATCGCAGTCACCCGTGCGAGCCGAAGCTGCGGAGGTGAGCTGTGGCGAGCGGAGGCTGCTCTCCCTCCACGCCTACGGATTTACAAAAAAACTCTAGCAGTAGCGCAGACAAGATTACGTTGAGTCGAGGCGTGCTGATTCAGTTTTAGAATCTGTCGAAATGATTCGACCAATCACCTAGTTAGCCGTATTTTCGCGATGACCATAGGTTTTTTCCGAAAATTCGGTTTAACTTATATTATCCTACGACATGTATAAAGTACACATAATTATATTTAATTATGTCAATGAATGCCGTAAAAAAGTATTGGTAAAATTGACAACTAATTGTATTTCTTGTTGATGGTAAGGACATAATATTATGAACATAAATAAGATTTAAATGCCTTTATATTAAAAATACTACTTTTGTAATAATATATAAAAATAAATTAAAATAAAAATAATTTTGTCTCTCACAAAGGACTTCATTATTTTAACAGTTACCTTTAAATTGCCATAAAATAATAACTACATGATTAGTTGATAACTAATAGTTGCATATTTTTTAATAAAAGGACATTTACATACTAAATTTCCTATATACTTGTTACGCGTTTACATCGTTAATGTATACTAATTAATGTATAATATGTCAAAACTTATCGGTCTAGCCTTTTATAATCTCATAACTAATGTACTGAATCAGTGTTGGAAAGTATTTGCGACGCGGAAATCATGTATATTTTGAGAAAATTTTATTTGCTACATATTCTGAAAACATACAATGTAAGAACACTATGAATGCGTGTTGTCCTTATATACTTCCAATATACGCGAGCGCTAAACCTCCAGCTACCATATCTCATCAGTCATCAGTTTGTCACGTGAAAATCAAAGGATGGCCGGCAAGGGACGCCCCGTAGATGTGAAACATCATAGTTGATGGTAGAATTTATAATTAGTGGAAACCATTAAAGAAATATGGAGTAAAATAAATTAAAATAAAATAAAAAAGCACACGCAATACACAAGTTACAACATAGAGAAGGGATGAATTGTATTGTATATGCAGTTAATTTCTCAAGCATGCAGATTTCTCGCGATGTTTTCTTTCCCCGTAGAGCACGTAGTAAATCAGCACTTAAAATTGCTATATGTGCCCGTGTATGCGTACTACACGCGTGAATGGGCACATATAACAATTTTTTTCTTTTTTTTTCTTTTTAAAAAGAATATTAACAATGCTATAAACATTACTAATATTCCACTTAACCACTTTTTAAGTGCTGATTTACCACGTGCTCTACGGGGAAGGAAAACATCGCAAGAAATCTGCATGCTTGAGAAATTAACTGCATGTCTGAGAAAATGTAGGATAATATTTAGAAAATGTATAAAACCACATGAAAAACGCTTTAGTATGGCATAGAATCGTTTTCTTCAATATAGCACTAAGACCACTGGTTCGGAGAAAACCTCTGCCCTGAGAAGAACCAGCAAGAAACCCAGCGGGACATTTCTTTAAAATAGAATTAATTTACAATTTATTTTTTTATACAAACATAACATAAACACTCACGATTGTCTCCCAGAGGGGTGTGCAGAGACTACAGACTTTCATTTGGCACGCTCCTGGCACACCTCTCTCGCCTCCTTTACATCCATATACCTACGCATATATGCTCGTCGGTTAAGAGTACTCCTTATTTGGCCCATTTTCAATATATCGCCAATTTTGTTGATAAACTTTAGCCTAAGACGTCCCTTTCCGACTCTGCCGTTCACTTCTGCTACATAAATTTGCTTTGTCAGTCTTTCCTCATTCATTCTTTCCACATGACCACACCACCGAAGCATTCCTTTCTTAATCTTGGTCACAAACAACATCATCTTTTAAACCAAACTCTTCTCTTAACATACAATTTCACACCCTGTCACTTAGATTCAGCCCTAACATACTCCTTAACGACCGCATTATTACACTCTCCTGCTTCTTCTGCCACACCCAACTTTCACTACCGTACGTTAAAGTAGGGACCAACACAGTATTGTGAATTGTCATACGTACCTTTTTTGACACATCTTGGCTTCTCTCAGTGGAGCGTAGAGCCCAATTTACTCTATTTCCTGCGTTCACTCGTCGTTCTATATCCTTATCATATCTCCTATCCTTCCTAAATACGCATCCAAAATATACAAACTCATCTACTTGCTCGATCAACTCCCCTTCTATTCTTATTTCACATATCGTTTTACTTTCTTCTCTTTCAAAAACCATAACTTTCGTCTTACTTGTATTCACTTTCATACCCCTTTCTTTTAATGATCTGTTCTAATGAACATTAATATGTAACAATCGTTTGTAACTCGGCCGCCGACGAAGCAAAAATAACTTCATCATCGGCGTACAAAAAGCATTTGACGGCTAGCTCACCCATTGTTAATCCGCATATTTTATACAATCATGAAATAAACAGCCTATACTGATAAGAACAGTACTAATCAACTATAAATTGTACTAAGACTAATTTTGTAGTTTACGTGGTAGAGCCAAGCTTCAGCAAAATTGTGGTTGCGCTACGAATGGGTTGACTCGACCGGGGTATGACCACGCTCTCACAGAATACCAGCGTAAAATAGCAGCTTAATGGTGCTGTGTTTCGTATGGTGAGTATAAAGAACCGGAGACCCTTTTTACTGGAAGCGAGGCATTCCATCTCAGTCCTCAGGGCTGGCAACGGATCTGTATTTTGATTTTTAATTAAATATAAATGTAGAGGTCTATGGGCAACAGCATCCACTTAACATCAGGTGGACTGTGTGCTCGTTTATCACCCTTATACTATAAAAATAAAGCTGAGAATAATAATTAATAATTAATTCGTTTCCACGAATTATTTTTCCGAAGAGTCGAGGATGAGCTAGTAACTGAATACAATAAGTGCCATGCCAGAGTCAATACTGCCCCAACAGCGTTTTTTTATTGCGCCCAGAAGCAAAGTAAAGGAAGCGGGGGAGGGAGTTGGTGAATGCTCTAAGCATACCACGCAGTCAGCTGCGTGGTTATGTGGCATTCACTGTAAGACCTAGAGTGCCTATCCACTAAACACTACCCGGGACTGGCTTTGGCCTGGGAAGGCTTTTTAGCCGTACCAGAGGCGACGCCCCTTGGGGAATGGAGGGCACAGAGGGAAAAGGGGGCGCGGGTCCAACGGCGGCCACTCCATCTGTTTTATACAACCAAAACAAGTAGCCACACGGG
Organism: Parnassius smintheus behrii; assembly: GCA_036936625.1. Lineage (NCBI taxonomy): Eukaryota > Metazoa > Arthropoda > Insecta > Lepidoptera > Papilionidae > Parnassius > Parnassius smintheus. The sequence goes on along the minus strand of JAUPFT010000022.1, from coordinate 3,626,374 downwards.
CGCCACTGCAAGTGCAACGCGCAGGTGTGAGGTACACGTGTTGCTTATAAGAATTCTGACTAGCCACGGAGGTGCTGCTGCACGTGCAATGGCGCAGGCGTCGTTATATATTTATTGGAGCGGAGCTCCCATGGCACAACACTTGACACATTTGCATTGCCCTAGTATATAATTCGAAGTCATGTGAAGTCCACCAACATGCATTGGGGCAGCACGGCGGACTTTCCTAGCCCTTTAGTCCTTTGCCATCACGGCATACGAGTTGGTTTTATTGCCAAGGTGCGCCAATAGATGTTTCACAATAAAAATATAATTTCTATAGCATGAATACGGTACTTGTGGTGGTAGCATAATAGAATCCGTCATTCCAATTTTATCCCGTGGGTGTAACTTAGACGAGACGACTTTTACTTTAGAATTGACATATTTAAATATACGACAGACGTAAAATAACCCGACCGATGACCGAAACATCCGAAGATCGTTATTTCACCTGCAAAGCTTTACGAAAATTTATTTTTGTATTTATTTATGTATATACAAAAAATACAGAAACAGTTATATAGTTAATTCGTACAAAGGTACTACTCATTCCATAATTTATTTAAGTATCTTCCGTATAGAAAATATGTTATAGATGGGAAACTTGTTGCGTTCATACTAGTACTAGTAGTAACTTACTGATGAATAAATAATATAACATATTAACATAATGCTATGCAAATTATATACAATAATATGATAAATAATAATAATAATAATATAATACAATGATATATTTTGTATATTAATAAACAACATGCTAAGAATTTATCTCCTTTTGATTTTGTAATTTTAAAATAAGTTTTATTGTTCCATTCTTATTAAGTTGTTACATATCTATATATAGGTGTGAGGCGTATAATATAATCACAAGTTACACTCGGCTCATCCTATACTTAAAAGAATTAAGCTGGCTTTCCACTATGGGATATAATATATATTATATCCCGAAATATAGATTATATCCCACGATTGTCCTTTACACTGTAAGATATATCTTTTAACCAGTGTGTGTTCGTCATTAGATCATCTGAAGGACGTAGCGGAGGCGTGGAAGGGTGTGCGGGGTACAGGAGGTGAAATATAATATGAAAATATCGCTCGGTCGATCGAATAAATATTTATAGTTTGGGAAGTAGTATATATTATATCTCGGTGGAAACGGTTCCATTTAAAAGTACGGTGAGCGATATTAATTTACATCTCGAGATGTAATATAAATTATATTATATCCCATAGTGGAAAGTAGGCTTAAAGAGGGTAGTCGTATACAGATAAGGTAGGTAACTAGATAAGACAAAGATAATTTTTCTCACTTCATATGACATTAAAGCGTAGAATGAAATTACTCTGAAAGCGGCTTAAAATCCATTTCCACAATGTTCCTATTACCGTGGAAATTGTTATTTTTATGATGGCATTTACGTAAGATGTTCCTAGAATTTTAAATTTTTCACTAACGAGTCACTGCAGTCTATTACAAGTATCCCGAGCAAGTGTAAGAAAGAAAACGATTATAAGGTATAACGTAATCGCAAAATGTTTATGAGCCCAGTGCGAATTGTAATAAGTAACTCATTTTGGAATAATACAGACCCTATTTGTGTACTTTTAACGTCTTCTACTCTCTGCATATCACACAACTACGCTAAACGTATTTAATTATTCCGTTCATAATATTTTAACTGTATGTAGTTTTTTTGTAATCTTTGAAAAGAAACGTCTTTAACAGTAACACATATGTGGTCATCTATATTCTACCTTGTTTTTTCATTACTTATTTTACATATTTTATAAGTGATATGTCAAAAAACACATGAGGTAGTGGTGAAAAAGAAAATTATATAAAACCTATCTGTTAGTAAAAGCATAATAACGAATCTTAATCAAAAACTGGCTAATATTAGTTAAATGTCGTTACCGCTACAACCTATTAAATTATAATACTATATATACTAATATAGTGGACTATTTAGTCCACTGCTAAACATAGGCCTCCCCCATAGATTGTCTCATAGGGGGATATTTGCCACAGCTCTCACGCTTGGTGAGCGGGTTGGCAACAGCAGTTTTTTTTATTTTTAGTTGTTATTGGGGAGACACTACTGTTCATCTCCTGATTTGTTTTCCTCTGGTGGCTCTTACTTTAAGTATAGTTATTTGCAAATCGCTGTGTGTGGTGGTGGTTCTAAAGAATTCACTGTCCAGACCATCAGTCGTGCTGTGGGTGTAGTGGGAGGTGACTACGAGAAATATCAGATAATCTTATGGCCTTCGATAGATTTTTTTTATTTCGACGGTCAGTACAACAAACAATACCGTAATAAGGCTTGAATTATATAACAATTTATAAATATCATGAGTGTGAGTAATTATGTAGCCAGTACAGTTATCAATATATTAATTAAATTAGTGTGAGAGAGTAAGCGAAGTATAAGTTAATAAACAAACATAATTCACAAATAAACTCAGCAATATGAAAAAGTCAAAATGATGCGTCAAATTGATGGTGATATAACAATCTTATTTATGTCAGACGTTAAATATTAGACATGAAACGTATATCCGGTAACTATCCGGTATCCTGCCTAAAATTACTGTCCGGCCTGATACCGGATCTAAAAAAAAAATTACAAAACTTCATTTATGTCATTTAACAAATATAATCAGTATTCACAAAATTTGCATTTTAAAACTTACAAAATTAGTACTCGTACTGCGCTAAGGCATAGAATAAATAATAGTACTACGTAACAAAGGGTAAATTATGGCGAACAAATACTAATTTCTCTGCATTGAAAGGTAACAAGCGGTTTTTTCTGTCTTCATAAACAAGGCCAACTTCAGAAAAAATCTTTCGCTGTACACACTGCTGCAGGGTGCTGGAAGATAGGTTTTGGCATACTTTGATAAATTTGCGTATTGTGTAGTAATACCTGCCCACCAAATATAAGGTTCACGATCGCAAACAGTTTACACTGACTTTAATTTTCACTTCTTGCGATTCACCAAATGGTAACGTTCGGCAGAATATCCAGCGGCCGGATATCCGGGTATCCGACGATTGGGCTGGCCGCATATCCGGTAGCCGGTCAAACTGCTATCCGTTTCATCTCTATTAAATACCCACACTGACGATGGGTAACAGCGACGACGGAGCTCTCAAAAAAAAGTCACCAAGTTTTTCTAATCAAACATAGCTTAGATAACCCCTGGCATTGCTTTTTGTCTGTTCGTCAAGTGTCATTAAGTTCAACCGTTCCGAAGCTTAGCCCAGACAGACAGAAAGCGAGACAGACGGACAAACAGACAGACAGACTGACAGAAACACTTCTTTTATTTCCAACGTCTTTAAGAAAGGAGGTTCTCAATTCGACTGTGTTCTTATTTTGTACGTATGTTACGTGATTTCTTCGTAAATTGTAAGCCGACTCTAAAATAATTTTTTGGTAAATAGGTTATAATTTATATCGACTATCCCACATAAAATTAGAGAAATAATTTCACTCCAAGGGTGAGAAAATATGGATTTCGTTTTTAATGTTACTTTGTCGACAATTTCGCTAATACCTTGAGCTTAATAAGTAATATTCCTGAGTTCACCCAAAATGGTGCAAAATTTAAACTAAGAAAAATTTTTGTCAGCTCTTTAATTTTATATACACTACTTCCTTTTTTGCTTTTTTCTTTGTTTTCTATGCGAGCATTCACACGACTTTTTGTGCCACCGGGACAGTGACACTTAAAATGAGGTGTAATATTTGACAGATTTCATAGTCGGGAAGTTATTTTGTTCGAAATTTGTAAAGGCTAATGTTCCTTTCTGTACCATTAGTGATATTTTATATTATTTAGATCAAAAATAAATAAACCAAACCACAGATATTCATTAATTTAGAAAAATCTAAAAAAAAATGTTAACAATGTGCAAACAATTAAAGAAAAAAACCACAGAGGCATTGTTTTGTGTATTATTATAATACTCTAAATACTGATAAACTTTTATTAAAAACTATCAATTAATTATTATCAAACACTGTGTAACAAAAAACTTCACCTCAATGTCAACTAGCGACATCTGGTGAGCGTAAGATTATTTGCCCTCATTGCGTGAAATTTACTTTCTATTTTTACTTTCTATCATCATCATCATCATTACAGCCCTTCACAATTCCACTGCTGAACATAGGCCTCCCCCAATATATGCCACAAAGCACGGTCCTGAGCCACCTGTATCCATCGACTTCCTGCATGTTTTACCAGGTCATCACTCCATCTAGTGGGGGGTTGCCCTACACTTCACCTACCGGTACGAGACTGCCACTCGAAAACCCTTCTTCCCCAATAGTTGTCGGTTCTTCGAGCTATAGGGCCGGCCCATTGCCATTTCAACTTACTAATCCGTTGGGTTATGTCGGCCACTCTGGTTCGCGGATATCCTCATTTCTAAGTCTATCACACAGAGAAACTCCGAGCATAGCCCTCTCCATAGCTCGCTGAGCGACTTTGAGCGTCCTCATACGCCCAGCAGTGAAGAACCACGTCTCGGTTCCGTAAGTCATCACTAGCAACACGCACTGGTTGTACAACTTAGTTTTCAGCTTTTGAGGTATACCTGCCGAGAAGATGGTCGTAATTTCCCGAACGCTGCCCAGCCGAGTTGAATCCGTCGATTGACCTCTCTGTCGAAGTTGGACTTACCTAGTCGGACTGTTTGTCCTAGGTATACGTACTCGTCAACAACTACGAGCTTAGTGCTCCCGACAACTACCGGCATAGGTGTGACATGGACATTACTTTCTAATAAAACATTAATTTTTCAATTAAAATTTTACTTCGTCCACATATTCATTTACAAATAAAACATGCAGATTCTTTTTTTATAAAAGGGGCAGACGAGCATGCGGGTCACATTGCAACACCAATGGAATTTTAGATGCGTTGCTGTCCTTTAAAAAGACTTTGCAATCGGATATGTCGATGGCTGAATTCGCAGCGAAAGAGAGAATCAAATTCAAAATTTCCCCTAGCAATGCACAATTTCTAAAATAAATGTGTCAGAGTCAGAGCATGTAACTCCGACAGAAAGTTAATTAAATACAAAATTAATATACTGTAAGTTAAGAACGCAACAGACTCTGCTGCTGACAGGAAATAAAATGAAAGCTTCTATTTCAAAAGCTTACTATTTTCGTTTAAAATCTGTGCAAGGCTCATGGTATACGGGCGATTCTCCCGCCGTGGAGCCCGCTCATTGCACGAGCTTTTCCGGAAATCCGTTAGGAAACCGTCTCAGGCAATCAGTAATCCGAAACAAACATGTGCTGCGAGATATATTGCTTGGTTTCTCACGTTGATTCATAGCTCTACCTACCCTCCGCAGCCGTTCCTTGGTTTCTTGACGGCAGAGTCATAGACCAGATCCGCCGCTGGTAAAAACAGACGCTTCCGAGTGCTCGGCATTTGCCGGTCAGTTGCGCAGGTGGCGTTGAGGCTACGTAGGAAGGCGCGCCTTGTGTTCCTGGTGCGCCTTTCCCGAGAAGCAAAAGAGAAGGAGTAATCGTCCCCCGAGGAGCTACTATAGGGCGGCCGGTGCTGGCAGAGCCGTGGATGTGCGCGAAAATGTTCTCGTTACCCTTCCAATATGTGGCGAAGGTGTACCTAACACCACAGGGTTTTAGTCTGTGCGAGACATATTCCGACTTTGCCCCCTCGAGGGATATGTCTCATGCCCTTTGTATTCTCTCTAGCAAGCATTATTTGTATAATTTTCAGTCGGCCACCATGTCCATGGCTTTCAGTTAGTATTTAATAATATTATTATGGGAAATATACGAACCGTGAGATCGTCAATTTTTTTTTAAATTAAAATATCTTTACCCGCAATTTCCATGAAGTCATGTTTTGAACTCTATTAGTCCATTTATTTTCATTCACGTAAAACGTGTCCATTTGGACATCCGTGTTTACGTGCTTTATTATCAGAATAATTATCCTTCGCCATGATGCGTCACAATAACGAAACGATATCAGCGCCTCTAGCGGTGGTAAATTTTACTATTTAACGATATGATCACTAATGTTTGACCACATTACATGAAGTAGCCGAGCGTTTAGCCGATCATATCGTCAAACGCTGAATATTCATTGATTTGGCCAAAGCATAACATGATATGGGCAGCGGGTATTTTTCATTTCATGAAATACAACCATTTCGTGAAATGTTCGCCAACGTCATAAAGTGACCAATTCTAAGATTCGCTTATGACATAACAAGCACAGTATCTTTCACGTTTATTATTATAATTTAATGATTAAATTCAATCGAGTAACCTATGAGTAAGAGGTTTGTTTTATACTATAGCATCAATAACTGTATATTTTGAAAGATTTACCCCGCACAATCATCATCATCATCATCATTACAGCCCTTCACAACCACTGCTGAACATAGGCCCCCCCAAGCAATGCCACAAAGCACGGTCCTGAGCCACCTGCGTCCATCGACTTCCTGCATGTCTTAACAGGTCGTCACTCCATCTAGTGGGGGGTCGCCCTACACTACGCCTACCGGTAAGAGGCTGCCACTCGAGAACCTTTCTTCCCTATCGGTTATCGGTTCTTCGAGCTATATGGTCGGCCCATTGCCACTTTAGCTTACTAATCCGTTGGGCTATATCGGTCACTCTGGTTTTACTGCGGATATCCTCATTTCTGAGTCTATCACGCAGAGAAACTCCGAGCATAGCCCTCTCCATAGCTCGCTGCGCGACCTTGAGCGTCCTCATACGACCAGCAGTGAAGGACCACGTCTCTGATCCGTAAGTCATCACTGGCAACACGCACTGGTTGTACACTTTGGTTTTCAGAGATTGAGGTATACCTGACGAGAAGATCTGTCGTAATTTCCCGAACGCTGCCCAGCCGAGTTGAATCCGTCGATTGACCTCTCAGTCGAAGTTGGACTTACCTAGTAGGACTGTTTGTCCCAGGTAAACGTACTCGTTAACAACTTCGAGAATAGTGCTACCAACAACTACCGGCATAGGTGTGACATGGACATTAAACATGATCTTTGTTTTGTCCATGTTCATCTTAAGACTTAATATCCCTCCGAGAGCACATGTTTCCCCTTATTTGGAAAATAGCAAACTGCTTAACATGTCATCAAGGCTTAAATTGCACTTTGCTACTTTACTATTTGGAGTAATTAAAAACAAAACTCCCGAATATTTATATGAAAAGCTTACCTGGTCCAGTGAACATAACTTTCACTGTACTCGTGGCGCTAAGTTTTTACTTACTGTTCCAGGACACGTCACGGCTGCTTTTCGCGGCAGTTTTCGCTACCTAGCAACAAAGTGTTGGAATAATCTCCCACCCCCCTTTCGTGAAATTCAATCCAAGGTTAATTTCAAAATGCGATATAAATTGTACCTTCTAGATAACAAAGAAAATACAAAGTAACAATACAAAGACTGGTTGTTGATACACTAGGTAGGTGGTTGCGTTATTATTATTTTACTTTAATTTTTGATGGTTCCCTATGTTCTAAGAATAAAGTACATAATGAATTTCAATTTCTATTATATTATAATTGAAATTGAAATAGATGACCGTAGTGACTTATTCTCTTTGTAGATGACATGTACAAGCAGTTGTTGTTATTGTTTTTTGTTATTCGCTCGTGAGAGCAGGCAAAGGAACTATGCCATACAGCCTTGTCTTTGTGTAAAATTATCCTTCGTAATTCACTGCTTCACAACATGTTGATGCGTCACATTGTGCAGCCCTTGGGAGATTCTGATGGCAACTTGAGCCAGCAGGCAGCAGACAGTTGGCGATGGTATCCAAAAATGCCTATGCAAACAGCTTATCTTGAGAATTCATCTCCATCAGAGCACTTGTTTCACAGCTTCCACTAATAGTTCACATGCGCAGACACTTAATACACAAAATTGCACCACTTTTATATATCAAAGTCCACTTCAAACCATTATTTAAACAATAATACAGGAGCAACAAACCGCCCCAGGTCAAGTTCCCGCCAAAACTCCTGTACAAGCAGTATTTTGACGTGGTTTACACAGATAAAAATGAATATTGGTCAATGATGTACACCATTGTCCAGGAATTAGCTCTATAACATAGTATAAATATTTTTAATTTATTATTATTCCTTTCATTATTCTATTATATACTATTGCCAACATAGTTAAAAGTAATATATTTATCTATTTATTTTTCATTATTTATCGTTTTTCAGAATATTATCTTTATATTATATTACATAAACATATACATTTAAAATATCTTTAGTTTTTTTTTTTTTTTTGCATTAAATCTGTCTGACAGCTGCTCGCATGTTTTAGATTAGTGGTCCCGACAGAATAACAGCGCTGCGGCTCTTTGCTGTAGCATAATGCTGAGTCGGGTCCTTTTCGTTGCTGCTGCTGCAATCCAACTTATCCGTTGGGAGACACCATTGAGGTCATTGAGCATAGTGCTAAGGTCCTCCAGCGATTCTGCCATAAGGACTATATCGTCGGCAAATCGAAGGTAAGTGATGTACTCGCCATTGATGTTAATACCGTATCCTTTCCAGTCCAGTAGCTTGAAAACGTCTTCCAACGCAGCGGTGAAGAGTTTCGGGGATATAACGTCACCCTGTCTTACACCTCTCTGCAGTTGGATAGGTTTCGAACTCTGGTTCTGTACTCGGATAGCCATCGTAGCCCTACTGTACAAACACTTCAGCACTTCGATATACCGACAGTCAACTTGGCACCGCTGAAGGGACTGTAGCACCGCCCAAATTTCGACAGAATCAAAGGCTTTCTCATAGTCCACATACACCAGGCTAAGTGGCAGATTGTACTCTTCGGTCTTCTGTACAATCCGCCGCAGGGTATGTATGTGGTCTATGGTACTGAAGCCTTTTCGAAAACCGGCTTGTTCGGGAGGCTGGAAGTCGTCGAGTCTGCGTGCGAGAGGATTCGTAATGACTCTCGAAAACAGCACGTAGACGCGGCTCAGAAGGGAAATCGGTCTGTAGTTCTTCAAGAGAGCGTTGTCGCCTTTCTTAAAGAACAAGACCACCGCACTTCTGCTCCACGCCTCCGGAGTAGTGCCACCATGGAGGACGGTATTGAAAAGCTTCTGAAGGACTTCAAGTATCGGTGTTCCACCCACTTTCAGAAGCTCTGCTGTAATTCCATCCTCACCTGGGGCCCTGCCGTTTTTAATGTGCTGGAGAGACATTCTAATCTCGCTCAGACTGACGTCCGGGATATCATCGGAATAGTGTCGGATAAGACTTGCTCTTGGATTGTCACTCACACTTGCGTGTGGCTCCAACGATGATGTGTACAGCTGCCCATAGAACCTCTCAATCTCACTCAAAATCTCAGATGTCCCGGAAACGATGCTGCCATACTCAGTCTTCAGCTTTGACAGTTGGCTCTTTCTGGCAGACAGATCTCTGGCAAAGACTTTGGCCAGAGATCCCTTGTTCCGCTCGATCGCTTCTTTAATACGAGCAGTATTAAAGTTGCGTAAGTCTCGCCCTCAGATCATATAAACAACAGGAGATATGCTCAGTAGTTGAAAATGTATCGGAACCCGGTGTCTCCAGTTGGCCCCTACCACGCGCCAACTACTACATATGCACAGCAATAGATACACAATCGCGCACACACTCGCATTTTATAAATCAAAACATACTACGCAACCAATTATAAACCTTATCTCATCATACGCAGCGTGCATTTACCATGCACCGTACAAAACTTATTCACACAAGAACATCTGTCGCTATCATTCACTCACAAAAGCCGGCAGCGGCTGCTTCACGAAACTATCGTGTGAGTGAGAGTATCAGTAAAACACTTATCCATTGCGCTATTAGACCAGCTGATTCACAGGTCGATTTGTACTAAGCAAGCAATGGTTTTTGTTCTAAAGAAAACATTTGATTTGGTTTTTCATCGTGTTTCTAGTACCACGAAGTAATGTTTTAATAAATTGAATAAGAAAAACATTAATATTTTAGTACTTACGTGTGAAATGAGATGCCATCTTTCATGTAATTCACAATACAGCTGTTATTTTTGCAAACAATCACTGAACAACGCGGCATTTTGTCAAAAATCACGAGCAGTGAAGACGTCACAAGTTGACATTCGATTAATTACCGAAACTGGCATCAGGCCGCTTTGCGGCCAGATGCGTTCGCAAGTGCCACGCCTCTTTGCCATATCTCCTGTTGTTTATATGATCTGAGGTCTCGCCGCACGTATTTGGAGATCTGTCTGTTCAGTTGCCTGTATGCTGTCAAATCTTATGATTGCAGCCTCATCTCCCGTCTAACACCATGAGATTAAGAGTGTGATCGGAGAGTTTTTGTGTTCTTCTGCGGCGGGTCTTGCAGAACTTGCTCTGACCGCATGGACAGTTTCCACGAGCTTGTCATTCATATCGTCCACTGCATTGCAATCTTCTAGGCACTGAAAGCGGTTACGTAACTCGAGCTGAAAAGTCTCGGGATTCTTGATTAGAGCACGAGGGGGACGGAGCGTTGACTTCATTAGACGAGACCTCTCAAACTTAACTTTTAGGTTCAGTGTGCCTCTAACCATTCGGTGATCGCTGCCGGTTTTCACCCTTGCGATCACTGAGACATCACTGAACAGTTGGCGTCTGGTCGTCATAATGAAGTCAATCTCATTTTTTGTCGAACCGTCGGGGCTCGACCAGGTCCACTTCCTGTGGGGCCGCTTCTGGAAGAAAGAGTTCATCATAAAGAGTCCCTTTTTCTCCATAAAGTCAGCCAGCTGCTAGCCCCTACGGTTCCGTTGCCCTACTCCAAATTTCCCTAACTTCAGCTCACCGCCTTCTCTTGTGCCTAGTTTTGCGTTGAAGTCTCCCATCAACACCGTGTAGTGGGCTTTGGAGGAATGCATGGCTTTAGAAATACCCTCATACATTTCCACCACCTCATCATCGGGATGTGCCGAGGTTGGTGCGTGGACCTGTATGACCTTCAGTGAATACCGTTTGGTGATTCTGAGTATCAGGTACGTGACACTCGTCGACACACTCCCAATCTTTACAACGTTGTTGACGAGAGACTTGTGGATGATAAATCCGACACCTCCTAGGGACAGATGGTCGCCCTCCCGGTGATAGAACAAGTTGCCGGACTCGAGGATTACCGTGTCCTCCCCCTCTCTTCGGACCTCGGATAATCCAATAATATGCCAGCGCAACTTGTCTACCTCTTCTTCCAGCTCGAATATCTTCTCGTCAGTCCTCAGGGTGCGTGCGTTATACGTTGCCAGGTCGAGTAGTCGTAGGTGGCAACCGAACCTCCATCGGAGATTCTTAGCACTCCCTGCCCCGCCGTTACCATGGTCGCCACCGTAGCCAGGAATAGCGGGACCGCCGGGGACTGGAGGCCGTTTATTTGCGTCGTTGCTCATGGGGGGATATTTGCCATAGTTGCCACGCATGGCGAGCGGGTTGGCAACCGCAGTTTTTTATTATGTTATTGTTGTTTTTAGGAAGATGCTGCTGCCCATCTCCTTCCTGTGTCCCTCTGTCGCCTCTTACGACACCCACGGGAAGATATGAGGTAGTGGATATTCTCAACCACCACTACACGGCTTGATAAATAACATTAATGAAGACTTAAACAGTGAGTGCACGGATTCTTGTGAATAAATTAAATTAGAAATCAAGCAATGTCTTCATTATCTTCAGTTTTTATCAAGAAGATGTTGCTGCAAATCTCAATTTACCTCTGTCGCCTCTTACGATGCCCACGGGATGTTATGAGGTAGTGAATATTTTTACGAATCTTCACTTGGGAACCAACATAGTTCAAATTTCTTACATATCGTAATGACCAATTCATTAATTTTTAAGTCTCTTAATTGGCATAAATGTATTACTCATACTACAGTTAACAATTTCACAAAATATTAATTTAATTTGAAATTTTATATTTAGATTACTGAGCTACTGAAGCCCGTAACTTCATCCTGTCGATTTCGGTCAGAAATCAGAAACCGCTCTGGGATTTAATTCAGTATGCAGAGCCCTTGAGGACTCGCTATTGGCATTCTAGACACTAACTAATAAGTAGAACTAAAGTTATTTATAATTAGTATGCCACCAATCTAAATTTCATTCAAAATTGTAGAATTACTTAATAATTAAATAATTTTTATTTGATTTAATAATTTTTAACTAATTTGAATAAAATTTATATTGGTGGTAAATTATATACTCGGCTGCTTTATATAAAAAGCTTAACGATTAATTTCTGGCTTTTAAATGTTAAATATTTATTTCAGCTCTGGTTGCATATTCTACATTAGAAGCATTTAAGTTTACATGATTAGGTTTATGGGATTGTCGGTAATAAAAATATCGGTATAAAATACGAAATAAATATAGTTTTTTTTTTTTCATTTTATTTATAGAATAAGGGTGACAAAAGAGCACACAGTCCGCCAGATGGTAAGTGGATGCTGTGACCCATAGACATCTACGTTGATACTCAATTAAGAACGCTCATACGCAAGTTCAGGTTCGATCCCCGCCGACATCAATGAAATCGTTACTTGACATTTTGACTGCTCCGTGGCGCAGTGGCTTAGCAATGAGTTGCGGGGCAAAGGCGAACCCATGGCGGGTTGGAATACCGCAAGTCACATAATTTTCCCGGATCTGAATATTTGTCTTTGTGAAAATCATTTATGAATACTGCCCCCAAGATACAGGCAAAAAATTTCAGGGTGGTCTCTAATTTTTGAATGGATTTTAAGGGCAACGAATTGGCCACCACGCTGCCCCAATACGTGTTGGCAAATTTTACACGTATTTATAAAGCGGAATTGACAAACTTACTTTCAGTCCTGATAGTAATTGGCAACTGCTATTCATGGACATCTGCAGTCAAACAAAGAAGGCTTCAGATGCGTTGTTATCCCTGGGGAGTAAGATGTCTCACAGCCTGTGATTTTACTGGCTCTTAATACCATTTAAATCGGAATATAGCAATGCAAGCACTACTATTTGGTAGTCAAACACTTTCTTACTATGTGTAAAATATAATTTCGATCTCCTCTCGTAATAAGTGAGAAAATAAGATTAAAAAAACGAGTGTGCTTATGACCACACATCTGAAGTAAAACTTCTTTAGCTCCATCTGTATGTATGTATATATATATATATATATATATATATATATATATATAGATGAAGCTAAATGTATGTTTCTACATACACATAATACATAAACACTCACGCCTGTTCTTGCCTCTTCCATATCCATATACCTACGCATACACGCTCGTCGGTTAAGGGTACTCTTAATTTGGCCCATTTTTAGTACATCGCCAATTTGGTCAACAAACTTCTGCCTAGGACGTCCCTTTCCGACTCTTCCATTCACTTCTGCAACATATATTTGCTTTTTCAGTCTTTCCGCATTCATTCTTTCTACGTGACCAAACCACGGAAGCATTCCTTTCTGAATCTTAGTTACCACGTCATCTTGCAGGCCATATAATATATATATATATATATATATATATATATATATATATATATATATATATATATATATGTGTCCATAATACGAGTATATTAATTTTCTACAAATATTTAAATTTACTATCGACTTATTTCCATAACTTGTTATTATTCTCCCGAAAATTCACAAAACATGAATTTACAATTTTTATTCACTTTTAACGTAGAATATTTAATGTATTGAACAAAATATTAATTGATAACACTGTTCAAAACGATATAAAATTACGAAAAATAACTGGCTATGAAAGGAAGGAAATGTGCGTGCGCACTGCTCTTTCTTGCTTATATCCCCCCTTCAACACTCGTCCGCCTCGCCAGATCACACTTTTCGTAACACTTTCGTAACGCGTTCGCCAGCTTACTCCCCAAATCAAGCGTAGGTACGTAAAGAAGTTTTACTTCAAAATCATATCGGGAAAACGCTATGTTAGAAGCTTCGTAGAAGTATTGACGTTCGCAGTACCAGACATCATTTATTGTATATATATATATATATATATATATATATATATATATATATATATATATATATATATATATATATATATAATGATAAGGGAAAATAACAACAAGTGGCCTCTATAGCCCATGGACTCCTGTAACTAGAATAACTAAGCAAATAAGGCGCAATATAATGCGCAGTCACCACTGACGACTAATATAGAATATGCCTATTTTAGTCTGTAATTATACTAGCTCTCTATACCCTTCAACAGCAGAAATAGATAATTGGGTGGCACACAGACGGTTTTCTAATGATCTCAATGGCAAAATTATGGCCTTGGCAAAATATCTTAATAAAACTAGGGCATCTGCATCAAGCATCTAGCTTGATGCAGATATCAATTAAAGTACTTGCGGCACTTACTTTATTATTTATTGGGAATGTTATACCAAATTTTATTCTGTATATAAGTAAGTATGCTCGCAAAAGAGAACGCAGCGCCTCCTTGAACCGTGCGTTTTAGGCTGGAGGAATCAAGCCCTGACAACGAAAATATTAAGTATAAGTGTACGTGAGAACACAGCAATTGATACTCTTGTATTAGTTTCAAACCGCAATAAACAATGTGTGCAGTATCAAACACAATCACGACACAACCAACTATCCGAATAAAAACACTTAGCCAGTTTGTACAAAGGTTGGTTACTTTGAGCTATTATTGACAATTTGAGCTCTCTAGTATATATACAGTAATCTATGGTTTGAGCTTAGTACTCGGCAAACAATTATTATGGTCTTTGAGTGAAGATCAGCGGTCGTCATACAGGTTTAAATTTTAATTAGTGCGTGAAACTTTTGTATTAAAATGTTTTGCCGCTGACTTTGTCAGCCTAGACCGATTATTTTTTTAATTAACTCTCATACATTACGATATTTCCCATTATTTTATACGTATATTAAATAATAAGTATATTAAATATTTAAAAAAATCGGTATACATCGGTATTACACAAAATATAGCTTATCAAATTTTAAAAATGTTGTTAAAATTTGATAGGCTATATTTTGTGTACCTATTACATCTTATACCTATTATATCTTAAAAAATAAAAATATAAATTTCTTCGCAACCTTCCGCTAAATAATATTTAGCGGAGGGTTGCGAAGAAATTTTTATTTGTATTTTTTATTATAATGGATTTCCGCAAAGTAACGCCTGATTCTATCAATTATCCTATTATATTTATTGAAAAATGAAAAAATACGGAAGGCAGGACATGAAAATGAAAATTGCGACCACCGAAGTGATAAGACAAGCCTGCGCTTGAGTCAAAAATCGCTGTCAACGTTTGTAAACATGAAAAATAAATTATTTTGACAAAAAAATTGTTTTGTTGCTCTGATAAAAATTAAAAATATTCGCCCGCAATTTGCTTTGTACACCCTAATTCCAAGAGTTAAAAGGGCAATAACTAAGCACTTTTTAAAAAAGGTTTGAACAACAAAGGCTATTTTGTTTTATGATGGCGTATACACAACATTTCCTTAATTTCTTTTTTGGTTTCATAAACTTAAATATGCGTAGAATGTTTTTCTGATGATGAAGATACTTGGAAATTATTTTGTTTAAATTTGTTTGTTTTACACACATTACATAAATAAAAAATAATAACATAACAACTGTTACCGGACACTATTAGCAATTCATTGAAAATAAGAGGGTTTTAATGTTAAAAACCTTATAAATTCAATTTAAAAATAAGGAGCAGACTTCGTCTGAGGCAAGTTTAGCTTATATATGTTTTATTTTATTTTATTTATTTATTTAACAAAATGCACAGCTCTTTAAATTATTTTAACTATCTTACATATGCATTTGAATCTCACAGCCAAAAAGGATTTACATTTTATTTCTATAGAAAACTTTCATTTCAACCGAACCGACAAATTATTACATTTTAGTACATATCAATTAAGCTGTATGTGCTCGCACTTACAGCTTTGTTTGTCGTGTCCTCGTTCTAGGTCAGTTTAAACAACATTTTGGATACTAAGTCCGGACAGTCGATTCTCCCATTACAAGGGCTATACATGAACGTCATATTCGGCGCTTTTTAAAGCGTTAAAAGGTGAAAATGTTTACAAGAACCAATATACAATAGTTTTGGGAGAATCCATGTTATCTGTAGTTTAGGTGATAAACAATTTTTTTCTGAATGTCTTCAACGGAAATCAAAATAACACCATCTTATAGGTTATGAAATAAGCTTCAAAACAATATATAACACAATATTTAAAAAAAATACTTAAGACACAGGTTTTCAATTAATATTAACGCACGATACTTTCAAGATCTTGAGTAATGACAGTCGGAAGGTAGAATGATCTGCAGGTAGATTCTATAAATGATTTATGGTATCATTTCCTTCAGGCTTTGTAACAATCTTCCAAACAATCTGTATATGCTACATACAAACATATATCTTTTTTGGTTATGTAGGAAGTATAGACTCATACAATTAAAACTTTTGACACCCACGTTGGTCTAGTAGTAGTAAACGTGACTGCTTTCCTATGGCCCCATGTTCGAATCTTGGGTTGGGACAAATCAGTTACTGGGTAGGTACATAATTAGTTACTTTTGATATCCTATATACACAGTCTACATATTGTTTTTTTTTTTTAATAAAAAAAGAGAAAGTGAAGTGATAATTGTATTCGTTTTCAACAATGAACAGCAACATACCAAGAAAAAATTAGGTTTTGAACTCGGCATATTTATTATTTGGAAAACTTGTTTAAACTAAGTTACAGTGACTTTATTGTACCGAACAGCATTGCTAGGTGTTACGATAATATAGTGTTTGAATGTTTTATGTGCTCCCATCCACAATTCGCCATCATTTAAACTTGTGGCACATCTTATTCCTACATTTGTTCGAAGACTTCAAATTACTTCGCAAGTTTTATTGTTTCTTATATTTAATTGTGTCGTGGTGTAGCGATAACGAACTAAAACATAAATCACGCTGTTGAACTTTTCGAATTAATCCGATATACAAGAACCGGTTGCGGCGTGGCCTTTTCTTACTGTCAGGTGCCTAGTTATATATAGGTAGGACTTTAATGCCTGTCATCAGAACCGGCTGTTCCCAAACCAGAAGACCGACTAGACTGGGAGAGAGGCAAAGAAATTTCGCCTTCAACAAGCGAATTGGGTAGCTTATGTAGATGTGCACACAACCAACAGCTTAAACTTTCTGGTGACGATCGACCCGGACAGGTACGATGTTCAGGCTACCTCACCCTTGGAAACTTCTGACCACTGTCTGGTGAAATCTATGCCTTTATATTCCCCATCTAAGTACGCATTTCGCTATGCTCCGCAACTCTCTTCCTGCCGCATATTTACTTATTGCCGTTATCTATGGATATGGAAACGATTGCACAGTTGTGAAGAGGTACCTACCTACTAGCCGAATGCTCGTGCCAAATCGGGGTCAAAGCCAGTCCGAAAGAAAAGCTATAGTTGAGCGTGCGAATCTCTCATTTTTTATAGGATAGGGTGACAGACGAGCACACAGTTCACCTGATGGTAAGTGGTTGCTGTGGCTCATAGACATCTACATCTATCTTCGATTACGAATCACAATGCAGTTGCGTTGTCACCCGTGAGGACTAAGATGGAATGCCTCGTTAGGGTTCCGTAGTCAACTAGGAACCCTTATAGTTTCGCCACGTCTGTCTGTCCTTCTGTCCGTCCTCGCTTAATCTCTGTGACCGTTAGCACTAGAAAGCTGAAATTTGGTACCAATATCTGTATCAATCACGCCGACAAAGTGGTAAAATAAAAATTGGAAAAAAAATGTTTTATTAGGGTAGCCCCCCTATATGTAAAGTGGGAAGTGATTTTTTTTTAATTTCAACCCTAACGTGTGATATATTGTTGGAAAGGTATTTAAAAATGAATAGGGGTTTACTAAGATCATTTTTTGATAATGTCAATAATTTAGGAAATAATCGCTCCAAAAGTAAAAAACAATGTGTCCCCCCCCCCTCTAACTTTTGAACCATAAGTTTATAAAATATGAAAAAAATCTGAAAAGTAGAACTTTATAAGGTCTTTCTAGGAAAATCATTCATGTTCGCGCACGTATCCACTACCGGGAGCAGTTGCAGGAGCGCGGAGCGCTGCTGGAGCGCGAACATAATCGATACCCACCTTTAAACTCATAAGTGGGAACACTTATTGTGACGGACGGGAAACGAACCCTACACTGAGCGTGGCCCGACACGCTCTTGGCCGGTTTTTTTTTTCAATAAAAAGGGTCTCCGGTTCTCTATACTCACCACACGAAACACAGCAGCATCAAGCTACTATTTTACGCTGATATTCTGTGAGAACGCCGTCCTTTCCCGGTTGAACCGACCCATTCGCGCTACAACTATACTACTAATATGACTGCAGCATGGCTCTACCACGTACAAACATCCTTTCATGTCATGTCATTGCAGACAGTCTCTGAAAAAGGCGATTTCAATTTCGTAAAATCAATGCCTCCAAAACACAAGCATGTCTCTGAACCGCTGAAGGGGGCTCGCTCACCCTGGCTGGCTGGAAAGTAGTCTCCTGAATGTTCTTTGGAGTGACCGGCTTCAGTTGTTAGGTGTTTTTCTCCGAATCTTAACTATGCGCTGTTCATTGAGTCTAGGGCCAAAGCCTCTGCAAGAAAACTGGGTGTCCTTGCAGGTTGCGTCAGTACTTCAGGCCTGGGCAGCTTCTTACCTCATATAAAGCGCAAGTCCGGTCGGGCATGGAATATTGCTGTGACATATGGGCTGGTGCTGCAAAATGCCAACTAACAACGTTGGACTAAGTAAAGAGACGTGTTAAGATGCTCATTAGTAACTTCGACTTGGTTGAAACCAATATCGTGAGCCTCAAGCATAGGCACAGAGTAGCTAGACTTTTAGTATTCTATAGGATGCATTTCATCATTCTCATAGCAAACAAGTGGAATAATTTGCCGGCGTCTATCTTTCCATCCGAATACAATCTGGACGCCTTCAAGCCAAGAGTGAATAGACTTATGTTACGCTAAGGCAGTGTGATTTACCATCTATTGCTACAACTAACCATCTGATGGGATTGTGGTCAAGCTCACATACGCTTAAACCATATTCCGTCGTAGTTCTCAAGAACCCCTTCAAAGTACTCTGCGCCCCTTCAATTCGCACCCGAGTAAACATCGTCTGCAGTCGTCAGCGCACCTAGCTTTAAAAGGCTCATCGCAGGATTGAAATAACGCTTCCTGTTCCTTCTGTATCCTATGTGCTACAGTGTTCAGCACGGTTCCGAACGTTACTACTCGCCTCTGTCTCACGGAAATTTCCCTAGTAACTTGCCTTCTATAACACTTATAAGACAAAACTCGAATATATTGCATCTTCATCTTCGCACAACCGGCAACGGGGCCCGTTGTGTGCGACGTGTTTAGGTGATATAATGATTTTTTATATTTACGCGAACACTACACATTGAATTAAACTACTTTTACGGATTTTATCGCGTTTAATTATTTTTATTTTTAATTCCCGGCGTTTCGGGTGCTTTCCAGCACCCATGGTCACGGGGGACTGTCCCCTATAATATGATGACCCCGTAAAAGTAGTTTTAATCAATGTTTAGGTGATTCTTATTGCCTGCATTAGAAGGCGTGGCAGTCATGGCGTTTTCCTATAATAAAAGATTGAAGAAGAGAGAGAATTTTTGTATTACAGTAATTTACATGTGCAATTTACAAGTGGTAAAATTAAAAATTTTGTACAACCGATTTCAATATAATTGAAACTAGAAGGTCATCAATGCATTCGAAGTCAATTACATACGTATTATTGAAGATAATTCAAAAACTACTGGTCGGATCTCGATTAAGTTTATATGAGGACACAGGAGACACCAGCTTTCAGATAAAAGGAATCATCCCAATCGGTTCACCCAGAGAAAAGTTATGAGGTAATACACAAAAAAACACAGTCGAATTGAATAACTCCTCCTTTTTGAAGTCGGTAAAAACCGTGCAAATCCCTTCGAAAGAATTTAAAGGAAATAGGTATTCTCACACAAGCTTCACATTATACATTTTTATCAATATCATTTTCGTAAGACAACGTATTCATGAGCACAAAAAAGACAAACTGGAAACCGCAATAAGCTCGCTCAACCTCAAAAAGGTCCGAAGGTCAATCTTGACAATGGGCGTGCTCTTCTAAAACAAAATTTCACAATGTATTTTAGATTTGCCTTTATATAGTTTGAAAAAGAGCGTGGATTTGACTCGCTCCAGCTATGCTTGGGACTGCAGTTAAATATGGCATATTTAACTGCATTTTGCCTATATAAAAGTACCTATGATAAAGTTGGCTTATACATATCTAACACTAATTATATACCTATATAAATCTATATCTTGTTTTATAGTACATAATCTCTAAACTTTACTCTTATTGTAAAAAAACTGATTTGTATCCAGACGAAGCGTCGGTTAGAGCTCACGTATGGGTGCACCCGCAGCGAACCGTTTGTATATAGTTTCTCTTCTGGTCGTTTTCATTACCCATTAGGCCATATTATGGTTGTTGCAGAAATGGATCGGCTCGACCGGGGAAGGGACACGCTCCCAGAAAATTCGAGCGTGAAACAGCGGTTTAATGGTGCTATTTCATATGGCGAGTGAGAACCAAAGACTCTATTTATTGGAAACGAGGCATTCCATCTCAGTCCTCAGGAGTGACAACGCATCTGCATTTTGATTCTAAATCGAGGATAGATGTAGATGTCTATGGCCCACAATATTTATTCACCACCAAGTGGACTGTGTGCTTATTTGTTATCCTTATTCTATAAAAAAACCGTTAGTTTTTTTAATTAAACTTATTTTAATGGCGTTTACCACTTTTATCAAATTATTCTATAACCCCCAAACTTTAGGTCCTTTCTACTGATGGTTATATTCTGTTGTTATTTAGTAAAATGAGGAACAATATTTTTTAGAAAATGTCATCTGTAACAAGAACTAGACAATTTTTAGTAGGTGGGTACTGAAATTTTAAGATATTATTTGAATGTGGAAAGAGAGACGGTGTGCCAGGGTTGTGCCAAATAGAAATCCTTCATAGCCCTTAAAATATATTTAACACTATCTACAGAGCTTTAATTATAAACTTTTTTATCTGATCTACAGAGGCAAAAATATTTTGAACTACTTAATTTCCCTTGACCGTATATAGTTAGAATAAGTAACTGCTTGCAAATGTTCTTTCAGCTAAATAGTAACTCTCTTGGGGCAAGGTATTCGCTACTTCAACAAAGTCCAAGAAAATATACAAGGCCTCTCTTTTACCGAGTTTAAATATTTTATTAAATTAAAACTGTATAAAAAAGGTATAACCTTTTTTATTTAACAATAACCCCAGAGAATGACATAATCACTTCCAAGCCGTTTCTTAAATAAATTTGTAAGTAGTTTTTACAACATATTGTATAATATACTTTGGAAATAAGACTCGTTGGGTTTCTTGCTGGTTCATCACAGGACAGAGGTTATTTCCGAACCTGTAGTAAAAGTTAAAAAATTACTTATAATCTATTTTGAATAAAAAGTTATTCTATTCCATTCTATTTTAGTTCCAATGCTAGGTGCAGCCCTTCTCTCAATTGTGCAAGTTCTAGAGCATTAACACATCACCCATGCTGCTCCGATGCATCCTGACAGGCTTCATATGTTGTTCCTTGAATTTTCTTTTTTATAATTTATGATTAGTTTTCACACAATATGCCTATGCCTTGCAGTTGTAAATCAATACATAAAATTGCAATTACTTAATAAATTAATTCGCATTCATAAATTATAAGGTGAAATTAAAGATTATAAAATAATGTAAAAATTCATTTTATTTAATTTATGTAAATAGATATTATTTCTTAGTAACTTATTTAACAGTTTATGTACACAAACTAATATGAGGATACATCACAATAAAGGGTTTTCACACTATTCTACAATGGAATTTCTTGCAGTGGGCCAGTTCAAAAGTTGATAATATATAAAGGATAAAATAAAAAGGTGCTCGTTTAATATAAGACAAATAAGCTTAAACAATACATTATATATTTGTAAATACACAAATATATTAATAAATTCTTACAGATATGGATATACACATGCATATAATTAATCTATTATATAAAAGAAAATTATAATACATACAACATAGTAGCTACATAGAAGACATAAAGAAATAATGGCCTTTTTCAAGGTTGTTTCCTCATACTACATTCTTTGACAAGGGAACACAATGCGCCTCTGTAATTGAGCTCTGTGGCCCATAGAAACCTACAAATATCCTCTGAACAATGCATTGTCACCCCTGATCTGATAATATTCCTCATTACCATAGAGGTTTGCCGGTTGTCTACACTCACCATAAGAAACACAGCAGCATTATGTTACAATGTTACACTGATATTCTATTTTATTTTTATATAAACTTGTACATAAAGTAGGTTTTAAACGGGCAGGGTAGTCAACATAATTGTTTATTATAATTAGACCCCTTATTTACCCTTATCACTTTGCCTTGCATCTCCCTGGGGATTCCATGT
The DNA here is from genome assembly GCA_036936625.1 of Parnassius smintheus behrii. Classification (NCBI taxonomy): domain Eukaryota; kingdom Metazoa; phylum Arthropoda; class Insecta; order Lepidoptera; family Papilionidae; genus Parnassius; species Parnassius smintheus. Next base: position 3,603,620 of record JAUPFT010000022.1, on the reverse strand, counting down.
CTTTCCGTTAAATGTCTCCTCACTGTTGCTGGTTTTGCATACGTAGCTCCACATTTATTACACAGGTAAACATATACCCTGTGGTGGACATTATTAGCATGGGCTAGCATTTCACCCCGTTGGTAGAATTTACGAGGGCACTGAGTGCATTGTATTTTTTTCTCCATGTGATATATTAAATGTTTTTTCCATATTCCACGTCTCCGGAATGTAAGTCCACATTTATCGCAAGTATATGGTCTCTCTCCAGTGTGAATTCTTTCATGCTCTATTAAATCAAATTTTCTTGGAGCTTTGAATGAACAATGATGACACTGTAAGTAGGGGCCAGTGCCGTGTCGCACTACCTGATGTATCTTAAGCTCGGCCTGGACAGGAAATCCTTTACCACAATGTTCACAAATATATCGGCAACCATTGTGTCTCTGCATGTGATGGTCATAGGTGAGCTGATTTGCTAAAACTTTGAGGCATATTTTACACATTAAAGACATTGTTTTATTATCTGTATTTTTCTTTAACCTCTCTCCTCTAATCTGTGTTTGATGTTTGCTTTTAAATAATTTTCTTCGCCTCAAAATTCTTTTCTTCTTGCAATGTTTCAAATCTCCATTTACCATATTCAAATGTTTATCTATCATTTTCTCCATTATGTCTAACAAATACTCATCATTTTGTGTGTTATTTAATTCTGATTCAGATTCAGTATTAGTATTTTGATCGAAATGGTTGCTTTCAGTTTCCATTTTGCTATGTGTGGTCATGGAGTCACTTTGTATGAACTGTTCATTACATGTTTCAGTATTTATTGCCTTTAGTTGCATCTTTTCCTTATCTCTGTTTCGTTGATCAATACCATTTGGAAATTTTTCACGAACATAACTTGATAATTCGGTGGGAAAATATATATTATACATTGAGTACTGAACCAGATTTTCCATTAAATTTTCTAGAGTAATATTGGAAAGCTCTACTAGGTTTTTTAATTTTTTATCACTAGATTCACAATTCAACTTAAAGAAAATAACTTGTTTTAATAGGATCAAACACTTTCCACACATATTTTTAGGCAAATTATCATCAGGTTGAAGAGAAATATTCACAAATGTTTTAACAGCTTTTCCATAATCACTCAAATTGTTTATATCTTGAATTAAGCACACCATGTTTTCATTTCTAGAGAAAGATAAACATAAGCGACAGATATTTTTATAAACTTTCTCGTATGCAGACATTTCTTAATTTTAGTAATACTTTATTTATAACTTTTTGTTTTACAATTTACACTTGTTTGTTTTGTTTTGAACTTTTGACAATTTGACACTGCACTTCTGATCCTGGTATTTGATTGCCAATTAAGGTAGGCAAAGGTCTAAGTCCATACAGCCTTTTTATCGTAGGGAAATCTTTATGGACATATTTGCTGCAGAGGCAACGGAAAGACATTGCCTGACCGTAGACAGAGAAACTTATAGATATAAATTGGATATAGATTAGATATAAATTATTTTATTGCTTTCAATTTTTTTTTTCAAAATCAATAAAATAATTTTTGTAAAAAGAATTATGCTAAAAGTCTGTGCAGTAAAAAAATTATAAAAAGTTATTTAAAATTTAGACTGTAGCTACAGTGGCGCCACTCTTATTTAGCGCTTTCCTACGGACACTTTTATATACAGAGTCTGTACTCCTTAACTCTACATAATCTACCTAATAAATCTCTCCATACCTACCGCTCAAATTACACGGTGTTTGCTATCAGCGTATACGAGGGATGCCGGATTTTTCATTTGGAACGCAACTAGGGATGTTCATTTCAATGTCATATATTGCTTTGAGACATCGTTGTATCATTTTTTACATTATTTAAAATATATCGATGTTTGAAATTTGTAATTTTTTTTAAATTTTTAATAACGATATGGTTACAACTACAGATAAAAAGGAACAGATACTCATAATACACAAAAATAGTATACAGTTTAACAAAATAAAATAAAAAAAATCTGGAATGGCTACAGGTAATTAAAAATTTTATTTTATTTATTTATTTATTTGCTTTTTCAGGGAAACATACAGTACAATAAAAAATACATTATAAAACATATAAAAGTAATCCTAAAACCAATGAAGTTTCCACAGATATCTAAAACATATTAAAAGCTTGCAACCACAATATGTTTAAAGATTGAAAAAAAAATAACTAAATGTATTTATAATTAAACATTAAGTTCTAAGCATAAAATAAAAGTAATACAATACACACGACCTATAGTGAAGCTACCAATTATATATTAAGTTTTACAATATTTTTTTATAACTATTATATCTAAGGTGAAAAATATCTAGTTCACAATATTTTAAGTTAAAATTTTTACATGTACGAGATACAAAATTATTAGAAGCGCACTTCGTTTTTACTTTACGTAATGCAAAAAGAGGCTTTTTTCGTGCACCTAACCGGTGACACGCAATATTCACTTTGCTTAAAAGTAGGGGTGAGTCGATGATATTATGTAGCAATTTGTACAACAACATTTGATCTCTTATATCACGGCGTTTTTCTAGTGTATAACAGTGTAAGCTATCAATAACTTGAACACATATTTGTTATGTTTCGACATTGTGGAAAATAACAACACTATAAACAAGTCTACGGAAGAATCACATCGCTTTAAGTGACGCAGAAACTTATTATTGATTGCTTCAATCATTTTAACATAAACTTTGTATTGAGGATTCCAACATGAAGAGGAATATTCAAGAATAGATCGCACCTGAGTATTAAATAGTATAATTAATGTTGTAGAGTTTTTAAAATCTTTTGAGATACGTATCACAAAACCTAGCATTTTATAAGCTCTTTGAGTTATTATATTAATATGTGATCTTATTAACAACTTACTATCCAACTGAACACCAAGATCACGCAGTTCATTTACTATCTTTAGTAAATTATCGTCGAGCTTATAGTTAAAGAGGATTGGATTCTTTTTCCTAGTAAATGAGATAATATTACATTTCTTGGTGTTCAAGTAAATATGATTTGCTTGGCAATATGAGCTAAGCCTACACAGATCCTCTTGAAGTAGATTGCAGTCTTCTATAGATTTAATAGATCTGAAAATTTTCATATCATCTGCAAAAAGGAGAATTTTGGAATTATGGAAGCATGATATTACATCATTTATAAATATTATAAACAGTAGTGGACCAAGATGCGAACCCTGAGGAACACCTGAACAAACTGGGAGAAATGATGAACAGTGTCCTTTTATTGCAACTGCCTGACTACGATTTCTAAGATAAGAAGATATCCATCGAAGTAAATCACCATGTACACCGATTTGATCTAATTTGTGTATCAGAATACTATGTGAAATTTTGTCAAATGCTTTTGTAAAATCGGTGTACACAGCATCTACCTTCAGTCTACTATCCATTGCAATATAGAGGTGATCAAGAAACTCGCAAAGATTACTTTCGACCTATAAAACCATGTTGTTCAGGAATTATAATTGGTCGAGCTATTTGGGAGAGTGTGTCATAAATAATTTTCTCAAATAGTTTTGGAATCGAGCTTAATTTCGAAATTGGACGGTAATTTGAAATATCGTGCTTATTACCACTTTTAAATATGGGAGTTATGAACGATTTTTTACATTCTAAAGGCATTTCACCCAACTTCATGGAAGTTCTAAACAAAATTGCTAATGGTTTAGCTAATTGACGGTAACACCTTTGTAAAAACAAGGGTGGAATGCCATCAGGTCCTGGTCCCTTACTGACATCTAAGCGTTTTAAATACATTGAAACTTGAGGGACTGTAAAAGTGACCGAATTTATACTAATCGAGTGAGCGGAGTTAGAAATCTGAGTATTATGATTTGGACTATTAACACTAAAAGCTGAGCTAAAATGAGTATTGAATAAATCACATATTTTCACAGGATCTGAAGTCGTATTATCATTTGGAAACATTATGTCAGGAAGATCATTACATTTTCGTTTTGATTTTACAAAAGACCAAAAGAATTTACTATTAATACCAATCTTATATTCAGCATTATTGATAAACTTGTTATAACAGTCGTCCTCCATTAATTTTTGTCTCTCTCTTAGTATGGCAAAAGACTTTTTTTTTGCGGATGGAAAATCATCTAATGACCCCTTTCGCTCTGGGTGGAGCGCAAGGAAGTGTCAGACTTTTACTGACTAAAAACCATCCGTGTTCCTTCAGTGCCCTTACGTTCCGGAGCCGCGGTATCTCTTTCGAACAGCCCGCAGCCCCGGCAGGCGTCGGCCCTTGCGGGCCCCTTCACGCTGCTGACAGCTCTTTGAGGCGCGCGTGGAACAAAACGCGCCGTCGACACGGCCTGTCGTCATTAGACGGACGGACGACGAGCTACCCATTGCTCGCCGTCCACAGGCCTGCGCCTACGGTGGCCGGGGGCCACGACGTAGCCCCCGACGCCCAGGGCGTCTCCCGCGGCGGCCGGGGAGGAAAGCTGCTGCTCTCTCCTTCTCCCGCTCCGCCACCTCCTTCGCTAGCATCACTGCTTCGCAGAAGGTGGTGACGGCATCCCATTCCGTCTCGCTCCGGACCATGGCTTCGACCAGGGCCGGACGCGAGAGGTCGCCGCCGCCTATTGCCGCTACGAGGACACGGCGGTGCTCCGCCCAAGCAGGGCACACCTCCACGGTGTGTTCCACCGTGTCCTCCGGTCCATCCTCGCAGTGGGAGCACCCGGGCGTTTCCTCCCGCCCGATTCGGTGCAGGAACCTCCCAAACACACCGTGTCCGGTGAGGACCTGCGTCAGGCGGAAGGTGAGGATGCCGTGGCGTCTCTCAAGCCACTCCTCAAAGAGGGGTCTTATCGCCGCTATAGTGGCGTGCCCAGCACGGGGTTGCGACAGTCGCTGTCTCCATGTCGCCATGAGATCGTGCCGGAAGTCTGTCCGCTGCGCGACAACTTGCCGCGGCAGCGGGGTTTCCCCACGGCACAGTGCCTCCGCACGCCATTCGTGCAGGCGTGCGAGGACTATCGCCTCCAGATCCCATGGCGGCAATCCGGCAAGGAGGCTCGCCGCCTCGCGGGAGATCGTGCGGTAGCCGCGAACCATTTTCACGGCTATCACCCTTTGGGGCGCGTTCAGGTGGTGGACGGCAAGCCGCGCCAAACCACGCGCCCACACCGGGGCCCCGTAAAGGGCCATGGACCGCACGACCCCCGCGTAGAGCCTCCGGCAGGAGGCGTTTGGCCCTCCCAGGTTCGGCAGGAGCCGCCTGAAGGCAGCCCCGGTCCGTTCCAGTTTGGGAGCCAAACGTCAGAAGTGCTCAACGAAGTTCCATCGGCCGTCGAGGACGAGTCCTAGGTACTTCAGCGTTGACTCGACGTCGATGGATACCCCTCCTACCATCACTGAGGATCCCGGTGGTGGCCTGTTCCGAGGACCATGGAAGTGCATGGCCTCGGACTTGTGCAGAGCCACCTCAAGACCCAGTTGCCGAATCCTCTCAACGACTATCGCAACCCCGCGTGTCATATTTTCCGCCGCCGCCTCGTACGACCCCCCTTGTGCCAGTACCAGCGTGTCGTCAGCGTAGCAAACTACGCTGACGCCGGTAGGGAGGTCGGCGCGCAGCACCCAGTCGTAACCGATGTTCCACAGAGGTGGCCCCAGAACCGAACCCTGTGGGACACCGCACGACATCTCTCGCCGGTTCCACTCACCGTTGCGACCGGGGTAGATGACGGCCCTGTCCGTCAGGTAGTCCCCGACTATACGACGGAGATAGCTCGGCACCCGGTGATACCGGAGTGCCTCCCTAATGCAGCTCCAGGGCATGGAGTTGAAGGCGTTGGCGATGTCGAGAGACACCGCCAAGACAACCCCCCCTCTGGCCACTTCATCCCCCGTCGTGAGGGCTCTCACGCGCATGATGGCGTCCACCGTAGAGCGCCTCTTGCGGAAACCAAACTGGCCCCGTCCCCGCAAGGTGCTCGGCGAGGCGGTTTGCAATGACTCTTTCAAAGAGCTTGCCCACCTCGTCGAGCAGCACCACGGGCCGGTATGCGGACGGAGAGTCCGCAGGGCGCCCTGGCTTCCGAATGAGGACCAGCTTCCCCGTCTTCCAACGAAGCGGGAATTGGCCTCTCTCCAAGCATGCGCTTAGGAGCCCCTCCAGTCGGGGCCCGAGAGCCTCCGAGGCCAGGACCCAGGCTTTGCCAGGCAAGCCATCGGGTCCTGGGGCGGTATTCCTGGCCTTGAGCCTACGTACCGCCACTCTCAGGTCTACCCCGGTCCCTTCCGGGATGTCGTCGTCGTCGTCCTGGTGGTCCGGCACCGCAGGTGGCGGAGCCATAGGCGGGGGCGGATGTTCCCGTCGCGCAGGGAACAGAGCGCTCACCACGTCCTCCACGAGCTGGGGCCGGAGACTTTGCGTCAGCGGGGGGGCCCAGGTGCGGAGTTTATCCCGCACCATCTTGTAAGGGCGCCCCCACGGATCTCTGTTGAGAGTCTCCAGCATCTCCTCACGGGCCCGATTCCGGGCCCGCAGGACAGCCTCTCGGAGGGCGTTTTTCGCCGCTCTGTATCCCTCGTACAGCTCCGCCTCAATGGCTGCCGCATTCGGTGGACGAATGCGGAGCCTGCGATGTCTGGTGTACAGGCGCCGCGCGGCGACACACGCCTCGCGCAGAGATGTCAGCTCACGCGACCACCAATACACCTGACGCCGGGCGCTTCCTGGCCGGACGCGGGGCATTGCCACGTCACATATCTCAGACATGGCCTCCTGGAACCACCCTGCCTCATCATTGACGTCGGCAGGCCTGTCCGGTGATGACACCCAGGCCTGCACGATCGAGGCTTCCAGGAGGAGCTCCCGGTCCAGCTGCTTTAGCGCCCAACGCGGACCACTCGGGGCCTGTTGGACTGGCGCGCTCGAGGGCTGGGTGGAGACATCAAACCGGATGTACCGGTGGTCGGAGTAGGTCTCCACCCCCTCCATGACACGCCAGTCAATGGCACGCGGCGACAGAGCGGGGCTAGCGAACGAGATGTCCACCACCGACTCGCCCCGCATCCGCACACACGTGGGGACAGAACCCCGATTTAAGACGACCAGGCCTGTCTCCAGAGCCCAGTCTTCCACCATCCTACCCCGCACATCTGTACGACGAGAACCCCAAGCCAAGTTCTTGGCATTGAAGTCCCCGAGGACAAGTACGGGGAGGGGATAACTTCCGACGACGACTGCTCTCAGCTCTGCAAGAGAGTTGTGGAGCTCGGCGAGAGATCGGTTCGGGGAGAAGTACACCCCCACAACGACGAACTCCCCGAATCGTGCTGCTACGCACCCCTGACCCCTCCTGACACCTTCAAGGGTCGGGGTACCGGCGGCGGCCGAAGAGATGATGGCCACTGAGCCGTTAAGGTCCGCCACCCAGTCCTCACTAGGCCAGACAAAATACGGCTCAGCGACAACAGCGATGTTAATCGACCACTGCGCCATGCTCTGGAGCAGCAGATCCTGAGCGCAGGCGCAGTGGTTGATATTCGCCTGGAGGAAGCTTAATGGGGCCGTTATAGGCATTCCATTTCAGTTTCCTCCACGGGGGGCCCCTCTGCGGGCGTCGGTGTCACGGCGGCGGCGGCGGCGACAGTGACAGCGGTGGCGGTGGCAGTTGCGGCCGCGGCGGAGGCCACAGAGGCGGTGGCGGCTTTGGCCCCTACCCTACCCGCGGCCTTGGCCTTGGCGGGTGGCACGCAGGCCTTGCTTCCGGCCCGGTGATCGGCTGGCTTGCCGGTCGCCGCACATGCAACACAGTGCGGCGTGGCGCAGCAGGTCGCCGATATGTGTCCGGGCTGACAGCAGCGGAAGCAAAGGCCACTGCGGTCAACCTCCGAGGCGCATCTCACTGATACGTGGTGCCCCACGAGACAGCGATAGCACCTCAGAGGTCTGGGCTCCAGCAGCTTAACCTGCGCTGAGACCCAGCCCACCAGAAGCCTTCGGCCCTCCACTATGGTTTTGGCCGCCGTAACAGGGCAGCGCACCGTAGCGGCATGCATACCCTGTTGGTCCGGGCGTATGGCGCCTGACCTGACTTGGTCAGTAGTGCACCCCCCGGACCTGGCGACGGCGGCCACCAACTCCTCCTCCAATACCGAGTCGTCCAGACCCATGATGCGCAGGTCTGCGCATCTGACGGGCCTTGACACTCGGGCCTCATCCGCGTCCAGAGACGCTCTGAGCTTCGCAGCCAGAGCGTCCGCGGTTGCGCCACTGGATTCCCCGGGGACCTCCAGCATACGGGCCCCCGTCTGGGTGACTTTGAGCCGGAGGCCCCCAGTGATCCCGAGCTCCCCGAGGTCCACCGCCTCCTTCGCCTTCGCGAGCAGATCGCGGTAGGTAACGCCCTTCTTTTCCGCGTCCGGCTGTAGTGTAATCACTACAGCTGCGGTCTTCGGGGCGCGGAGCCTTGCCGCGATCTTGCGCGCCCTGAACTGGCGCTGCCGCTCCTGCTCTTTGGCCTTTTTGGCTGCCTTCTTCCCCTTCTTTTTATCCCCGACCACCTGCCAACCGGCTTCAGCCGCGGGAGGTGTAGGGATCTGGGGGGGCGGTGACGGTGGCGGCAGCTGGCTTGCCGCTGGCGCTGGCACATTCGCCGCAGGCACTGGGGCTGGTGCAGCCACCATCTGTGCTGCCGCCTTGCCCTTTCTCGCCTTCGCCTTGCCTCTCTTTCCCGTCGCCGGTTTAGCCGGAGCCGGTTCAGCCGGTACCGGTTTTGCCGGAGCCGGCTTTTCAGGGGGGGGAGGAGCAACTGCAGCCCCGCCCGAGGGCTGACTGGACGGCCCCAACCTGGATGCGGTAGCCGTGGCCGCCGCGTACGTTGCCGGCCTCGCCGCCGTCTTGTTTGCCCCTAGGGGGGGGGGCGCAGGACGATGCCCTCCAGCACGGAAAACCGGTGCTGGAAGGCAGCCAGCTCCTGCCGGACCAGGTTCAGAACCTGGTTCTCCATCGGCACGGGCTGGCTTGGGCGCTGCGTCTGGGGCGCCGCGTGAGAGGCAGGCTCACGTAGACTGGCCAGGTCTGCGCGGAGCTGCTCGTTCTCCTTCTGGAGAGTCTCCATGGCAGACGTCAGGCGGGCCACGTCCGCCCGCAGCTTCGCCACCTCGTCCGCATTAGGCCCGGCCCCAACAAAGTTGGCCTCCGCAGCCGCCATGATGGAGGCGGAGGCCCCGGGAATGGCCTTGAGCTTTGAGGAGGACTTTTGCTTGCAGGCCACGACCTTGATCGCGGCCTCCACCTCCTTTACGAATCTGGCCTTACGCTCCACCTCGGAGCCGCCAGTCGCACTCGTCTCTTCGCCTGATTCCCGAGCCGTATCGCCCGGGTGGCGCCCCTCCTCGGCAAGCTTTGCCCCTCGTTCGGCCATCTGCTTATCAGAGAGCCCCCTCCCCTTGCCTCTCAGCCCGCCCCGCCTGTTGGTGGGGATTTTCCGGGCCGAAACCTCCTCTTCACCGGATGACGGCCCCTGGTCGCCATCCAGCCTGGACCGCTTGCGGAAGAACTTACTGGTCTCCGCGGTCCCAGGCCCCACGCGTCGGGAGCTCTCTGAGCCTCCCACGCTGCTCGATGCGGCGTCGGACTCAGTCCCCGCATCGTTTCTCCTCTCCTCTACGTTGCCGTTGCCGGCGGTTTTTGTTTTGTTTTTTGTTTTCTGTGTTTCCATTTCTGTACCCACGAGTATGGGGGAATTAAAGGTCCACCTTGGCAGAGACCCCTTTACCAAGGTAAGCAGATTTAGAGGATTTATTACTCGCCAGGGGGTCTGCAGGTACCCTGGCGAGGACTGCACTTGCGGCTGATTTGTTCATAGAACCCCGTCAGCCATCCATCCCCTCGCGGTGCGTCGCCGCTTGGGATTCGGGGTAACTTTTTATAGAGGTTTTCTACCTCGCGGTCCGGGCGATTAAGCCAAGACCCTCGGTCCTTATCAAAGCCGCGAGACATGATCCACGACACTTCGACTGGGATTACGAGACCGGCGGTGACAGCAAAGGATGAATCCTTCACTGTCTGCCCGGAGGCAGGGTAAGTGCACACCGAGCCCGCCCTCGCTCCTCTGCTATGCCCTCTGCTGATCAGAGGGTCACGCAGAAGAACGCACTGTTGGTCCGGGATGGACCCCCCCATGTCAGAATAATTAGCCGCGGCAGTAACATTCCCCAAGGAATAAGAATTTCTTCTCATTTCTCGAGGAAGATTACCGCCGCGCCCAGGGTGCACCGGCCCAGTTGCTGCTCTTTCCTCCAGACGTATCGAGAGGGACCCGCAACTACCAGGCACACGTGGAGGACTTCTGACTTCGCACCCCATGGCAAAAGACTTGTAATCACTATCTTGTTTATACACCTTCCACTTGCGATAAAATTTAAATTTTTCATTTACAATTTTAATCAATGCGCTATTATACCAAATTGGGTACTTAGTGTTAAATTTAATAGTTTTAGTAGGTACGTGGTTTTCTATTATATTATTTAAAATGTTATAAAAATTCGACACAGAGACATCGATATTACCGTCACTCAAATTAGATTCCCAGTCTATTTGCGAAAGATTTATATTTATTATTTCCTCATAATCGGCATCTCTACATAACTTGACTGTGTGAGCCCGAGCCTCGAGTAGTTTCTCATGTGATTTTAAAATTGTAAACTCAAAAGCTGGATGGTGCGAATCCTCTAAAACTATTGGAGTAGTTACTAAACTGACTTTGCAATTAATGTTGGCTATTAAGAGATCCAAAATACGATCATTAAAATTTTTAAATATATTATACTGACTAAAATTATTAAAAGAAAGAAAATTTGCTAGTTCATTAACTGTATCCGATGAAAAATCTCCATGTAATGTCACATCAGCATTACTATTTTTCGACCAGATTGCGTTAGGTATATTCTTCTTATAAAGAGAAGAAACATGGCATTCCTCAAGGCAGCGTGCTGGGTCCAATATTGTTTCTTCTTTATTTAAATGATATAACTCTAATCACCAGTCATAAATGTATTTTATTCGCGGACGATATTTCAATAATTGTAAGCACTAATAAGAAGCAAAACAATTCAATACGTAATCATGAAATCGACATTAACAACACAATTGATACAATTATTAAATGGCTAGACAAAAACAATTTAAAAATTAATCTTAATAAATCAACTTACATTCAATTTAATAAATCAAAACACACAAAATACAATTTTAATCTTAATATCGACAAATTAAACGAAGTAACACAAACCAAATTCCTAGGAGTAATAATCGATCAAGATTTAAGCTGGAGAGGTCACATACATCAACTATGCAGTAGAATCAACCAATTTGTTTGTGCACTTAATAAAGTAAAAAATGTTACAGACAAAAAAACTGCTGTTCTAACGTATCACGCTTACATAGAATCTTTACTACGTTATGGTGTTGTAATATGGGGCAATGGTACAGATAAACAGAGATTATTTACTGCACAAAAGAAATGCATTAGAGCTATTGCTGGAATCGCACCGGATAAATCCTGCAAACCAATATTTAGGAGCCTAGGTTTGTTGCCACTACCATCTCTGTATATCTACAAAGTTTGTAATTTCGTACATAAACATAATAATCTGTTTACAAAGGCATGTGATATGATTATAAGACTAAAAAGAAATGCAAATAGACTTGTATTAGATGATGTACCGCGATCAAACAAATATAGCAAAAGCTGTTTAACCATGTGTATTCGAATCTATAATAAAATACCAAATGAAATCAAATCGAATAATAATAATATATTTAAAAAAAAAATTATTGACTTATCTCAATGAAAATCAATTTTATGACATTAGAGACCTATTTGTTAAATGTAAATGATATATATTTTTTAATGAATTGATAATCTTTGTTTATTTATTATTTTATATGTCTAATTGTTTTGTATTATGATTAGAAAATTTCATTTGTATATGTGCTATTTATGTAAATTTGCATGCTATCACAATCACATAGCAAACATGTTGTGCTTTAAGAATTGTACCATCCTTATCTGTCCATGTTTTATGCAAATATATAAATAAATAAATAAATAAATAAATAAAATCTCCTAATATAATGAAGTAGTCATCAGGGTAAGAGAGAACTTCATCAGAGATGTGTTCATAAAAGTTTGACAACACATCTTTATGAATTCGACATTGTGGAAAATAACAACAGTATATGTTGCATCGTGTATGTCGTTCAAATGAAATAGAAACACGAATCACGTCAGCAGCTGAATCCACTGACGGGATGCATTCAACGTTAGTGACCTTTAGCTTACGTCTCATTGCAATCAGAACTCCTCCACCCATTGTATCACCTCTGACTTTGTAGTTACGATCGCTTCTATATACGTAATACCGTGCGTCAAATAGTTTTAAGTCGAATATACCCGAACGTAACCAAGTTTCAGTGAAACATATTATATCGTATTCATGACATAAGACCTTTCTGAAAAGCAAGTCAGTCTTAGTACGTAGACCCCTTACGTTTTGATAGTAAATTTTTAAATTAGAACCGATTTTTATACTGATGTAAATATATATATATATATATGTCGTACATACTTTAGAAAGAAGTTTATAAACAAAAATGTATTTAAATGTTGTAGTAACTGTATAAATTAAATAATATGAAATTAAAACTATCACCGAATGTCTCAAGGTCTCGTGCACAATGAAAATAAGCCTATCATACATTACGTTTAAAACGAAAAAGAGAACAACCAAAAAAATAAAAATAAGTTTATCATATATAACATTTAAAATTTAAAATTGGACAACTACCAACAGTAATGCAAATAACATATCATAAGCCATAGTATAGTTAAAATAACAATTAATTACAGTAATTAATGTAATAATTCCTATTTTATTTTGAATAAATCCGTCATATTATTTATGTGTAAAATAGGACTAGATTCAGATTTTCTAACCATAATACTACAGTTTTTAACCCATACAAATCTATAGTTATTATACTTAGCCTTAATTTTCACCTGGCGCAATAAAGATTTATTTAAACTGGTCAAGTGGTCGTTGAAAAATATCGAAGATTGAGTACCAGGAAAACCAAGATCACATGCTTTTAAGCTTTTAAGTATCTTTGCCTTACACAGAAAGTCATCTTTATTATACCTCGATATAAATCGCACTATAATTGGTTTAGGTTTTTTGGATTCCTTGGTAGATGGTGCAACGCGGGTTATAAAATCAATATCCGATTTGGTAAAAGAAAAATTAACGTGCTTCGATATATTCTCAATAATTTCGAAAAGATTTTCGTTCTTCTTCTCGGGAATGCCACAGATTTCAATATTGGAACGCCGTGCCCATTGGTCTCTAACATTATTTTTTTATTTATTTACTCATACTATTTACCGACGTTAGGCTTTTATCATATATTTCAAATTTTTCTTTCATCTCATCATACTCATTATTAATGAAAGTTAAGGACATTTTTATTTCCTGTACCTCTTCCTTAATGCTTTTAAGCTCGGAGTTTATAAAGTTCTTAAAACTAAATTCAAGATCTCTTTTTAGCCCTGAAATCTCTTGCCTTATAAAACCCCGTAGGTCGCAAGAAGAGTCAGCAGATTTTTCTATCACTGACACTGGCGAAGTAGTGGGGGACTTATTCTTCGAATGTTTATTTCGCAATGTAATATTAAGACTGTCGGTGTCACATTGCTTATGCGCTGGAATGCGGACAGGTGTAGGTACTATCCCTTTTGACTGTTTTAGGTTGCTTTGACAAACACGCTGGGCAGGTCCAAGCTGACCCATTGCGAAGTATTGGGTCTTTTTTGGATGATGCAGACACACATTGCAGATGGTAGTAGCCACTACAACTAATACATATTATAGGCACATCAGTATTTGCTACAGCAACACGACAGCAAGCATACAACAAAGCCATTTTGATTAACTATTTTAATTTTAATTTTTTTACAATCAATAAGCAAAAATTGCACTGGAAACCCCTTACGTTCTGCCCGAGAGTCCAATATCCGTGACAGTGATCGTTGACCTCGTCAATGACACACAGCGGTCGTACAAATAAACAAAATAAACAAGCGCTTAAACACTAACACAAATTTTAGCAATGTTTATGTATTATAACTCACAGTTAATATAACACTATTCAATTTATTATGACAGTAGCAATGTCCACATTAGAAATCTATACAAATAAATAGTAAAAGTACACTTATGTCGGCAAAAACACAGACTAAACTGAGAGCAAATATTATAATACGTGGTGCTCGTTTAGGCGTCGCAACTGAACTGAAATGATAAAAGAAATGATATTATAAAATTATATTCTTCAAAAATCACAGTTTTCTTTCGATATTTTGTAAAAAAATATTTAGGGATTTCGTTGTCGATTTAACATTTGCACAGACAGTAAAAATAATTTATCAGATGGAATACGTGTACCAATCATTGGTAAGTAATTAAAATCAATTTTATACAATAAAGGGAACCGTATTTTATAATCCTTTCTATATTTTCAATGAGTTTTCATTCAGTCTCCATAAAATTATACCGTGACAGCGTATTAAAGCCAACTGCTGAACAGGTTTATGTTTCCCATAGATTACCGCATAGACAGATATTTGCCATAATGGCCACAGAGACGACCGTGGCACGTTGAAAATTGATTAAGACGTTCCTGCAGCTTAACCACCTACAACGTGACTCGCTGCCACTGCTCTGGTGGATCCACCTCTCTCAAAACTGTGGGAACGAAAGATCCGATGTGATTCCAAATAATTTCCTTTACATAATGGGACAGTGAACAGACAATTGATATAACAAAAGAGCGGCTAATTTGAATATAACAAAAAAACTAGGTAAGATACATCATTTTATTTTATTGAATGGATACGGGCAAGGTAAACCAACTTTAATGAGATGAATTTCCCCACAGCCCGTAACTATATCGGCTCACTTATTCCTTGTACCGGAACATGACTGTGGATGCAGCTGGGATGGTGTTTGATAGCAGCAGTAGGCATGGGGGTATACAAATCAAAGTGAACCCTAATTCAATATTCATTCCCTCATTATATAATATATTAATAGCATTGTGTGACAAACGAGCACATAGTCCACCTGGTGGTAAGTGAATCCTGTGGCTATATTCATCTTCAATTAAGAATTAAAATGCTAATACTTTGTCACCCCTGAGTACTAAGATGGAATACCTTGATTCCAGTAAAAAGGGTCTCCGGTTCTCTACACTCATCATACGAAACACAGCAGCATTACTTTACTATTTTACGCTGGAATTCTGTGAGCGCGTAATCCTGCCCCGGTCTAACCGACCCGTTCGTGCTACAACCAGTATAGTTGCAGCGTGACTCTAACACGTAAAAAATAAGCCCATAGCTGAACACAGGCCTCCATATATTGCTTCTTAAAGGAGATATTTGCTATAGTTGCCACGCTGACAGGCGGGTTGACAACTGCAGTCTTTTTTTTTTTGTTGTAAGGAAGACGCTACTTTCATTTCTTTCTTTCATTTATTTAATGCTGCTGCCCTTTTCTTGTTTCACTTCCCTCTGTCGCCTCGTACGAAATTCACGGGATGATATAGGTACGGTCTTAGTATAAATATTACTTGTGTACTACATACTCTATAGTATAGAGTAATGCTTCGCTATAGAGTCTATAGCGAAGTGGATTCTATCGTGCTGGCACTAAGCGGCTATATTTAATTACATATTTTTATTCTGTTTTTATAAATATCTAACTATTCTGAACGTGTATTTGTCTAGAACTTTTTTTATAAAATAAGTGTGGCCAACGAATACACAGACTACATGATGGTAAGTGTATGTATATGTAGATGCTGTGGCCCATAGACATATACATCTATCCTCAATGGGCAATGTCACCTCTGAATATTAAAATGTATTGCCTCGTTTACAGTGGAAAGGGTGTCCGGTTGACTTACACTACACTCACTTCTATTTTACGCTGATATTTTGTAAGAGCGTGGTCCTACACCGGTCGAGCCATTCCATTCTTGATACAACCATGTAGCTGTAGCAAGGCTCTACCACGTTTAAACTGGACTCATAAAAATTTTGTTTGAGTATGTTTATAGATTCATGGACGGTTTAGATTCAGGAACTGGGCCTAATCGCTAGCTTTATTATTTTAAACTTATGAAACTTCTTCAAAAATACTTCATGAGGTTTTACTAGAGCTGTACAGTTATTAGTATTTTAATACGATGGACTTATTATAATTTCATGGCACTAATCGTGCGAAATCTCAGCTTTGAATTTCCCAACGTCTCAATGTCTGAGTTTTTTAATGCGCTCATAAATATGTCACATGGGCGTTGAGCATGACAGCAATTAAAATGAGGATGATTTAAATCACAATTAATTAACTTTTTTGGTTTTCGTGCTTTATTAAGTCTATATTATACAAAAACTGAATTGAGTAACCTACTCTGAAAGAGAAGGTGTAGTGTTATGCTACTTACATATCATTTTATACTATTTTAAATTTATTTTTCCATTCTGTTTTTGATTTTCTGAATTAAAATAAATTTAACATAGTGTATAGTGCCACCAACTTATCTGTTCAGGTGGACAAAATTGGAACTAAGGCCGCCATTTTGTAAATGACATTTTTATAAAATATAAATAATATATATAATAACACTAATTCTCACTAATTTTAATATATTAACACGAAATTTGTTTTATTTTATATTATGTGTACCTAATGAATATGTAGTCACCTATTTCCTCGGCGAATTTCTTAAATGGCAATAGTAAGCACTCCACTAGCGACTCTGTAAACTGAACAGATAAGTTGGTGGCACTATAGTGTATTGTGTAGTGTGTGAAAAATAAATTTAACATAGTGTAAAATGATATGTAAGTAGCATAACACTACAAAGGAGGTTTCTATATTCCACGTGTTTGCGTTTACGTATGTTCACCGAAAACTCGGACACGGTGTTGAAATTTAAAACGGCCTTTTTTAGGGTTCCGTAATCAACTAGGAACCCTTATAGTTTCGCCATGTCTGTCTGTCCGTCTGTTCGTCCTCGCTTAATCTCTGTGACCGTTAGCACTAGAAAGCTGAAATTTGGTACCAATACGTGTATCAATCACGCCGACAAAATGGTAAAATAAAAATTGAAAAAAAATTTTTATGAGGGTAGCCCCCCCTATATGTAAAGTGAGAAGTGATTGTTTTTTTAATTTCAACCCTAACGTGTGATATATTGTTGGAAAGGTATTTAAAAATGAATAGGGGTTTACTAAAATCATTTTTAGATAATGTCAAAAATTTCGGAAATAATCGGTCCAAAAATAAAAAACAATGTGTCCCCCCTTCTAACTTTTAAACCATAAGTTTAGAAAATATGAAAAAAATCTGAAAAGTAGAACTTTATAAGGACTTTCTAGGAAAATCATTTTGAACTTGGATGGAAACAACAGTGCCCACTACCGGGAGCAGTTGCAGGAGCGCGGAGCGCTGCTGGAGCGCGAACATAATGGATACCCACCTTTAAACTCATAAGTGGGAACACTTATTGTTACGGACGGGAAACTACGGAACCCTACACTGAGCGTGACCCGACACGCTCTTGGCCGGTTTTATTATTACATAATCCAGAAATAAGTCCTACAGACTGAATTTTGATCACAGTGTCAACACAATCACAGTATTCAACGGAGTCTAACCATCTGCGTAAGCCGGCATTATAGTGCCTGAGACTTTGAGTATTCAACCAACTGGAGAGGCCATGCGCGTTAATTCCTAAACAAAAATTCTGTCAACATCAGGGGGGCGCAATAAAACCACACAACTGTATACTTAACTACAAATGCAAAATTATATCGCGTCACTATAAACGCACACTATAACATTTGTGTTTGTGTTCATGGCGTTTACGCATACCATCAAATTGTACGCGTGTCGATACACTGATGATGCTGTCTAAATGCGTATGCAACCTAAGGCGTGGACTATGTCGATGTGTTTTATCGATAAACAAATCACCATAGTCCGCATAAGTTTTTATTTGATTATAAAGTAATACATAGCTAAATAATACCAAGGTGTTATTTGAAATTCTTTTTTAAAAGTATTTAGAAATGTTCTTCAGAAAAAAAATTTTTGAAATTATTGAAAATAAGTTTGCTACAGGTTCATTTTACATTACGCAGGATAAAATTTAAAACATTTAACAAATCGAAATAGGTTTAGTTAACTTATTTTAAAAATCAGATTTTTTTGAAAAGAAAAGTCCAATCAGTTTAGATGGTGTTAACCAATATCAAAAGTTTTGAAATTGGTCTGCCTTCATCACATACTATAACAAAGTGGTGAAGTACAATTTATGGCCGACTTGGCTACACAAAAAAAAGTATGTATTAACTGTTTTAAAACTTAGACTAGAGAGTAACCCTGAGAAGAAATTATATTGTATATTAGTGATAGATGAAATGAAAATAAAACAATTGACGGAGTACCATGCAAGTTCTAAAAGACATTTTGGTTATATACATAATGCCTTTGGCTACTAGCATGGTATTCTGTCAATTGCTTAATTTTCATTTCATCAATTACCAAGGTACAATAAAAAAAAACCTGATAGGGTTACTCTCCGATCTCAATTTTAATGCCGTCAGCGCTTCTTGAGTAAACCCTGGTCGGCGATCGATGGTGGTGTACTACGTAGTCAATGTACGGGTGCAGGCAAACATGTTCCAAAAGTTTGATGTCAACTTGCATACGAGAGGCCCGCAACCACTTCGCTAGTCGCTAACGCACTCCTAAACAACTTCATGGCAAAGCCAGGCTTGTTGGCTCAATAGTAATTGCTATATTAACATTTCGTAGTTATATTTCATTATAGAATATTTTACCATAGGTTATAAAGAGAGCGATCGTCTTCTCGAAAGGTCCGTAAAAAGCCCACGCGAGCGAGGGAGACAACTAATCGTTCTATTAAAAGTCACTTTATGACAGCAGCAGTATCGCCTCAGAGTACCTTTGTATAAACGTATCACTAAGGCAATACGAGGTCATCGGTCGACATGTGTCGAACAGTGGAGTGCGCGGGAAAATTGAAATAATTTGAAACAGTTTATGAGTTATTTTATTAGTTGATATTATTGATTGATATTATTAATTGATTCAATTTTAATAAGGTAAGCACGGCTTTTCGACTTTAATGGAAGCTTCGCCACTGCTCTGTCTGACACCTTTTTGGATGCCAAACCAATTCGAATAAGCCCCGTTGATCCTAACACAAGCACTCGAGTCCCTATACAGAGACTTTAATGCCTGTATCAACCCAGCGCTCAATCTGAATGAGTTCAGCGTTTGCTATAACACATCCCTGTCCACTCTGTCATAAGCCATTTCCTAGTTCATGAACGCACAAAATCTATAAATAAATAAAATATTATGATACAAAAATAACATAACACAATACATATTAAAATACATAATGTCACATATAAAGTGAAAGAAAAAAAAAAACAAAAGTCGGATAGTCAGGTGGTATCATTCTTACGATACAAGTCTTTTAAGAACGTAAGGTGGCAGTAACTTTACGGCTTTTTTCGGCAACTTGGACTCCCCAGCTTAAGTTATGGTCTATATGTAAGCCAAGATTTTTGACAGACTTACAAAATAGAAGCAACGTTCCATTATAAAATTCGGGAGCAAGACTATCGTTATTAATCTTAGCTAACATTCTGCTACTACTTATAACCATTGCTTAGCATTTGGATGGGTTAATCTAAATACCATGTCTGTACGACCAATCTCTTATGGGATCGAGGTTGTGGTTGAGTTTATGAATATTATCGTTAAGGTCGTTAACACTAGATTGCACATAGAGGTGAAGATCATCTGCATACAGATGATACGAACAGTTGAGAACTGAAGTGATAGAATTTATGAATAAAGAAAACATTACAGGAGAAAGTATTCCGCCTTGCGGCATGTCTGTTTCAATGTCAGCCCATCTTGAAAACTCTTGTCCTAATCGTACTGATTGCTGGCGGCTGCGAAGATAGGATGAAAACCATTCCAAAGCTGGGATTGAGAATCTAAGATTAGTTAGGAAGGCTATAAGGATATCGTGGTCGACTGTGTTAAAAGCATTTGAAAAGTCAACAAGCACTACCACTGTAAGCTTTTGCTTATCTGTTCCCATTCTAATATAGACTGTGACTTTTATCAATGCAGTGGTAATACTGTGACCTGCACGAAAGCCTCACTGATATTTATTCAGCAGATTGTGTTTGATTATGAACATAGAGATTTGCTTGTAAACACTGGCTTCCAGAACTTTAGATAGGTATGACAATTTTGAAATTAGTCGAAAATGTTAAGGATTATGGGAATAATTAAAGATATAATACTTTGAACATAAAACGTGCTTTTTATTAACCTCAAAACAACAGCATGGAGAGCCTATAACGTCATATTGAATCTTCCTTCATAACCACAGACACAGTGTTGACAACCGACGCGGTGTTGACATTAAAATACAATATTATATAAATCATTGTTAATTAACACCTCAACAGAACTAACATTACAATAATTTAAAACATTACAATGAATAAGTAAGAACTAACAATAAATACAATGATTTGTATTAACAAAACTAACAAACTAAAAATACACAATGCCATCTAAACTCTATTACAATCCTAATTTATGTACAAAATAATAATGAGACGTTTTATTTAATGGTTTCGTAAAAATATCAGCTATTTGTTGCTTTGTAGGTATATACATAACACAAATTTCCATACATTCTATTTTATGTTTAATAAAGTTGTATTTTATGTCTACATGTTTCATTTTTTTTTTGATCAGGATTACATACAGAAAATATTGTACTTTTATTGTCTTCATATATGGTAGTGGTATTACAACTAACGTCTAAATCATTTAATAATTTCCTAATCCAACAAGCCTCCAGAGCGGCTTCATTGAGGGAGTATAACTCTGCCTCAGTAGTGCTTAAAGCTACTGTGCTCTGCTTTTTGCAACGCCAAATAACACTGTTATCAAATACTTTAAATACATAACCAGTTATATATTTACAGCAAAATTAGCATCAGCATATCCAACTAGTGGTTCGGAATTACAATTCTTATTATATTTTAAATTATAATTAATGGTACCCTTAATGTATCTTAAAATCCTTTTCAAGCATTGCCATAACCTTTTTGATGGTCTAGATTGATGTCTTGCTAAATATGAAACAGCAGAACACAAATCAGGTCTTGGACCTACTACAGCATACATTAAAGAACCTATACAAGCTCTGCATTTATGCTCTAAAGAGTAATCAACCGTACAATCATCAAGATTAACATTAACTACCATGGGTGATTCACTAGCATTTGCTTCAAACATACCAAACTTTGTCAATATAGATTTTACATACTCTTTCTGGTTAATATACAAACAGTCACTATCTTGAATAATATTAATACCCAGATATTTTAAATTTTTAGTTCCTAGATCTTTCATTTTAAATTCTGTGCTTAAAATTTAACATTATTTATCCTTGAATTGTCCTCACCTAAAATAAATAAATCATCCACATACAACAAAATGTAAATACCATACTTAAATATAAACAATAATCACTTTCTGCTCTTTGAAACCCTTTACCTTTCATAAAATCATTAAATTTATTATACCAATTTTTTGAAGATTTTTAAAGACAATAAAGTGAGTTTTTTAATTTCAAGATATAATTTGTATTTATATTTACACCAGGTGAAGGCTTTAAGTATACAACATCATCAATTTCACCATGAACGAAAGCACCTTTAACATCCATTTGATGAATTAATTAGTTCCTTTGAACAGCTAACGATAAAAGTACTCGGAGAGTTTGTAATTTCAAAACGGGAGAATAAATTTTGGTAAAACTACCTTCCTGTTGAAACCCCCTTGCAAATAATCTAGCTTTTATACATTACCCGCCTTTTATGTAAAAATCCATCTACAATCAACTAACTTAGCATCGTTTGGTCTTTCTACAACTTCCCAAGTCTTGTTATCCTCTAAAGATTTAATTTCTTCATTTACCGCTTCATACCACCTATCTATATCGTCATAAGAATCTATATTATTATACTTTTCTGGGACATTACCATTAGAACAAGATAAAAATGATGCCATTAATATATCACCTAAATCTGAATCCTCAGTGACAAAATCTTGTAAATATTTTGGTTTAGTTTTCTTTCTTTTCTCCCTAGAATTAACATTATCTGTATCCATTCCCTCAGGTTGTAATGACTCTAAATTATTATCAGAAGTTAAAATTTTCTCAGTACCATGGGTTTGGGTTTTATCAGAAATTAAAGGGGTTTTGGTTTTCTCAGGACTACTACCATCATCCTTGTCCTTCCTATCCGAGATAGACTCCACGTCAATACTAATCGTTTCAGGGGACTCTGAACATGTTTCTTCCTTAAACAATACGTTTCGTTCTATGCGTATCCTCCTTTCATTAGCATCCCATAATCTGTATCCCCCCGGAGCATACCCAATCATTTTCAATTTCACACCACGAGGGTCCAACTTCATTCGGAGTTTTTTGGGAATATGGGCATATGCAGATGACCCAAATATTCTAAAATTAGACACATTAGGACGTCTTCCTTCCCACATTTCAAATGGTGTAACATTAAGGGAAGCAGTGGGACTACGATTAGTGACATATACCGCATATCACAGGGCCTCGCCCCAAAGCACTTAAGGAACCTGTGAATCTAACAATAATGCGCGCCTTTTCAGTCAGAGTACGATTCATTCTTTCAGCTACTCCGTTCATTTCGGGATTATATGCAGCAGTATACTGCAATACTATGCCTTTTTCATCACAAAAGGATTTAAAATTTCTAGACATATACTCACCACCATTATCTGATTTTAACTTCAATATACCATGACCAAAATGATTACTAGCATAATTATAATAAGTCTTAAAATATTCAAAAACCTCAGACTTGTCTCTTAATAAGTAAATTGCGGTGAAGTGGGTAAAATCGTCTATGAAAGTCTAAGAAATTTCTACTGAATTATCATTGTTATCTGATTTTGCACCATAATAACAATCATTAAATATTATTTTAAATTCTACAAAATAAAGGGACCCTAGTCTATGCCCAACCATAAGCAATTCATTGGTTTGTGAGAAAACTTTAACTTCCCCTTTATTGAAGATGATCTTTAAACCATGCTTTTCCAGCTTGGAAACAGATAACAATTTTTTTCTTAATTGTGGTACATAATACACATCATTTAATATAATATCAACTTTAAAATCACTTAAATTTATAATATTTTATTGTTCCTACACCAACAGTCTCTAAATAAACGCCATTTTTGGCAGCTGAAATTTTAATTGGCTTATCCAGTTTACAATAATGAAAGAATAAACTAATGTCATTTACAAGATGAAATGAACCACCTGAGTCAACAACCCATTTAAAACTATTTTTATTCTTCTGTTCGGTGTCAGGGCTAAAGGACACAAAACATACAAATTTGTTACCTTCAGTATTTTCAGTGCCTGTAAGAAATGACTTTCCTCTACCTCTCCCCTGGGTCTGATGACGAGTTGCCTCACTGTCGTCTCGGCCAGCGTTGTACTTCCAGTCGCTACGTCCACGGCCGTGAAGTTTCCAGTCGCCAGTCCTGTGTCGTGCCTGCTGAGTGATCCTACACTGGGATTTTTTTGTGTCCGGGGCGTCCACAACCATAACACAAGAAGATTGAAGAGTCAAGGGATTTGGTCGCTCCTCTGTTCCATTTTTCTTCTTCCCCAAGCAGTCTGTTTTTCACGAAGTCCATTTTCAATTCCTCCACAGTTTCCAAAGCCGTGATAATATCTTGATAAGATTTCGGCATGGATAGGAGTAAATAGTTAACCTTTTCTTCCTCCGAGAGCTCACTGCCAGCATCCCTAAGTTGTGCAAATAGCTTTTCCATGTCAATAAAATGTTCCATTAAACGTTTCCGTCCGTTGAATTTCATATCGGACAACTCTCTTCTTATAAATAATTTAGATCGTGTACCTTTCTTCTTAAAACTGTCTTCCATGCTTTTAATCATTTGATAAGCAGATCTGCCCTTTAAGTATTCGAGGTGACTGTCGGCGGTTGCCGCTATTATGATAGCCTGGGCCTTAGCTTCCAATTGCAATTGCTTGTTATCCGTAGATTTACTGAAATCCTCCTTTTCGATCGCCTCTATTGCTCCATTATCTCGCAGGATACTTTTTAATCGAAACTCCAACGCGTTGTAATTGTCCCCCGCGAAAGGGACAATTTGATATTTTTCTTTTGACAATCTTTGTCCTTTAACACTTATTAATCCACTATAAAACTGATGGCCGTACTGGGCCCATAACCCTGTTAAGGATTATGGGGATAATTAAAGATATTATACTTTGAACATAAAACGTGCTTTTTATTAACCTCAAAACAACAACATGGAGAGCCTATAATGTCATATTGAATCTTCCTTCATAACCACAGACACAGTGTTGACAACCGACGCGGTGTTGACATTAAAATACAATATTATATAAATCATTGTTAATTAACACGAAATGGGTAGGTAATGAGGGATTAGGTATTTTAGGGAGTGGTCGCAAAAATGCTTTTTTCCAGTGATTAATATCCTACATATTGACTTGAGTTAAGGGAATAGTTTATGATATGTGTGATTGCAGGTAAAAGGCACTCAAGGATCATGGATAACATAACCTTACTAACTTCATCGCAACCCACATCCTTGGATTTAATGGCTAGTACAAATTTCTGTTTCTTATCCTCAGTCACAGGTAGAAGTGAAAAAAGGAATAGGAGGAGATGTCATGGATTGAATAGAAGCTATTGTCATAGAACGAACTGTGGGATCCAAAGGTGAAGTAGAAATAAAGTGATGATTTATTTAGTGCAGAGCAATTGATCTGATTGCATCTGTTTCTTAGCACTCTGTAGCAATCCCAGCTGTCCTGTGTACTCGATCTCGCCTATTCATTGCCAACCTTACGGCCTCAGTCATCCACGGAGCTGGTGAACTTTTCACTCTAACTTGATGTTTGTGGAGCGTTAGTTGATGTTGTACAGACTTAGAACTATATAAATATATTTAATTAAGGATGAAGACTTTATCGTCAATACGAGTTGATTTAAATAAAGAGGTTAAGTTAATACGATAGGCGTCACTTTTAAGTTTATCAAAAACCATTCTAGAGAAATTACGAACGTATAGTACGACGGGATCGTATTTAGGAGAAATCAGCTTGTATGATATATAAATAAGGTCATGTCGTGAAAAAGCTGGAGCCGATAGTTGTCCGTGCCTAATGACATAATAATAATGACATAAATAAGCCGTTTTATGATCAATCCATGAGTCATCAGTGTCAATGTTGTGGTGAGTTGCTGCTAAGGCGCAAGCAAGGGCGCTTTCAGAGCGTCGAAAAAATTAACAGCAAGTGGACAGTACACTACCCCAAGAATTTCCTTTACACTTCCAATCAATTTCCAGAATGAGGCAGAATACGGAGATGGAGAAGCTAAAATTATTTTATAAGGGATATTTGCTAAGTTATATGGCAACACCACCTCCTCCTTTTTAAATCCGGTCGTTAGGCCCACGAACAAAATCTTTTAGAGGATATAAGCTGGACATTAATGATGGCTTTAGCTAACTTTCTGATACTAAGATTGCATGAACACAATCTATAAAAAAAACTTCTTTAAAATAAAAATAATGACTTGGAATGCTTTGAGCATTGACATGACATATATTAAGCAAGTTTTAAGCAAGTAAATAAATAGATAAGCCCATCGTGGAGGGAGGGCACACTATCACTACTATCACAAGACTCGAATGAGATATCTAAATCATGGGCAGAATAAAAAGATTCATCATCCGACATATCTAACGTTAATAATAAAGATATAATAAAAATACATCTTAAATAAATAAAAATTATATAATATAACAATATGTTATTAAATACTTGAACATTATAGAATATGAAACAATTAGACTAACTACAAAATACGACTCAATACATATTATACATCACGCAACAGTGATAATGATAATAAAAAGAACAAAAAAGCAATTAACACAAGCCTACTTGATCAAAGCATAACAAGACAAAAGTTTATTTATTTATTTTATTTAAAAACTTAAACTTAACACCTTAAGCTAAAGGGGTACATAGGGCGGACTTAATGCCATGTGGCATTTTCTGCCAGTCAACCCTGGGTGCCAAGGACAATTGTTGGCAGGTGCGACCATTATACGTAAATAATTACATTAAAATATATACATACATTAATATAGATATATATATATATATATATATATATATATATATATATATATATATATATATATATATATATATATATATATAATATATACATGCTTATAAACTTCGTAAATAAATATACAAATGAATGATATATGTATATAATATGATGTTTGAATAATATATAATGAAATAAATATCTGAAGTAAAAAAGAAGAAAAGAAAGACAAAAATTAAGGAAAATAATGTTAATTAGTACTTTCCTTCAGGTAATGTTCTCGGAGAAGTACTTTGAAGACTTTTTTATTTGTGGCATTCTTAATATCGTTGGGGAGGGTGTTCCAAAGTTGTATGGCTTGTATCGTAAAAGATGACCTAAAAAATTTGACTTATGCTGTGGAAACCTTAACCTCAGACGGTTTAACTGTCGGGATGTTCGACCGTCGATCGGATGAAAAAAATGAAAATTATCCTTAAGATAAGAAGGCGACTTTGGATCGATTAAAATTGAATAAATTACAAGTAAAATTCTAGAGCATCGCCTTTGACGTATAGGTAAGCCATTTAAGCTTTGAACGATAGGATGATATGTGGTCATACTTACGTAAACCAAAAATAAATCTTATGGAATTATTAAGAAGGCGCTCCAACTTGTTTAGAAGATTTTCTGGTAGATCTGGGTAACATACATCGGCATGGTCGATAATAGGTAGAATAAGGGAATGAACCAGCGTAAGTTTGGTTTTTAAAGGTAGGAAATTTTTAAGACGATAAAGGGAACGCAAGGTAGCAACAACTTTACGACTAACTTCAGAGATCTGCAATTTCCAGGTCATAATTTTATCCATGTACAGGCCAAGATTTTTTATGGAATCACAATATGGAATCAAACTTTCATTATAAGTAACAGGAGAGAGATTTCCATAATCAACCTTAGCCAATAATTGCGAACTTACGAAATTATAACTTTGCATTTGGCAGGATTAATAGAAACGCCATATTTACATGACCATTCTCTTATGGCTTCCAGGTTATCATTTAGTTTGTGTATTACAAAGTTAAGCTTGACTGTACATAAAGCTGGAGATCATCCGCATACAGATGGTACGAACAATCTAAAACTGAGGAGATAGAATTTATAAATAAGGAAAACATAATAGGAGAAAGTATTCCGCCTTGCGGCACACCAGATTCAATTTCAGCCCATGCAGAAAACCGCTGACCTGAGCGAACCGATTGCTGGCGACCGCGAATATAAGAAGAAAACCATTCCAAGGCTGGGGATGAAAATTTAAGGTGTTTAAGGATGAATAGGAGGATACCATGATCCACTGTGTTGAAAGCGTTTGAAAAGTCAATAAGCACCACCACTGTTAATTTTTGCTCATCTAAGCCCTTTCTTATATCGTCTGTGACTTTGATAAGCGAAGTGGTAGTACTGTGACCTGAGCGAAACCCCGATTGAAATTCATTCAGCAAGTTATGTTTTGCAGCGAATACAGATATTTGCTTAAAAACACAGGCTTCCAGAACTTTAGAGAGGTATGGAAGAATTGAAATAGGACGAAAATGGTTAGGGGAAACAAGATTAGGTATTTTAGGAAGAGGTCTTACAAAAGCCTTTTTCCATGCAGAAGGGTATTGACCTGAGTCCAGAGAATAATTTATAATGTGTGTTATAGCTGGAATAAGGTACTCAAGAATCATAGACACCATTTGCTTACTAATTTCATCAAAACCCACAGCCTTGGATTTAATGGCTAACAGAGCTTTTTTAATTTCATCCTGAGTAACAGGGGAGAAACAAAAGTCAGGGATCCGGAGAGGCTGCATTGATTCTATAGAAGCAATAGTTTGATAACGGACTTGAGGGTCCAATGAAGTAATAGAAACAAAGTGACGATTAATGTCATCCAAATTGAGAGAGGTGCCATATTCCGGAGAATTAGATAGTTAATCACTAAGTTGTCACTTAATTAACAAGATAACTTAATAGATATTATTTGGCAGCAAAATTCACCAAAAGCAAACAGTAACGCAGAAAGAACTTATTTTTAACAGTGAGATACAAAAGAACATAAAATTTGCTAACAGAGCAACAAGAAGGTACCATACAAAAACAAAAAAAAAAAACAAAGGAATACGCTTAAGTTTCGAAATACAAGATTAATAATCTCAGCTTATTCTATCCTCTATACAAAAGCTTACTCCATGAACATAATGATTTTTTATAATCTCTGTTTCTAACTGTCACTGTTAGATTATCCGCTGTATGTTTATTTTATAATCAAGAAAATAATGTAAATAGTACAATTACCGTCAACATATGATAACAAGCAATGACAACAAGCAAATGAAAAACAAAAGAAAAAAACGACTGGTTGCAGTCCGGGAGTGCCGGCAGAAGTGAAAACTTGAATAATAACGTTGTACATTTTTGATATTTTGGAATGATTAGAGAATAATTTTGCACAATTAATTATCAAGCCTAAACGAAACAGCAGGCGCAGGAATACATTTTCGCCGCGCCGTAGAAAGAGAGAGGATACTTCTTCTCCTACGCCACGCCGGCTGTCTCTCTCTCTCCATCCATCCTACGAATTTTCAATCAGGGTCACGTGTCCTGACGCAAGTTTAACATTTTTTACCCATTACAAAAAAGTGTACAACATTGCTAAATAAGTTTTCACTTCAAAAAAATATAGTAGGTAAATAATTCAAAGTAACACAACAATGAAAATTTAAACATTAATCTAACAACTGTTGTGATTTCGTCGTACAAATCAAATACCTAACAATAAAACATCATTACTAAAACAAATCCACTAAACACAATTCATTAGGCAAACGGAAATTCAATTATAGCTCTAAAACCCGAAACCTAATGCCTTTGTTTTAATGTTTCAATTGTTTCGGTCACTTAAATAAATTGCTTACTATTTGTTTATTTAATACTAGCGAATTGACCTGGCTTCGCGTGGTAGGATCTATTAATGTGGCGTTATTAAAATTTGAGATAAGCAAAAAACCATTTATTAGATCAATTGTTAGTTTTTTTTAACCCAAATTTTTCGGACAAATTCTATTATACATTCCTCCTGGCATTTTAAACTATTCGTAAAATTTTATTACAATCGAATTAGCGGTTCCAAATGTTAGCTTAGATAAACTGTTAGAATATAACAGCCTGTACTTAATGAAATCCAGTTATTTCACAAATACTTCAAATTTATTTAAATGCATAGATGAGGTGAGAAATGATGATCGTGTGGTAATCCACGTGATGAAATGGGAAGAAATTAAGCCTGAACCAAATTAGCTGTGATAGCTCATCGGCAATTAGTTCGCTATCATAGTGCGAAATTAATCCAGGTTCGATCCAAGCCTGCACCAATTAAACTGTAAATTGAAATTTTAGTGCTGATTTACTACATGCTCAGCGGTTCAAAGAATTATTGTGAGAAAACCCGCATTTTACGAAATTAGGAAAGAAAATTGGTTGTCTGTAAAGTCGATTTACGGACGATAGCTTAACTTGAGAACGTCATAGCAAAACATTGATGAAATGATTGCATACTTTGAGTAGGAGTGATAGATGCAACGCAAGCCGAACGTGCCTTTCGCTCGCTCTTGCAATGGTCTCGCTCCGATCGTAACGTTACAATGAGCGTAACGTTACAATGAGTCATCCTTTGCGTATGCAGCCGGCGATCATGGATTTATTAAACGTTGTCACGTAAAAATATTTTAAAGGCATGTGAAGTCCGTCAACACTCATTTGGGTCGCGTGGTGGAAGTTTGCTTGCCATTTAACCATTCAAGAACGAGAAGAGGCCTGTGCGATATTATGGATTATACAGGCTGAAGTCTAAGTCTCGAAGGAACTATCAATTAAAACACCGTAGGCTATAAACGAAAAACGAGAGTACGGCAATATCATTGTAAGTGATGACCGTTGGTACAACTTGCTACTTGCTATATGCTACTTTATTCGCAAAAATATATTCTAAGCAACGTGCCTGAAAGGGTTTTTGCTGAAGATCTGAGTCATTTCGCTCTAGAAAGCCAGAGTAGAGAAAAATTATGTACTTAGTAACTTTTGCAATCCTATGCTATATCACTTACCGTCAGGCGAGGAATGAGCCCAGCACTGTTTATACAATGTAAAAAATCATAATACCCTGTTTGAACGTGAGAACTGAGACGAAATGCCTCATTTCCCGTAAAAATGATCTACGGTTCTATTCACTTACGATACGAAGCATTAAGCTGCTATTTTATGCCGGTGCTACTCTACATAGGTTGAGCCGACCCATTCGTGATATCGTGATACAACCACAATTTCGCTGCAGCAACTCTACCGCGCATTACAATCTCAAATCACACTACAATGATAGCGCGATTTGCGCTTCGCCACCACAGACTCATTTTAATAATGTACATTAACTAACTAGCCCATAAGTACCAGTGCTATTGTGACGGTTTATTTTGAATATAACGTCAATTTATATACAAAATAAGTACTTAGCAAGGTAACCAGTAATAAATAAGTGATAAAACAATTAAATTTAAAACATTGTTTTTTATTCTTTCCAGAATATCCTAAGTTATGAAAAATATGTATAAATTTTTTTGAAAAGCTTTGTGAAACTTGAGATCTAAGTAGTAGAGGTACATCTGGAAATGATTGCTTTAAAGTCATAAATTATATAGCGTACGACGAAAGCGACTGTGTGTTTTTATTGTCCAATTTTAATGAAATATTGTTTTATTTTTATTTCCAGTCGGTTTTGATAAATATATAAAATAATTTTATCGGAGGCAATTTGCAAGTGGCCCCGGTCACGGAAAAGTTGAAATGTGGTAGACTAGCGTAATTCGGATGTGGTACAGGTATATTATGTGAAGGGAAGTTATCATGTAAGAAGAAGAACGTTGGCTATAAAAATGGATGTATAGGAGTCTAGGAAAGTCTAAGAAAAAAATGTATATTACATATTTATATAATATGTTTGTATGTAAAAAAATATTATGTGGACTATATTAGGAATGATATGCGTAAGAAAAGAGTGAGTAAAGAGAAGACGTCTAATAGAGGAGAATGGAAAAGAAGAATCATGTCATGCGAACACCATATAACTTGGAATAAGGAGTCAGCGTTAATTATTATCATCTAATTTAAAATAAGAACGGTACCAAATTATACATTGTGTCGAAGACGTGTTTTTTTTTTTTGCACAGAGTTTGCACTAGTTCTTCTCTTTAGGCGTCGTTCCAGGCTCATGGAAGACAGCCTTAGTGTACCCGATTCCTAACAAAGGTGACCGATCAGAGCCGTCCTTCTCTACAAGCCTATCGCTATCACCTCCCTGTTCTCCAAAATTATGGAATCCATTATTAAATACCTGCTCATGCGGTACCTTTTTTATAGAAGAGGGGGCAAATTACCATGCGGCTCACCTGATGTTAAGTGACTACCACCGCCCATGATCAACCATAACACCAAGAGAATTGCAGGTGCGTTGCCGGCCCTTTAGAAAGGAGTAAGCTCTTTTGTTGAAAGTCCCTAGGTCGTATCGGTTCGGAAAAATCGCCGGTGGTTAACTAATCCACAGAAAAGTCGTACGCGGTGGAAAACTCCTTGTGAAACGTACAGTGGTGGACCGCCAAGCATCCAGATGTATTGCGATACGTGCGTTCACGAAATCAGCTGGGATTAATCCGAACAATTCCTCAGAGCACTCCTCGTGGTATATACGAAAGAAAATGCAACATCTCTTCGCAGCGCTAGTAAATCGAGCCGATAGGAAAGCACTCGGTCGTCGACGATTCAAGCTGCTCTGCGCTGGATGCGGTCATGTGGAAGAAGCTGGCACTGGGGAGCGCCAGCCCAGAGACGGGAACAATATTCTATGTGCGGCTGAACGTGCGCCTTGTAAGGTTGTGGGCGGTGTGCTGGCATGAAATACTGTCCCGCTCTGCTGAGTACGCCAAGCTTTTTAGAGGACAATTTGGCCGTCTCTTCCAAGTGACCACGAAACTGCACTTCACTCGATACGTCGACGCCGAGGATTCCGATACTGGCTGAGGCAACAAAGGAGGTGCCTTGAAACTGAGTCAATACGACAAAAGGGGATCTTTTAAGCGGTTAACGCGCAAACTTGTGTCTTCTGAGGATTAAACTGGACTAGATAAATTCGCCCCCAATCCGGGACTTTGTTTAGCAAAGACTCGACTTCAGACACAAGTTTGTCCTGGTACTCGGAGACGTTTCCCCGAGAAATATTGGCACAGCCGGTGTACAGAGCATCACCAGTGCTGTCATCTGCATAGCAATGAATTTTTGCAACATATCATTGGTAGATAGATGCAAAAGAAACAGCGTTGGCGATAGC
This sequence comes from Parnassius smintheus behrii, assembly GCA_036936625.1. Lineage (NCBI taxonomy): Eukaryota > Metazoa > Arthropoda > Insecta > Lepidoptera > Papilionidae > Parnassius > Parnassius smintheus. Next base: position 3,570,773 of record JAUPFT010000022.1, on the reverse strand, counting down.
ACGCAGTGTGGAACACGAGCATTAATAGGCTTGTAATCGGAGCTTGCACCGTCTACAACGACCTTGATGCTCCTATCTGCAAGAAAGTTGGTGATCCAATAGCGCAATATCTCGGAAAGTCTAGGAAGTGAACTTCGAAAGAAGCGCTTTGTGCCAAACCCGATCGCAGGCCTTCGCAATGTCCAAACTAACGCCCAACGCCTACCTCTTGGACTCTACTCCCTCCGCCCATCTATGAGTTAGGTAGACCAAAAGATCACCAGCTGATAGACCACGGCGAAAACTGTATTGGCGATCACTAATCAGCTGGTGATTCTCAAGGTACCTCATGAGCTGGCAGTTTACAATGGACTCCATTGTTTTGAAGAATAGGAGTTGATAGCAATGTGCCTGTAGTTGGACGGGTCTGAGCGGTTGCCTTTTTTAGGGATCGGGTGGACGAAAGCCGTCTTCCATGATTTTGCGACTACGCCTAGGGAGTAGCAGTACCGAAAAACGGTGTTTTTTTATAACTGTAGCGTAGTACAGGTTATAGTTTGCGTAATTAGTGACGACATCTAGCTTATTTGATATTACTATGAACTATGTGTTACATATACGCAACGTTGAATTCTTCGACTTAGAAATACAAAACCGTTTTCAAAAGTGTGTCGAAGAAAATGGAGACTATGTTCAAAACTAGACAACAGTGTAAACTTTTCAACGATGTATAAATTAATAACATTAGAATAATGATTTTTACGAAATGAATAAGAATATTTTATTATATTTCACTACTTACGCAAAACGATATAATAATCATTTTCTTAAATAATGTTATCTATTATACACACACACACACACACACACACACACACACACACACACACACACACACACACACACACACACACACACACACACACACACACACACACATTTGCAATAGTGCCAACATAATTTTTTTTTATCCCCCTTTTTACTGTCATAAAATTTACATTTTAAATAATACTTGTTAATATTATATAATAATTAAACATTATAAATATAATACATAGATAAACAAATTATAGAAATAGAACTAAGAATAGGGAAGGAAACTAGCCCCTGAAATACAGGTATTATATCCTAGTTTAGGGGCTAATGACCACTGTAAATTAGGTGCATGTAATATGTTTATCAATAAAGATTATTATTATTATTATTATTATATAATGCTAATCTATCTCATTATCAAGACTTTTATTACATCTAAAACATTCAATTTCAACGTAAAATTGGAGGATTACAGCAACTTGAAGCATTTAAAGTAAAAGTACAAGCACATTAATGGTATCTCATATATAGGGCAAACAAAAAGTATACCTCAAAACCCGAAAACTAGATTGTATAACTAGTGCGTGTCGTCAGTGATGAATTATGAATCTGAGACCTGGTCCTTCACTGCTGGTCGTATGAGGACGCTCAAGGTTGCTTAGCAAGCTATTTCTGGAGTCTACTTTGACTATCTACAGCGCCTTAAAATGAACATGGACAATACAAAGGTCATGTATAATGTCCACGTTACACCTATGCCGGTAGTTGTTGGGAGCACTAAGCTCGAAGTTGTTGACGAGTACGTTTACTTGGGACAAATAGCCCGACTAGGTAAGTCCAACTTCGACCGAGAGGTCATTCGACGGATTCTACTCGGCTTGGTAGCGTTCGGGAAATCACAACACATCTTCTCGTCAGATATACCTCAAAACCCGAAAACTAGATTGTACAACCAGTGCGTATTGTTGTCAGTGATGAATTATCAATCTGAGATGTTGATCCTTCGATGCTGATCGTATGAGGATGCTCAAGGTTGCTTAGCGAGCTATGGAGAGGGCTATGCTCGGGGTTTCTCTTTTTAGTCGGGAGTTTATCAAATGCCAGTGCCTTACCGCTAAATCCATAAATTTAATAAATAGATTTTTACAAAGCAACGCCCAGTGATAAATTTTTGATAAAGTCGATGTATTTAGGAAGTATGTGTTTACTTCTCTGAATGGTTTGAAAAAGTGATCACATCAAATAAAATGTCATGTTTACTATAACATACAAGCGATTTGGTCCAGTACTGTAAGCTTATACTGTTGTGTTGAATAAATGAATATCAAAAAAAATTTATAGATGCTAATTATCGGCTCCTTTTATAACTGTTTCCCGTTAAAAGGCAATAAAACCATTTCCCTTTACTTTAAAATAGACTGTTAATTAAAAATAAAACCAGAAAATAATAAAGCAGAGAGTTAAAAATAAAACCCAAGCGTTTTATAGCGGAGAGTGTAAAAATAAACGCGCTTTGAAGTGCACCGTTTATTACTAGAAAGATCGACATATAATTGCTAAAATTCAGTCAATTTGGTGAATATATGCACTGAATTCTTTGTTTTTTGACTGAAAGTTCGGATATTTTTAGTAAAGATTTTTTTCCAGCTCAATATTTTACATAAATACATAGGGTAATCGGATGGCGCTTTAGTCTTTTGCAATACAAACGTATTCGTTTTTTTCTCCCTGAATATTGACACCAATTTTTTGAGAAAATATCTATGCCACTGTGGTATATTGTTTGTAGTTTAGTATCTCATATGTTTAGCTTTAGATATAGGGTAGACTCGAAAAACGATTGTAAGACGATTTCGGGCGGTGGCAGTCTCGCAATAAACGTGGAACAATTAAGAGTGTCTCATTTCGCAGTGGCGACGAGGAATTTTATCATAATAAAATATGGCAAACATGGGTAGAATCGGAGAATTCGATGTTTCAAATGGCAATTGGAGTTCATATTGTGAAAGGTTGGAAATGTATTTTTTGGTTAACGGCGTCAAGGAAGAATTAAAGTTACCTACGTTGATATCTGTGGTTGGCGAAAGTGGATATGAACTGATGACTAACCTGTGCAGCCCAATAAAACCCGCTAAAATGGAAAGTTTAAACATGTTATTCGACAGATTTAAACACTTATACGCTGCGCGTCCGGGCCGGCGCCGCGCCGGTGTTCTGTCGCGGCGGTCGGTGCCGTACGCGATGCGCGAGCGGGTCGATGCTGAGCTGGACGCCATGCTGCAGGCCGGAGTCATCGAGCCGGTTGACGCCTCCGATTGGGCCACACCTTTGGTATTAGTAAATAAACCGGACGGGTCGCTTCGTATTTGCGCAGACTATAAGGTAACATTAAACCGTGTCTTACTGGTGGATAAATTTCCGGTTCCCAAAATTGAAGATTTACTATCGAATCTTAGCGGTTGTAATTGGTTCAGTAAGTTAGACTTGTCCCAGTCCTACAACCAAATAGAATTAGATGGGTCAAAAAAGTACACTGTAATAAATACACATAGGGGGCTTTATATATGTACAATCGTCTAGTTTACGGTTTGGCTTCCAGTCCCGGTATTTTTCAAAGAATTATGATAAATCTTTTGAAGGATATATCTAACACAGTGGTGTTCTTAGACGATATTTTGATTTATAGTGTATCTGAAAAAGATCACCTAGATACATTGCGTAAGGTACTGTTAAGGTTAAGCCAAAACGGGTTTAAAATTAAGAAACAAAAATGCGTATTTTTTGCGAACGAAGTAAAATATCTCGGTTACATTGTAAACAAAGACGGTATAAAAGTTGATAACGAAAAGATAAAAGCCATTTTAAATATACGTGAACCTAATGACGCATCCGAATTGCGTTCATTTTTAGGAATGGTTAATTTTTATTGTAGATTTATAAAGAATTTAAGTTTTTACCTGAATCCATTTTACACACTTTTAAAAAAAGGTAGGCATTGGTTTTGGGGGAAAGAGCAAAAGCAGGCGATTCAGAATGTGAAATTATTATTAAGTAAAGCTGAGGTGTTAGATCATTATGACACGCGGCTGCCAGTGGTGGTGACGTGCGACGCCAGCTCGCGCGGGGTGGGAGCTGTGCTGGCGCAGCAGCGGGCCGGCCGCGAGCGCCCAGTCGCGTATGCTTCGCGAGCTCTCACGCCCGCAGAAATAAATTACAGCCAAATAGAAAAAGAGGCTTTGGCGATTGTTTTCGCATTAAAAAAATTCCATCAATATTTATATGGGCGAGAATTTGTACTTAGAACGGATCACAAGCCCTTAGTGAGTATTTTCGATTCCGGGCATAGTATTCCTAATATGACGGCTAGTAGACTACAGCGCTGGGCATTAATTGTATCTTCGTATAATTTTAAGATTAAATTTATAAGTACTGAGCGTAATACGGCCGACGCGTTATCTCGTATGATAAAAACTTATAAAGAAACTGGTTCTTGCGAACAAAGCGACGAACCGGAGCAAACGTATAGGTACGAGGGTGGATTGAAAAGTACTCGGCCTAACCAAGAAAATAAACACATACTAAATCAGTTATATTTTTATTTTTCTACATAATCACCATCAAGTTCAATACACTTTTGCCACCTCCCCTTCCAAGCATTTAGACCGTTGAAAAAAATGATTCTTCCTTAGAGTCAAAATATGCGTCTACAGCTGCTTTGACCTCGTCGTTTGTCGAAAATCTTTGACCTCCCAAGTGCTTTTTTAGGTTAGGGAACAGAAAAAAGTCTGATGGTGCCAGATTAGGTGAATACGGCGGATGCGGTAACAGTTCAAAGCCACAGTTGTGAATTTCAGCCATTGACCGTACTGACGTGTGAACACGGGCGTTATCTTGATGAAACAGGACTTTTCTTCTGAGCATTCCTCGACGTTTTTCTTTTATTTCCTCTCGTAAACAACGTAGTAAGGTGCAGTAGTAATCAGAGTTTATAGTCTGACCCCTTTCAAGATAATCAATCATAATCACACCTTTCGAGTCCCAGAATACTGAAGCCATCGCCTTATTTGCCGACAAAATCGACTTAGCCTTTTTAGGGGGTGGTGAACCAGGTCTTCTCCACTGTTTTGATTGTTGTTTTGTTTCCGGTGTACAGTAATGAACCCATGTTTTGTCCATAGTAACAAAACGATTCAAAAAATCATCTGCATCGGCTTCAAATAACTCCAAACAGTTGCGTGAAATAGTCAATCGCGTCCTTTTTTGTTCAACTGAAAGCAGTCGCGGAACCCACCTCGCAGACACCTTGTGGAAACCCAACTCGTTGACAATGATGTTTTGAGTTCGTTCATAAGAGATGCCTATAATCTCGGCTATCTCTCTAATTTTTAATCTGCGGTCTCCCATTATTAAATCAAGTACTTTTTAATATTTTCGTCAGTAGTTGACGTCGAAGGCCTTCCAGAGCGGGGTTCATCTTTCACACTCTCTCTACCACGCTTAAATTCTACTATCCATTTTTTGACGGATGAATATGACAGAGCACAATCGCCTAATGTACTGACCATGTCATCATGGATGGCTTTTGATGATAGCCCCTTCTTATGGAGGTACTTAATGACGGCACGCTGCTCGATTTGCTCCATTCGCGGAAATTATGTCCGATTACTTTGTTAATAAATTTATAAAATCACAACTAATTATCGCACACGTTTCGAACTTCACACAATGAACTAGTCTGAACTGAACTAAATAATGTGGGTAGATTTTTGATTTTTAGAATTGAATGGATTTGTGTTAGGCCGAGTACTTTTCAATCCACCTAGGTATTAGCATTTCGCGACAGAAGCGTTACTCTTAGACTATAGCATACTAAAAAAAGAAACTGTACATGATCCTATTTTAAGCAGAGCTATTAGTTATATAAGAGACGGCTGGGCAGGAGAATTGGATATTAAAGAATTAAAACCTTATTATAACAGAAAAAACGAACTATATACGGAACTTGATTGCGTAATGTGGGGCCATCGTGTTGTGATCCCGAGCGTTTGTAGGTCTAAAGTTTTAAAAGAGTTGCACGACTCGCACATGGGCATGGTTAAAACAAAAGGGTTAGCGCGCAGTTACGTATGGTGGCCGGGAATAGATGAAGATATAGAGAAGTTACGTCGGTCGTGTCAGGTATGCTTAGAGGTGGCGGACGCACCTCCTGCCCATGCGATTCGCTCGTGGCCTTGGCCAGATCGTCCTTGGTCCCGTTTACACATAGATTTTTTCGGCCCAATTGCAGGGAACATATACTTAGTCCTAATTGACGCGTGCACTAAATGGATGGAGGTAATAAAAATGTCTTCTACCAACGCTAAAGCGGTGATAAAAGCGCTAAGAGAAATATGGTCTCGGTTCGGTTTACCAAAACAATTAGTTTCGGATAACGGTCCACCTTTCACAAGTTTAGAATTTAAACAGTTTTTGGAGAACAATGGAATATATCACACGTATTCTGCTCCATATCATCCTTCGTCCAACGGAGCGGCTAAAATGCAGTTAAAACCTGTAAAAAAGTTGTAAAGAAAGCCCTTTCTCAGAATTTAGACGTAGACACGGCTCTCCTTAGATTTCTATTAGTTTACAGAAATACCGAACATGGCACTACAGGAGAAAGTCCGGCAAAATTATTACAAGGCCGTTCGTTGCGGATGCGACTCGATTGTTTAAAACCGGAGCGCGCAGATCGCGTTAATGCAGCGCAAAGACGCCAGCGGTTGGCAGCAAGCGGGTCACAGCGGTGTTTTGACGAGGGGGATGAGATTTTATACCGTAACTACGGCACGGGTAAGAAATGGTTGGACGGAAAAGTTCAGTTGCGGCTAGGTAGCACTGACTATGAAATTTTGGGCATCGATGGAAGTTCACATCACCAACACGCAGACCAGCTAAGACACAGATTTAATTTTCCTTTGCAAGACCCGATCACGATTAAAGAGTCATCCAGGCGTAATTTCATAAATCCGTTTGTAATCAACGTAACTAGTAATACTAATAACCCAGGGGAAGGTCCGGTGGCGTTGGCCGGCACGATGGCGGGTGCGGCGGGAGCACAGCGTGGCATGGCATCGCCTGATATTAATAATGCTATACAACCACAATGTTTTAAGCCCGAATTAAACCGCCGTTACCCTGTAAGAAACAGACATCCGCCAGTACGGTTTCCTTCAGTAACATAGTGATTTATTATATATATATATACATATATATATATATATATATATATATATATATATATAATTTGGTTATCTCGTGTTACGGACATCTCTATGTCATAGAATAAATGTTTAAGATTAAAATAATTTTATATAAAAGTTAGTTAAGTTTATTATTTAAGACATTTATATTGTATTAAGGGTGGAGGTGTGGTATATTGTTTGTAGTTTAGTATCTCATATGTTTAGCTTTAGATATAGGGTAGACTCGAAAAACGATTGTAAGACGATTTCGGGCGGTGGCAGTCTCGCAATAAACGTGGAACAATTAAGAGTGTCTTATTTCGCAGCCACCGCCATGTTTATGTGTGTACGTATGTGAGTGTATGTGCGTGCGTGTCTGTGTGCTTGTGTATGAGTCTTAATACTTTTAATAAAAACTATGTCCTGATAGTTAAATAACGTAAAAACCGAACAAAACATCATAATATTTGAAATCTCTACACTGAATCCTCTCTCCAGCTACCACCCGCATGAGATCGACATATATGCTTCACCAACCAAAACAACATCAGATATATAGCTAAAAGGCAGTTATAAGATAATAGTAATAATTTGCCATCAGAAAGTGTTTGTGTCACTGACTTTAAGTACATTATATTATGCATTTTCGATCATGCTTATCTTACCAACCAACAAGTTGCCTTCAATCATTCAAAGGTGGAAAAGTAATAAAAGGATATAATTACGTTGTTTTATAAAACTTCACGGAGGTCAGACAGTCTGAAGCCCCGTAATGGAGGGACCCGACTTGGGAAAAGCTAGTTAGGTGTGAGTCAAACCAAGGCGCGAGTGTTATTGAGAATAGCGTCTCACCAAACAACCATCGCAGAGACACAATGATGCAGAACGTAACAAGCTTCAATACGACTATCGTCGGGCTTACACGATCCAAAGGTCCCCCATACAACCCAGCAGACATCACCACCCGCATACCTCCATCGACCAGAACCACAAGAGTGCGTCGAATCAGGCGCAACACAGCCGCAGATCCATCACGAGACGCAATACCGCAAGTAGCAGTAAGCATCCATGCAACTATCACACGGATAGCGACCCAATACACGCACATGATCTCTATAGACTTTGGTAACAAAATTTGAATTGTTGTTAACTAAAGCAACACCAACGTTACTAACGCTGCAGCTATAGTAGCACGCTACTAAGAGGCCAGTCGACAAAACTCCACGTATCACAGCGTTAATTTATACAGGAAACAGAAAGGTGCCGAGAATTGAGCTCTGAAGCACGCCCATTTGTACTATCGACCTGGAAGAACTTATACTATTAATGACATTTTGCGTTCTATTACTTAAATATGAAATAGTTAATTTAAAACCATCACTTCTTATACCGTAGCTTATAAGTTTCTTGATTAATGTTTCATAGTAAACACAACTTGTGATGATTACGGATCAGAAACGTGGTCCTTCACTGCTGGCCGTATGAGGACGCTCAAGGTCGCTCAGCGAGCTATGGAGAGGGCTATGCTCGGAGTTTCTCTGCGTGACAGACTCAGAAATGAGGACATCCGCAGTAAAACCAGGGTGACCGACATAGCCCAACGGATTAGTAAGCTGAAGTGGCAATGGGCCGGCCATATAGCTCGAAGAACCCATAACTGATGGGGAAGAAAGGTTCTCGAGTGGCAGCCTCGTACCGGTAGGCGTAGTGTAGGGCGACCCCTCACTAGATGGAGTGACAACCTGGTAAGACATGCAGGAAGTCGATGGATGCAGGTGGCTCAGGACCGTGCTTTGTGGCGTTACTTGGGGGAGGCCTATGTTCAGCAGTGGACTTGTGAAGGGCTGTAATGATGATGATGATGATGATGAGTAAACACAATCAAAGGCCTTGGATCGGTCACAGAATATACCCAAGGCATCTTGTGTATTCTTCCGTGCACTGAAGATATATTAGTTATAGTTATAAATAATAATCAATGATATATCCTTGATGTAATGATGGAGCTGGAATGTAACCAAGGCAGAAAATAAAATTGCCGCAATACCAATTTCGAAGAATCAACTGATGACTGATGCTCAAACAAATGTTGTAGGGCAACTAGGGTCAACAAAATAAAAAAATGTTAATATGGCGGATCTAAATTGGCGATCAAAAACTTAGTCGCTTCAATCCGCTTGCATTTATGTCATTTTGGAGTTTGGAATCCCCGATTACGATTTTGGGGTCGAATTATTCGAGTCAAATTTTGCAACTGAATTTTAAAAGTACGCCGAGGTATGTGACCCCATTATGTATTCAATATTGCAGACCTAATAAGGTGGCGGACTAGTTATTTTTTATAAACTCCCATTATATGGGTATAATATGAAAGGGTTTGCTGGAAAGAATACGAAAAGTGAAATGACGTCGCAACAAATCCTATATAGTGGACCCCTACAGAGGATAGAATATGTATTTTATTCACCCCTATGATATGGATATCAAATAAATATATGGATTTAAATAATTGATATAATCAGGCGTTACTTTGCGGAAATCCATTATAATAAAAAATAAAAATATAAATTTCCTCGCAACCTTCCGCTAAATAAACACAATGATGTGTCTTACCTGGATTGAAGAGCACCTCCCGCCCTCCCTCAATTGCATGCACTAACTTCGTCACCACTAGTCCCATCACCACTACTCGCAACATCTTAGCGGTCAGCCGCCGTAGAGTCTACATTACCTGAAGATGCCTCGTGTAGAGGCGAAACACGTGTCATATTATCGTCGATGGTGTGTCTTCACTGGAATAGTGGTGTTGGGAGTAGTGGTGACGGAGTTAGTGCATGCAATTGAGGGAGGGCGGGAGGTGCTCTAAGTACGTAGTAATTCACATCATGGTATTTATTTAGCGGAAGGTTGCGAGGAAATTTATATTTTATTTTTTATTATATGGATTTAAATGATGATAACAAGATGTATCCTTTATTTTCTTGGTTGAAAATAAAATAAATTATTTAGTTTTTAGTTTTAGTCGTTATTAGGAAAACGCTGCCGCTCTTTTCCTGTTTTTTTTTTCCCTGTGTCACTTATTATCATATGCACGGTATGATATGGGATAGTGGATATTCCCAAACCGGATATTCTACACGGTGAGAATATGAATTGTAATTGACGAATGAACTTTATACATGGTAGAGCCACGCTGCAGCTATATTATGGCTGCAGCACGAATCGGTCGGCTCGACCGGGGTAGGGCCACGCTTTCACAGAATACCAGCGTAAAATTGCAGCTTAATACAGCTGTGTTTCGTATGGTAAGTGCAGAGATCCGGAGACCCTTTTTTTACTGAAAATGAGGCATTTCATCTTAGTCCTCAGGGGTGACAACGCATCTGCGTTTTGATTCTTAATCAATGACATATGTAGATGTCTATGGGCAAGGCGTGTTCGCTTTTCACTTTTATATAAAGTAATATATTAAAAAAATAATATCACAGTTTTAAATAGATCATCATAATAAATGATTAAAGGTGACTCCATCATTTCTGAATGTCAAAGACGGCTCAGCTGTGCTTAGTGCGTGTTATTTTTTAAGAATTCTTGTGTAAGTTCTGTTTTGTTTAAGTAAATTATGGAATGGCTATTACAGCCTATAAAAATTACTACTGAACATCGGTTATGTCCATAGATTACCTGATAGGAGGGATTTTGCCGTAGCTGCTATGCCTGGTAACCGCAGTTTTTTTTAAAGTTGTTATCGGGAAGATGCTACTTCCCGTCACCTGTTTGAGACTCCCTCTATCTCCTCTCACGGTCACTATACACGGGACGATATGGGGTAACCACTACGCGGTTTTATGTACGTATACCATTATTCAAATCATTTGCTAATTATTTTCATTTAACTTTTTGAATGAGAAAACTAGGAGCCAAACATAATATCTTTAGGAAGTAAAACATTGGGCTGAAGGCGTTCCACGTAATCCTAAGTAATGCAAATTCCACGTTATCTCCTCCAAGTGGCAGTAAGTGGAAGTTTGTTTTTCGTAGGCTTTACGAGATTTATGCGGTCGGATTTACATTTCTCTGTGGCATTATTTACATTTTACTAAAATTTGGGAAAAGGGCTTTGGAGAAATGAATCTAATTTCTTGGCCTGAAATGACAATTCGCATAAATATCCGGTAGTTCAAAAACAAGACACAGTTACGATATAAGTAGGTTTGAGCGATATTAAGGTTTTTAAGTGAGGTGTCAGCAAATTAAGACCGTGTAGAAAAGCGCGCTTTTTGTTCAGAAACTTTGAAAAGCAATTGAGGAAAGTTAACCTAATGATTTCTTATATTTACGCGAACACTACACATTGAAATAATACTAGTTTTTACCGATTTTATCGCGTATATTTAACTATAAAAACCCGACGTTTCGAGCGCTTTACAGCACCCATGGTTACGGGAGGGACTGAGATGTTCAACGTCCAAATGTCACATAGATTAAAAATTTAACTTTTGTTCCGATCTACACAGTATGAACTTATGGTATCTTAAAGTCTTGCAGTTATATGCTTGGGTTGGGATTTAATTTTATTTATTATAGGATCCCAAGCAGATGGTAGCACCCAGTCTTCTTCTCTATTGAAATTAGGATGTTTTTTGATTTCAATAGCCTCGCGAATCATCCTTGGAAGGATTCGGTGTTCTTTAGTGAGGATTTGTGGTCTATCAAATCTGATGTAGGGACTGACGGGGGCGATCCTGTAGGTGTTCACAGACTGCAGACTTCCCGGAGCGTCGATTCTTCACATCTGCTATATGTTCTTTAACGCGGGTTTTAATTGATCTTTTAGTTTGTCCTATGTATATAGTTCCTATGTATTAAGGACAAACCAAAAGATCTATTGATAAAGTGCCAGCCTACTCGAGATGCATACATTGTAACTCCAACGTGGTTCAATCCGATTAAAGTACTCGCATGAAATGTCTTAACTTAATTTTAACGTATACAGGTTTTGTTCAGTAGTAAGTAAGTTAATAGAAGTGATTTTGTATGCTTTTTAGGTGTTAGAACTTTAGAACTTCTATTCTGAAGACCGTCTTTGTAGATACCATAATCTTACTAATTTCTGCAGACAAAACAGTGCGTGCACTGCTGTGTTCTGACCTGAAGGGTATAGAGAGTCAATATAATTACCAATATAATTAAAAAAAAACATTTAATTTTACTTCATTATTTACTGTCTATACACTGATATCAGACGCCGCCTGCGCTATACCTCAATATTATAACAAGTACGACAAAATAATTTCCATTACATTGCTACGCGCGGTTTATAACGTAAGAACAAACAAAGCAAAGGTATCTATAAAATACGAGAACGATTAACTATTGTCTCTTTCAACGATGTTAATGTAAAATACGAGTATCGCGCATTCGTGACAAATAAGCTCCGACAAGGTCACTCAAGACAAGCCTTCGTGTGACTTCTATTACTGATTCGCTAGAATATATCTACGCAAGTGTGAGTGTGTGTGTGTGTGTGTGTGTGTGTGTGTGTGTGTGTGTGCGAAAGAGTGTATATATTATGTATGTATATATATTATATTACTGTATATTTTCACCCATCTCCCTCAGAAGGAGTACCACCTCAGTACGGAACCGTAGGTAGGTTCCGGTACGCCTTTTTACAAATATGAGTAATATGAACGTGAAACGACAATTTTATTGAATGTCGAGTGCAATAGCAATTAAAATTATGACGATAAAGGCAGTGATTAGGTTTGTTATCTAAGGGCACGACAACCTTCCTCCCAATTATCATGCAAACACGATTGTCTGCGTGTCTTTTTCCTTGATATTACAATTAACAGAAAGATAAGCATCTTGCAAACAAAGTCTCTTAGAATTTGTAACGACTATTGTAATTATAATTTATAGCATCCTTTCCGGCAGGAAGTCTATCCAGATTGTGGTTAGATTGTTAGTAATGATGGACTTATTAGTGTTATCAATGTGTTAGTGCTGTAGTTAAACGACAATGTTATGCCTTATCTAAGGAAGAACTAAGCAGTATGAATGGGTCGGCTCGATTGGGGAAGGATTGCGTTCTCACATGTTTCATATAGTAAGTGGAGAGAGCCGAATACCTTCTTTATTTTTAATTTCTTCTGCTTAGTGATAACGGATTTATATTTTTATTTTTATTTGAGGATAGATGTGATGACCTTTTCGGCAAGGCTTACGACGCTGAACAGCCTGTCCGGTTAAACATATTTTTTGTTGTATTATGTACGTCAGTAGACTATGTGATAAAATGTAAGTATTACCTACAAGCTTTTTGCTCAAGCTTTTATGCGAATGGGTAGTTACCTTGCGTTATGTAATTGAGTTATGCTCTACAGACCTTCTATAAAAAATTTCGATTGATGACCTTTTTGGCAAGGTTTACGACGCGCAGCACCCTATCCGGTTTATCAGATTTTTTTGTTGTATTATGTGCGTCAGCGGGCTATGGGATAAAAGTAAGTATTACCTACAAGCTTTTTGCTCAAGTTTTTATGCAAATGAGCAGTTAATACACCTTGCGTTATTTAATTTAGTTAGGTTTCGGCTGCGTTTTGTACATCAGTAGGTCTGTGTTATAAGAATCATAAATAACATTTTTTCTCAATTTCGAAGCAATTGGTAAGGACATAGGTGCGGCTATAGGGTGGCTAAGCATTTACGTAGCGCAGGCTCAAATTCTGCACAGAACAACTATATAAATGACCTAAATTATTGTTCAGGATCTGGCTAACGTACTCAAAGCTGAAAAAAATGGTTAGACCATATTAATGTCACCAACAAGCACCATGGCAAGTATTTCCACGGAGTCCAAAGTCGCTAGATGGAATTTTACAGTACTAGCCCATATATGTCAGCATTCTCCATGCATGAACGGACTTGTGCTTTATATGTATAGTTTCACCTTTGCAGGAACACCTAACATCCTTGCAGCTGCTTTGGTCCTGGTCTGAATAAACCGCCCAAATTTTAGGTTGGAATAAACTGTAAGCTTCAGAAACTGAAGACGATAGATGAATTCTAATTCCATTCCTTTGTACGGAGTAGGTTTTTCTGATAATTGATTTTTATATAATGTTATCTAGAAATATTCCACACATATATATTTTGAACAATTAAAATGAATTATCATGCATGAAGTTAAAATACATTAATATTGAACATCAAGTTTTTTAGAAAAGTAAAGGCTTAATATTTCTATATAAAACTCTGCTTAAAATATTAAAATGTATTAACTTATAGAAATACAAGTCGACTATTAAATAAGTCTAAAATTAAGTTATATAAATCATAATAAGTCGATTACAATACAATAATAAAGGTAAATAACATTTAAAATAAATATAACCAGAAAAACCGGCCAAGAGCGTGTCGGGCCACGCTCAGTGTAGGGTTCCGTAGTTTCCCGTCCGTCACAATAAGTGTTCCCACTCATGAGTTTAAAGGTAGGTATCCATTATGTTCGCGCTCCAGCAGCGCTCCGCGCTCCTGCAACCGCTCCCGGTAGTGGGTACTGTTGTTTCCATCAAAGTTCAAAATGATTTTCCTAGAAAGTCCTCATAAAGTTCTACTTTTCAGATTTTTTTCATATTTTCTAAACTTATGGTTCAAAAGTTAGAGGGGGGGGGACACATTGTTTTTTACTTTTGGAGCGATTATTTCCGAAATTATTGACATTATCAAAAAAGTGATTGTAAACCCCTATTCAATTTTTAAATACCTTTCCAACTCGGTGAAGTTAAGCCCCCCTGTCTCACTCCACATTCCAACCTTTAACCACTTGAGTACGAACTTGCCCACCTTACATTATTTGATTGGTTGTGGTACCAATACCTTAATATATCGACTATCTCTCTAGGCGTACTCGTTTCCCTCCGAAGCTTATCCCATAATAGGTTGTACGAGACCAGGTCAAATGCCATCGACAAGTCCAAAAAACAGGCGTAGACAGGCTTTTTTCTCGTAACATAATACTGGACGGTATGCTTGAGTCGCAAGATTGCAGTTTCAGTGGACAGTTCAGGTATAAACCCAAACTGTGCCTCATGTACCTGTATATGTTTACTTATTCGACTATCAAGCAAACCATCCAATTCCAGTTCCGGGAAGTCTGCAGTTTGTGATCATATCCTAGACGGCCCCAACCATTACATCAGATTTGATAGACCACAAATCCTCGCGAAAGAACACCGATTCCTACCAAGGATGATACGTGAGGCTATTGAAATTAAAAAACATCCTAATTTCAATAGAGAAGGAGGCTGGGTACTACCACCTGCTTGGGATCCTATAATCAATAAAATTAAAACTAAACCCAAGCATACCACTGCAAGACCTCAGGACACAGTCAGTTCATTTTGCATAGATCGGACCACAAACAATAATTAAAAAAGCTGAAGGTACTCCGGGTTTAACAATGACATCGGGACGTCAGTCATCTCAGTCCCCCGTGACCATGAGTGCTGGAAAGCGTCCGAAACGTCGGGAGTTAAAAATAAAAAGTAAAAAAAAACGCGATAAAATCCGTAAAAGTAGTTTTAATCATGTGTAGTGTTCGCGTAAATATAAGAAATCATTAAACCATCCAATACTTTGGCTATCACAGTAGCCAGCGAGATCGGTCTATAATTGTTCTTGTCGGCAGCATCCCCGGTCTTATTCTTTAGAACTGGTACCACTATGGTCTTCATAAGTTCCTGAGGTAAGTATTCATGCCCTATACAAACATTATAGAGCATAGTCAATACCCTAGGCAGATGAACTCCCGCATACTGCAGGTGCTCAATACTGAGGTCGTCATGTCCAGGTGATTTACCACGTGTCATATTATTTATGACATTTGCGACTTCTTTCGCAGTAAATCTGGCAAATTCACTGCATGATTTCTCCTCAATATCGAACACCCGCTGCACCGGTCCCAATGGAGATTCCACTTTGAAGTGTTCCCTAAAAACTTCTGCGATATGATGGGGCTCACTCTTACCATCGATACTCGCAGGTAAGCATGATGCAGTTTCCAGCTTCTTTGTGTGTTTCCAAAAACTCTTAAAATCTTTTTCTTTGTGGTGAGTAGCCAAAATATCCATTTTTATTTGGTACTCATTGTCTTGACACCACTTAAGCTTTGACTTCCAAAATTCCGCTCAAGACTAAAACTGCTCGGGGCAAACGGAGCAACAAGACCAAGGCGACCCCTGCCACGCTGTCCGTGAATTTCTGCAATATCAGGGGACTTCACTCTAACCTAAACGCCGTCCACTACCATCTCGAGACGGCGAGGCCGGCTCTGCTCTTTCTGACCAAGACGCAGGTGTCCTCTCCGGCTGATGTCTCGTATCTCTCCTGCCCGGGGTACAAACTGGAACACTCCTTTGTGCCTAGGGCTGGGACATCTGTTCTCGACGCCTCGGCAGACTTGAAGGTTCGGACCTGTCCATCCTTTGGCTACGCGTAGACAGCGACGACCATCCGCGCGTCTACGTGTGCCTCTATAGGTCCCATAGCGGTAATGCCAAAACAGACCGACTCTTCGACCACGTCCAAATGGCTGCAGATTCGTTGCTACAGCAGATCCCGTCCGCAGAGATCGTGATCCTCGGCGACTTAACGCCCATCACGCCGAATGGCTCGGTTGACGTTTAACTGATCGTGCGGGGAGATCTGTTCATGATTTTGCCTTGGCATATGGTCTGACACAATTGGTTACTTCGCCTACGCGGATTCCAGATGTGGAGGATCATGCACCTTCCCTGTTGGACCTTCTGCTGACCTCTCACCCGGACGGATATCAGATTTCCGTCGACGCCCCTTTAGGCTCCTCGGATCATTGTCTTGTCCGGAGTGTGGTGCCACTCACGCTGAAATCGCGGTTGCATTCTGCAGGCTGCCGCCGTGTTTGGCACTATAGGTCAGCCGATTGGGATGGGATGCGGTCTTTCTTTGCATCCTACCCTTGGGGGCGGGTTTGCTTCTCGCCGGAAGATCCCAACGTTGTTGCGGATTCTGTCGCTGATGTGGTACTTCAGGGTATGGAACTTTTTATTCCTTCCTCTGTGGTGCCCATTGGAGGCAAATCTCAGCCATGGTTTGGTTGCTCCTGTAAAAAGGCATCATGCTATAAGCAGGAGTGCTACCAAGCCTGGGCTGACGCATCAGCGTCCGGGGATGTAAACACCAGCGCTCTAAAAAAGAAGTATAATTCCGCCATCTCTGGGCTGGGGCTCCCCAGTACCAGCTCCTTCCACTTGACCGCATCCAGCGCAAAGCGGCTCGAATCGTCGACGACCGAGTGCTTTCCGATCGGCTCGATTCACTGGCATTGCGAAGAGATGTTGCATCCCTTTGTATTTTATTTCGCATATACCATGGCGAGTGCTCTGAGGAATTGTTCGGATTAATCCCAGCCGCAAAATTTCGTGAACGCACTACGCGGCAAACGTCCCGATACCATCCACACCATCTGGATGCTTGGCGGTCCACCACTGTACGTTTCAAAAGGAGTTTTCTTCCGCGTACAACCTCTCTGTGGAATAATTTAACACCGGCGATTTTTCCGGACCGATACGACCTGGGGACCTTCAAGAAAAGAGCTTACTCCTTTCTAAAGGGCCGGCAACGCACCTGCAATTCCCCTGGTGTTGCGGTTGATCATGGACGGCGGTAGTCACTTAACATCAGGTGAGCCACGTGCTCGTTTGCCCCCTCTACTATAAAAAAAAAATTATACAACCTATCAATTACAGTTCTATGATCTACATTTTTATACACTTTATCGGCACAAAAACTAAATTCTATCGGAAAATCAATATTTCTTAATTTATTATGACATATTTTACTGTATATGTTAATCTGATCAACGCCCCTCTCACCCCACTTCACCTTGTTACAACATTTTTCTTTATATTGCGTTTTAAATGACAGATTACCTAACTTAAAATCTACTTCCAGTGGAAAATGATCTGACCAATAAACATCAAGGCATACCTTACAATTTAATACACATCGCCAAGCTTCCTCTGTTACCAGACAGTGATCAAGCCATCTTCGGCAGTCCTTTTTAATGTCACTTATATAAGTGTATGTGTCTGATGTCATTTTTAAATGGATCACGTCTGCACAGAGCCACCTCCGCTTCTCACAGAAATCGGATAACTCATTATAGAATAATTCTCCGGGATGCGCATTAAGATCACCGAGAATAATTGCAGATTCAATTTCGCAACTCTCGATTACAGCGTCTATTTCACTTAACACCTCTGTAAACTCAATTAAATTATCTTGATTAAAACTACTTTTAAGGATTTTTTCGCGTTTTATTTATTTTATTTTTAATTTTTATTTTTAATACCCGACGTTTCGGGTGCTTTCCAGCACCCATGGTCACGGGGGACTGGAATGGACCATGGGTGCTGGAAAGCACCCGAAACGTCGGGTATTAAAAATAAAAATTAAAAATAAAATAAATAAAACGCGAAAAAATCCGTAAAAGTAGTTTTAATCAATGTACAATATTCGCGTAAATATAAGAAATCATTATAAATTATCTTGATTGTCTGTAGGCATATACACCGAAAAAACCAGGAACAAACGGTTATTCGCAGCTGTCAGTCTAACACTATTACACGGAACGATTGTAACTGACGAAAACACACTTTTCTTCCACATTATCGCCACCCCACCATAGGGTCGCCCCCGGAGCATGCTGGTTGATGTGTCCACCGCTGACTTGCTCGTGAATTCAAAGTCACTGTCAATATTCCCTATATATGCAATGTCATGCGGTAATAACCATGTCTCCTGAAGAGCTATTACGTGTGCCGTCTTGCATAATTCCCTCACCCCGTCCACTGATCTCGTTGCAATTAAAACTAATAAGTTTTATACTGTGATCATCATTTATGTCCATACTATACATTTTATTAACTTTTACCACCAGCCTCACTCAAGCCCGTAGCAGGTAATTTCCTGTCATTAAAATTAATAAATCGCCGAAACGATATACCTTCAGGCCAAAGATTCTTGTCCAGGAACATTTCCGTCATATGCCTGGGAACAAACACTTTATAAGACTTATAATCTTTTTGACGTCTCATTTTAATTTCCACCAACTGTACAGCAACATTCGTTTTGCCTAAAATATAATCGGCAATGTCCTGGGTTGAAGTTTTCGGTATTCTTATATTTACTGCCATAAATTTACCCGTAGTATCCTTCGACTGCCCCTGTCACCCAATAAATCTGTTCCTAAGTCTTTTCCTCTGCACCGTGATCCATTCTTCTTCCCTTTTATTTATAAATTCACCCCCTCCCCGTACTACTTGTGAGAATGAACTCCGTTCGTTAAGCTTACTCACTGGCACAGTACCGCTCGCTCGTTCCGCTACACCCGTAGTTGAGGCCACCAGAGTCTGCGCGCACGCATTATTTTCGGACTGCGTCTGTGCGGAAACCACGGTACTCGTAGAGGCCTCCACGCGCATGCCCTTATCTATTATGTTTGCTTCAGTCGCTGTTGATTGCCCGGCAGGGACAGGTGCAATCGTAAGTGCATGCTGACTCATCGTGTGCGACGCATCCAGCCGACATTGTGAGTCACACTGAGTAACTGTATTATTCTCAGCAATTTTAAATGCCGTTTGATTTGAAGTAGCCGTCTTTTCTACCTCCAAGTTTATAAAACCAAATGGCCCGCTATCCGATTCAAGGTTATCGTAATGTACTAAATTACTCATGCCTATTTTCTTATTTAAGGAATGTTTAAATTGGTAATTATTTAACAGTGAACCTTGCTTCATGTTATCGATCTCCATTTTTAATTTGTTAATTTGCTCAACTGTAGCGTACTGCTCTGATATAACTTGAACCTGATCTTTTAGGATAATTATGTCTTTCAGTAATCTCGTGACATCGACATGGTCAAATGTAACCGGTGGTAGTTTTCGTAGCTCTTGGGCTACGAATATGGGAATTAGTTCTGCTGATGTACACTTGATAAGGGATATAATGTCCTCGAGATCCCGCTGTATTTTTCCGTCTGCTTTGCCCTTTCTCTTTATCCTTTTCCCTGAAGTTTGCACAGATTGATAGAGTAAGTCGTTTGCAGCCGCAATCTCTTCAAGAGAGAACGAGCGAACAAGCGAACTATGTTTTTTTCATTCATCACATCTACTTGATTCTGAATAAATGTCAAAACTTCACTAATGACAATGTTACAGCTATTACATTTTACTACATTCACAGACATTGTGTAGAACGCCTCACAACTCTTTCACGTTAAACACGTATTATCGCGGCAACGTACGCGACCAGACTAATTACTCATTCTGTGTTCTGAGACAGAACCTATGTTGCTGTACCATTTCTTCATGCTCCTGAGTTATATCATCTCCTAGGATTTTCAATAACTCATTCTAGGATTTTGATTCGCGCCGTGATGTTTTTAAAATTTGATAATATTTCAGACCAATTCAATTAAAAAATATTTGTAATTTTGTAGTTTTGTCTGTAACTCCCTTTATAGTGACGTAATTATGTATATAATTTTTGTAAATTTATAAATTTACAAAAAATATTTATAAATTATAAATTTGTTAATTTTTGTAAAGCTCGAAAAGATTTCATTGTTTTGCTTGGTACCTTGCTCAAGTAGTTCCTGTAGTAAATTAGTTTGTTGTGTTTACATACCTCGCATTGTTTCCATCATTCCCGCCAGTACTGCAGTTATTTGTTGTTCCATTGTGAATTTTTATGATGAGAAAAAGGAATTGAGTGAAGTGGCATTCATCACAGGATATGGAACCCCTAGATAAAAGGAAAATAAAAGGAGTTTAAATAGGCGAAACACACTTTTAGTATATCAGTTTGTAGTTTGCGTAGATTCAATCACGTATCTCGTTGCCATTATTGTGTTTGTGAAGTTTATTTGTTATGATTACATTTAATTATTTATTTGAACTTGATTTACAATATAGTACGAAAACAATGTTAGTACGTAATGAGAGCAAAAATGGATATATAGCTTAGGTAACAAAACATGAGTTTTCCATTGTCGCGTCATAGATGGCTGGTGGCTGGATGGCTTGGCTTCCTCTCTCGGACCGCTCATGGAGTGCTCGTGTATTGGATCTGTTATTGTCTTATTTTTCGATATGAAATTAAAATCAAACCTATAAATCAGTGCCGCGAAAATAGGAGTGCATAAACAAACAAGAGGTTATTTTGGTGAATCAATAGCCGTAGCCGTGCTCCAAGCCCCTCCCACTATTCCGTAGAAACGGTTGTTTTTCGTAGCACACTACGAACTGTGCTACGATTCAACACTACTTACTCTGCTACGGAACGATCTCCCCTGCGGCTCTGTTGCCCTGGTACCTCTGTAAGTCATTGAACGTATACCGCAGACTTAAAATACCAAAAAGAACTAACTGTGTACATGACTGCTGCGTTTATGCGTGCCTGGTACTTCGATCTCTTAAACTGACTAAAATAGTGCCTAAGTGTTTGTTGGAACTACTTACTCTCCTGAATATTGTGAACTCCTTGGTTATCTCAAGTGCTATCGTGCGATGGTTATCTCTCTAAAACCTTAATAATCATTTTAGAAAACAACATTCATCTCCTACAGTGTTATACGGCCCTAATAGTTATGTGTCTGGCGGCAAGTGCTTCGATAAAAAACTGTACAAAAGAGAATCTGCTGTGTGCTCTGGGCACCGAAAGTGAATCTGTGACCTCCTGCCTGCTTATTAAACCCTAATACATATCCAATAAGGATGCCACTAAAACGAACCCCGCCTCTCTCCACTGCTGCCCCCTCTACCTCCACTGCTACCCCCTCTTGCACCCAGTCTGAAACTGACCTTAGTGGTGTGCTTAATAGCATGACTATCAGATCAAAGCGTCTACGAGAGGAGGAGTGCATGACTGACTTCATGGATGGCATGATGAACCTCCTGAGGGAATTCAAAAATGAGCAAAATCGAAAATTTGATGCCCTCCAGGATTCTATTTCCGGGATACAGGTACAGCAGAAAGAGAAGCTTAACTCCTTACAGCAAACTACAGATGAAATAAGGAAGCAAAATGATGCTATACACGTTTCCATGGAGTACCTTCTCCAGGAAAACACCGAATTAAAAGAGAAAGTGCAAAAAATAGAAAGTGAACAGAAAGAAAGCACTGCTTACATACATACTCTGGAGAACAGGATTGAGGTCATGGAGCGACAAGGTAGATGCTTAAGTATTGAGATTCGCAATGTGCCGGTGACGAAATCAGAAAGCAAAGAAGACCTTCTAAATATTGTACTGAACATAACAACTGCCCTGAATGTAAAAGCGTCTGCTTCGGATGTATGTGATGTCTACAGAATCAACACAAAAATACCGACACAGAAACCTATTATATGTAACTTAAATAGTGTACTAATTAAAGAAAGGATTTTGAAAAGCCTTAAAAATTTTAATAAGGCTCATAAAGGAAATAGATTAAGTACAGAACACATACATATCAAAGGAGTTGCTCAGCCTATATTCATCTCCGAGAACTTAACTCCAAAATCAAGAAGATTATTTTTCCTCGCTCGTGATTTTGCAAACTCCAACGATTATTCATTCTGCTGGGTAACCCATGGAAGAATATTTCTACGCAAAAGAGAGGGAGAAAAACTTATACGCGTGAACTCTGAACTGGATTTAGCTAAGCTGGTAAATGTGAACAACTGACTATACGGTAGCATAATCTTACTTACTTTTTACATTAACCATATGTGCACGGTACTCAACATGCTTACACAAAACAATCAAACACAATCACTCTTACACATCATACCCCACTCATTATCACGACATAACATATATATTACACACTCATACACCTTCACTTCTGCCCTCAAACTAATAATCATGTTGATACTTACTCAACTCAATATCACGACCTCCAATCAGGAATACAGAATTCTCACTGTAACACTAAAATGCACCACTCATAAATATCTTAAGTCATGGAAATACATCAAATAAATGCTGAAATAGACAAATTAAACTGCTATGAATCCTTTATGTGCTCTCCGCAAGAATGTGCATCGTACACTGATCCAAACCGTAAACAAATAAAAATCCTTCACGTTAACATCAGGAGCATTAACCAGAATTTTGATGAACTTTGTATCTTCCTAAACATGATAAATATAAAAGTGGACATTATAATATTAACAGAATGCTGGCTTAGTAAAGCTGTTAATGTCCCTGTACTACGAGGCTTTAATTCTCACTGTTCCAATTGGCACAATCAGAACGATGGTGTCATTACGTTTATTAAAGAAGAAATGAAATGCAAAGTATCCGTCGAAAATCTAATAGACGCTAGCTGCCTGAAAATCTGTTTTGAAAATGGTTTAGCTATCTTAGGTATCTATAGATTTCCTTCTGTTAAAATTATTGATAATTTTCTGAACTCACTAGATAATTTGCTAGTATCTTTAGCGTCATATAAAACTATAACCATCATTGGAGATATTAATATCAATATTCTCTCTGATAAACGTGAGCCCAAACCCGACCCTTACCTGAATCTTCTGGCATCACACGAGCTATTACCCGCACATTCGTTCATCACCCATGAAGATGCTTGCCTTGATCACGTTATGATGAAAACCAACCTTAATATAACCACCATCGTGTCAAATTTCAAATTCACCGATCATAATCCCATCCTTACATTTATAGGACAACGTCTACAAACACTATACCAAAAAACTCGGGTATATGTTAATACACAAAATGTTACTAACGAATTGGCCAATATGGATTTTTCAACCATCTTTGGTACTAAAGATGCTAATCTTGCTGTTGATCTATTAATCTCCAAGATTAATACATGCATCAAACAAAACACCAAGACTGTCAAAGTCTCATGCAGAAAACGTATATTAAAGCCCTGGATTACACCCGGACTTCTAAGGTGCATACAAAACCGTGACAGCTTGCATAGAAAAATGAAAAAGGACCCAAACAATGAAGAAGCTAAAGTCATATATCTACGTTTTCGGAACTATTGCAATAAATTATTAAAAAAATTAAAACGTCTCCACGAACGCAACGAATTTCAAAAAGCTAAAAATAACCCCAAAGCGACTTGGAATGTCATAAAGAGCATAACTCATCTCACCTCCTCATCATCACCTTCTACAGACTTCTTGATCTAACAAATGATCCTAATGTCTCAATAAATCAGGTTAATGACTTTTTTGTAAATATTGGACCAAATCTAGCCTCCAAATACATAAATGTAAACACCCATCAGCTTTACCTACATCCTCTATAAATCCACCTTATAATCCTCTTGGCAACTCCATGATTTTATTAGAGACAGATGAATCAGAAGTAGCGAATATAATTATAAATCTTAAAACAAATAGTGCTGCTGGCTATGATGGAATCTCTTCTGCAGTTATTAAAGCTGCCCGAAATTCTCTTATTCCTCCTATAACATACGTCTGTAACCGTTCTCTTGAGTCGGGTGTCTTTCCAAAAGCCTTTAAGAAAGCTTTGGTACATCCAATCTTTAAGAGTGGGGACAGAAGCAGTGTCAATAATTATAGGCCCATATCAGTACTCACTTCCCTCTCAAAAATAATGGAAAAAATTCTTAACACAAGGCTTATTAATTACTTGAACAAATACAAAATCATATCAGAAAATCAATACGGCTTTAGAAGTGGCTTATCTACAGAAGACGCTGTTGTGGATCTAGTCAACTTAGTAGCTAAAAACATAGACAATAAATTCAAAATAATAGGAACCTTCCTTGACCTTTCAAAGGCCTTTGACACTGTTTCTATCCCCATCCTACTGCAAAAATTGAATGAAATTGGCATAAGAGGTTTGGCTTTGGACATCTTTCGAGACTATCTCTCAGAACGCAGACAATGTGTCAAAATAGATTATTTTCTTAGTGATGATAAATATCTTTCCTATGGAGTCCCTCAAGGCAGTGTGCTAGGACCCACACTGTTTCTGGTATACATAAACAGTCTCTGTCGCTTGACTATTCCGAATTGCCGCATCATCACGTACGCAGATGACACTATTCTCTTGGCACACGACAAAACCTGGGAGAGTGCTCGATTCAGAATGGAAGAGGCCCTGCGTGTTGTATCAAACTGGCTCTGTGATAATCTGCTGACTCTAAATATTAACAAGACCAAGTATATTACTTTTTCTGCATCAAAGTCAACACAACCTAAACCTGATCCCTCCTACATCAAAATTCACCACTGTGATTCGACAAATGCAAACTGTGGATGCATGGCAATAGAACAGACGGATAAAATAAAATATCTGGGAATTATACTCGACAGTACCCTTACCTGGACACCTCAAATAGATAACATAGCATCCCGGGTTCGAAAAATTATTCCAGTTTTTAAAAAATTGAGGAATGCGGCGGACCCAAAAACCTTGAAACTGGTTTATTTTGCGCTGGCCCAGTCTATTCTGAGTTATTGCATCCCTTCCTGGGGTGGAGCGTGCCCCACTCATTTTATAAAATTGGAGCATGCACAGAGAGCTGTGTTAAAGGTCATGACTAAAAAGCATTACCGTTACCCCACTACCCAACTATATAAAGACTGTGAGGTGCTCACAGCCAGGCAGCTCTACATACTTCAAATGGTACTTCGTAGACATCGTTCGCTCCCACTGGAGCACCCCGCACAAAAAGTAAGTCGAAGACTGGAATACCGGGTATGTGAACACCTCCCCCACAGAACCGCTTTAGCTCGCAGACAATATTATGTCCGAAGTAGTCATGTTTACAATAGGATTAATAAAGATCTAAATATCCATAAAACTACTGCAAGAAAGTGTAAACAGGAACTGAAACAGTGGCTGCAGAGACTTTCATAAGAGGATACAGAGGCGCTTTTGCGATCCCCCTATAGAGCTAACTAATCCATATCTCATGATAAAGTCGTAAGATACATCACACAATTAGTGAGGACTGCTGTCTTTGACACAACCAATCCCTAGATGTTTAAAATAGGGCAGGGTTTATTATGCACACATTAATACTCACACACACACACACACGCACACGCGCGCGCGCGCGCGCGCACACACACACACGCACGCACACGCACACACACACACACACATTTACAAAGTTTTTACGTGTACACTCGCAATTCCATCCCTCTCATTTATACCTTTATACTCTTTTATACTTGTTCTTAAGTATTGTCTCCATATGTAGCGGATTCAATATTATGTAGTACTAAACAGGGCATTGCTCTAATTGTTTCCTATATTGTCCGGTGGAAGGCGCTGGCGTCTGTAATACAGTTTTCAATATAAAACTAGTGCAGCCGCTAACGATCAACCATATCCTACTAGTATGTTACTAGTATTTGATGCCTGTAATCGTAATTAATATTGAAAATTTTGTTACACGTTTTTCTGAGAATAAAGATTTTTATTTATTTATTATTTATTTATTGATGTGCGCTTTATGTTTACTATTTATGGGCATTTTCTCAACCAACACTCATACATTGTAATGCTTTATTCTCGCGATAAGACTTTTACTCATTGTGACTACTACTATTACTTTAGTTGTGCTTTTCTGAACCATGTTCTCATTTCTATTTCGCCTCCTACTATAACCGTATTCTAATGTTTACTCTTTTATCTTGGCTTATGTTTCTTCTGCTTGTTTGTACTGTATTAAACATTTTAACTGTTGATGTTGTAGACTTATTTGTCTTTACCGTTTATGCTGCCAAAAAGAGAATGTCTCTACCGATGACAGATCGGTAATGCAACTGAGGCACTACCGTGGGTCTGTGTGATACATTTAATTATATATCACAGTCATTATTCATATTTCCCGGACATTATAAACAGTACCCTGATTAATCACTTGGACTATAATATATAGTAATAATGTCTCAACGGAAACTAATTATCGGCGCAGGACAGTATTATAGTGCCCAAGTGTATGCGCAAGCACAGGTGCACTCTCTATTCCCTCACCCTCATATTCCGATGGGACGGTAAACCAACACGACCGGTGAGAGGTCAGGCGCAGGACCAACAGCTTTACGTGTCTACCTCATTTCGTCCCGTGGCTATCGTAATAGAATACAGAGGGAAACGTACCTGGAGATGGCTAGTTCTTAATAACAACTAAAATAGAACTGCGGTTGCTAAGCCTGCCAAGCATGGCAACTACTTCAAATATCCTATGAGGTAATATATGGCCAAGGCCCATAAATTACCTAACGTAACATATTTTATACATACGAAACACCTGTGTATGAAATATGTACCTGTGTACGTGGTAGAGCCATGCTGCAGTTATATTAGTAGTATAGTTGTAGCACGAATGGGTCGGCTTGACCGAGGAAGGACCACGCTCTCACAGAACACCAGCGTAAAATTGTAGCTTAATGCTGTTGTGTTTCGTATGGTGAGTGTAGAGAACCGGAAACCCTTTTTACTGGAAACGAGGCATTCCATCTTAGTCCTCACGGATCTGCATTTTTATTTGTAATCGAGAGTAGATGTCTCGTCGATTTCTATGGGCCGCGGCAACGACTTATTATCAGGTGGACTGTATGCTCGATTGTCACCCTATCCTATAAAAAAACCTTAGTCAGACACTGCCTTTATAAATACGGAAACTGCCCAAAAACCCGATCCTATAGAAACATTACTTCAAAAAAATATAATAGATAATTTTATGCTATTTTAATTCGTTTATAAAAATAATAAACACTTAAGCAATTAACATTATAGCTATGTAATTATAAGCACATTTACAAACTGTTTATACAATATTACAGAGAAAAAAGACCGTTTCTCTACTTGATTTTTACCTTAAGTGGTCGTGAGTAGAAGTGTGAACAAAAATAATAACAAACCAATACGGAATTGTCTAAATATCTGTGCAGAGAATAAGAACTAAATTTTGTTTATTAGTGTACAGCCTGTATATGGGACATTGCTGTGAACAGGCCTCCTCTCATTATCGACCAAATACTTCTCCTCCAAATATTATAATTTCGGTCACAGCCGCCAATTTAAACACGATAAAGGTGCAATTCTGTAGCCGACTGCAGACGGTAGCAGCAGACGACGTGTCGCGGCGTCATGTCGCTGCAGTCATGTTTCCGAACCCGACTGCAGGCGCAAGCAGCCCGTGACCAGTCTGTTCCGAATGTTCAGTGGGACGTGATGGCTGACGTGTTTGAAATTAGCGATGGTGATTTATTTTCGTATCTTTTGTTAGAAGAGGAAGAAGATGATGATGACTTGCTTTTATTATAGGTACAACTATAAAGAGAAAAGTCGAAAAGACACACATCCTATGTTGAAATGCAGACGAAGTGAGGAACGTACAGTGCGAGATATTAGGCCACCTGGTTTATCAGTTTCTGTTCCTCGGAATCAGTTAAACTCATTTTTTTCTAGAATTCAACGTGTTGTCGCTCGGGCGTTGGTGGCACTACTGATCTGCGGTGCGGTCGGACTACAGTGTCGTCTGCCGCTAGGCTAACGACATGTCGCTAGCTACGGATCGTATTTCATAGAACTACGTAGAAACCAGTTGTATCGCGATGATACGTCGCTTGCTGCTACTGTCTGTATTCGGCTACGGAATTGTACCTTTATAGAGCCCGACGCACACAGCGTAAGCACAGGTGCTCTCTCCGTTCCTTTACACTCATATTCTTATTGGACGGGAATCCAATACGACCGAGGAGACACAGGCGCAGGACCAACGGTTTTACGTGCTCGCCGACGCACGGGGCTGAGACACCGCCAACTTACTGACTCCAAGCTGCTACAACATAATAACTGATTTTGACTCGACCTGGGATTTGAAGCCGGGACTCCAACTACATTAACGACCACTAGACCAAAGAGACAGTCAGTATTCCTCGATATATTTTATTACCAAGACTATCCTCAAGATGTTTCCCGTTGTGGCCGTGTAGTGGAAGGAAAAGGAAAGAGCTCCGGCCAGGTAAGGTATTCTGCCTGGAGAGCTTTTTTTATTATAGCGCGATTAAGGCTATGATGTTTACTTGTGGCAACGCCGCCAGTAGTATTTCAGCACTTTAAATTACAATGAACAATTTTATTGGCACCGATATTGATCGAACCCAGGTTACTCACCTACGCGCTTAGTGTTTGTTGCCTTTTATTCTATAAATAATAAATATAGAAAGACAAAATAGTCACAAAATACCAGCGTGAAATAGCAGCTTAATGCTGCTGAGTTTCGTGTGGTCAGTGTGGAGAACCAGAGACCAGAGAGATGATGACGTTTATGGGCCACAGTATCCACTTACCATCATGTAGACTTATCACATACAACTATTCTATAAAAAAAACCCACATAATATAAATAAACACAACTAACAGTCCCTCATAAAATGTAAGCACACAGGTCGTGATTTAACAAGCGGCTTGATGACGACTAATGGCCTTGCGTGTGTAATATCCGCACGGGCCCACAAGGGCACATTTTAAATAAACATGTCTCATAGCAATATTGCAATACAATTCAAAGTCAAAGTTAAGATCAAAACCAAAATATTTTTTCTAAAGTTGACCTTTTGAACGTTAGCCCTTAAGCATGTTTGTACTTCATGACCCCAAAGTTCACAGCTGAATTAATCGTGACACTTGGCAGGTAGATTACGCCTGGCTTCAACAACATCGTAATTACACCAAGTCATACCAAAAAGGAAAAGAACCATTGTGAATAAATCATGTCTGTGGGGTGGCCAGTTGATGACACCTGTTTTTTTGTCAAAAATCACAAACTGCGGCTATTGAGTCGTTGAAATTAATAATGTCTATGAACATAATATTACAACTTATAATGAACTATAATAATAAATTTACATTGACAATTTTCCTTTACAGTAATATATATTTATTTAGATATTTATTCAATATTATATTACTCATAAAAAGACAATCAGTTGTAACTTCGCCAAACTGCAGTGCGGTTTGTTGTCGAATACATTACAAAAAATTCATCTTATAAACCTACAATAATTTAAATATTCTTCATGAATAAAACTCAAAATATAAAAAATTATTTAAAACTTATAGTAAACTATTACAAACTTAATTATCTTTAAACTTGTTGATAATTTTTGACAGCCTTGCTCATAAAAACTCTTAACCAATTTTTAGTTTAGGTTAATCAAGGTATTTTAATTGGGTTTTTAATATATGTTACCGGCATCGGCAGAAAATATACAATACCTGAAGATGTTTTTAAAATAAATAACAGAAAAAACCACATCACGTAATCCTGAGCCTACTCGAAGAAAGCTCCCGCGTACTTTTAGCGCGTGTCGCCGCGCACGAAATAAAATTTGCATTCAGATCGGGAAAATCCATAATGGGAAGAAATAAATATGTGCTCTAGGCTGACTGAATAACAAACGGAACTCCGAATAGTTTGTCGTGGCAGCGTCACGATCGCATATTATAGTTATTACATGAATCGGTTGGCTCGACCGGGGAAGGACCATAACCTCACAGAATAGCAGCTCGAATGTTTTGTATGGCGAGTGTAGAGAACTGGAGATCCTTCTTACTGTTATCTTAGTCCTCAGGGGTGACAACGAATCTGCTATAAATAAATCTGAATTTCCGATACGAATAGCTTATATGGAAATTCACTCTTCCTAAACTACTTAATCTGCAATTATTAGAGACAATAAATAATCTTTATCTAGTCTCATAAACATTTCTAATATTATAATTTTTTAATAAAGCATAAAATATTTTTATAAGCACACTGAACGAAGCATTGACTCATACAACGAAAAAAGTATTATATTACTATATATGTGCATAAATATGTATCAATGTCAATATCAATATTTTGGCTGTTATCATTAAATTATCATTCGGACTGTTGCAAAGTCTATTCCTTTAAACGGTTGTAAGCGGTTGGGTAACAAATCACTTTTTGGGTTTTTATGTCAAGAAATTCTGGAGGGTATTTCACCTTAACGCGATAAAATGAAAATTTTCACCACGTATCCCACCACCACTACGCCAGGAAAGACACACCACCGTCGATAATACGACACGAGTTTCTAGAGCATGCGAGCCATCCTCAGGTGAAGTAGACTTTACGGTGGCGAACCGCTAAAGGACTGTTTTTGTTTAAATAATTTACAAAATAATAAAAAATAGCATGAGCTGGAGTTGGGTCTCGAACTGTCGCGTCTTAGTATTTCGAGATTTCATAAATCTCTTATTCTGTTACTGAAGGACAATATCTTTTAACTTTTGACAATTTTCTAAATAATAATATAAATGTGATATAAAATTATAAACATTAATGCTGTAATTGTGCAAATAATATTTAATATTTGGCTGCTTAAGTTTCTTGCTTTATTTGGTTAACTATTATGTAATGCCTGTATTTTTCTTGTAATTTTACTTTAAATTGTACTTCGTAATAATTAATATTTTTATAATTCAATAATTTTGTGCACCGGAAATGGTTTTTGAGTTGAACTATATTTTTCATGACAATTGTATTTTGTATAATGTATACAATAGAAGAATTGGGCTTTACGGACTTCAGGTTGAAAATTATATTTTTAAATATCGCACCTGTTATAATAACGTGCAAATAATGCTCTAATACTCGTCAATTGTTACTCTAATTAAATTTAAACTCTTTAGTTTTTTTTACTACGATGAACTAATAATGCAGTGATTGAGCTCGTCATCGCAGCATTGCGGTATCTCAAACGAAGCAAGTGTTTGTGTGGCCAAAAATAACTCCGAATCTGAATGTTTGTACAAAATTAAAACTGTGTTAATCGATTATTAATTCAAGTTATTATAATAACATTTTTACTCAACATAATTACATAGTAGCCATTATCTTGCACATTAACACTTATTGCATATATTAACATTACAGTTAATACGTACATGTCTTTCACTGCACGAGCGTCCTCATAGGACCTGCAGTGAAGGACTACGTCTCAGATCCAATCGTCCGTGTAGGATAGAATATCCACTACCCCATCTTCTCGTGGTTATCGTAAAAGGCGACAGAACACGAACTGTATAACAAAAAAATGCGGTTGCCAACCCGCTCGCAAAACGTGGCAACTATCGTAATATACCTCCCATGAGCAACAACCCAAATTCCTTTATTACTATATACAAGAAAATATATAAATAATCTCTCAAAATAAGCGTTATCATTATTGTTACAAACTATCAAAAGTCCATAGAAAAACTACACCATAGATGGCCTCATAGTGGTAATATTTGCCACACTTGGAAATCGGTATTTCTAATTATTAGCGGGTTTTTGCTCACAATAACATAACCAGCTCTCTTTTTTCTGCAGCCCATAACAAGCCTCTCATGACCATTCCCGCTTTTGGGAGAAGTTGCGTATCAGGTGAATTGACGCTCGCGTTACCAGACATCTTGCAGATTTGATGATGCTGTCCGTCGTCAGTCCGGGCATATTTAGGTCTGACGCTACTGAAATGATTATAACGCCATCGATTGGTAGCTATAAGTTATTGCTAGTATATTGTTACGCGCCGAAGTCGACGGCATTAGCGCCATCTAGTCTCGAACTGAAGAACTAAACTTTCTAGAAGTTCTACACTCGATCTTTCTGCGCTTGGTCGGTTGGCGCGCGTATTTACTCGAATATTCTGGAATATTCTGGATGTATTCGTGGAAGAGCCCTATATAAAGGCGCTGCAATACGCGATCGGGGAAGTATTGAATTTGGCGAGACAAGCGAAGCTTCGGAGTGGAATAAAGTGAATCAGTGTGATTAATTATTGGTGTTTTAAGTTTTATTTTGTGTAAAGAAAATTAAAGTGTTAATTTAGGTAATTCTATCGGCAATTTTTATTGTCACGAACCTCAAGCTCGTAATAATTGGTGTCAGAAGTGAGATAAGTGAGGAAACGGAGGGTGTTCGTACCCGAAGTCAACGCCAGCAGGAGACAGACTAAAGAAGATTTGGTGGTGCAACGCCGCAGACGTCGGAGGGCAAGTCATCGACCCCAGGCCCGTCAGTAGCCCCTACATCTGCAGCACCTGACTTAGGTGCTCTGATGGTGATGCTGCAGGAGCAGACTCACTGACAGGAGGAACAGGCACGCCGATTGGAAGAGCAGCTGCGGGGCGGACAGGATGAACAGGCCCGTTGGTTGAAAGAGCAGCAGGAGGAACAGGCTCGCCGACAGGAGGAACAGGCTCGCCAGTAGGAGGAACAGGCTAGCCGAAAGGAGGAACAGGCTCGCCAGCAGGCGGAACAGGCACGCTGATTGGAAGAGCAGCTGCGGGGCGGACAGGAGGAACAGGCCTGTCGGTTGGAAGAGCAGATGCTCCTCATGAAGGACCTTCACGCTAACTTCGGGAAGGAGATAAAGGAGGTGAAGAATAGGGCTGCTCAGCATGACAACCGCCTGTCGGAAGCTGAAACCCAAATCGCGAAAGCTGAATACCGAATCGAGAAAGCTGAAACCCGAATCGACCAAGTAAACAATCGGGTTGAAAACGTAATGGCTGACATGAAGAAATCACTGGACGAACTCAAACTTGGAGATGGAGCTACAGCTCCCGTAGTAGCTACAACACCTTCGCTACGTGGGTTCAAAGTGCCACCGTTCGACGGGACTTCTTCCTGGTCAGCCTACAAAATCCTGTTCGAGGCTGTTATGAAGGCGAACGGCTGGAATAAAAGTCAGGCCATGACTGCTCTCACACTAGGCCTGCGCGACCAGGCCTTAACAGTTCTGGAAGCTCTCGGGGAGGAAGTGACTTATGAGCAACTCCTTGAGGCATTGGAGGCGAGATATGGCGACGCTCACCTGGAACACGTCTTTCGTGCGCAGCTTAAAGATCGCGTGCAGCGCATCAACGAAAACCTGCAGCAGTGAGCTCTAGAGGTGGAGAAGCTGGTGCGAAAAGCATACCGGTCTGTACCTGCGCTCATTGAAGGGAACCTGGTACAGACATTCATCGACGGCATCCGCGAGCTGGAAGTTAGAGCTACTGTGAGGCTCGGGCACCACGAGACGCTTAAGGACGCCTTGGCTCATGCATTGGAGGTGGAAGCCGTGCGGCAGGACCATCGTTCCAATTGCGTCAGGGAGGTTGCAGCAGCTACAGTTCGCAACTGCAACAAAGGATACAGCCCTAGGTGCTATGGCTGTGAGGAAAGGGGTCATCTTCGCTCCAGCTGCCCTAAGCGAACTGTAGAAATGAGAGTTGATCGATCTCGAGAGGATAGTGCAGCTAACGGCACCACCTGGCGGTGGCAGTATCGTCGTTCCCCTCGCGCTAGGGAGGTTGCAGCAGTTACGGTTCGCGACCACAATAAAGGATACAGCCCTAGTTGCTATGGCTGTGGGGAAAGGGGCAATCTTCGATCCAGCTGCCCTAAGCAAACCCTAGAAAGGATAGGTGAACAATCTCAGAAGGGAAGTGCGGCTAACATCACCGCCCAGCAGCAGCCGGGATACGACTTTACTATCAGACACTGCAGCGGGAAATCGCACGGCAACGCAGATGCATTGTCTAGAAGACCTTTTCCTAAAGATTGCAACCATTGTAGTAGGCAAGGGAGTAAAGAAGTGGCATCGGTGAGGATGCTCAGGACAGACCACCTCAGCAACGGGTGGAAGGACAGCCTACAACATGCACAGCAGGAAGATCAGGACATCAAGCCGATTCTGGAAGAGATGAAGGCCCGGGCTACCAAGCCTAAGTGGAGGGACGTCTCAGCGATGAGTTCAACCACGAAAAGCTATTGGGCCCAATGGGACAGCTTGCTGATTCAGGATGGAGTCCTGTGCCGTAAATGGGACAATGGTCGAGGAGACAGGTGTAGTTTGTAAATGGTTGTTCCTAAAGCTAAAGTGCCGAATGTTCTACAGCTGTGCCATAATGGTCGTTCAAGAGTCCATCTGGGAGTTAAACGAACTCTACTGAAGGTCCGAGAACAGTTTTACTGGGTCCATTATCGTGACGATGTCGAGGATTGGTGTCGTACATGTACAAGTTGTGCGGCTGTGAGGGGACCTCAGACACGGAGTAGAGGAGCATCAAAATTGTACAATGTTGGTGCACCACGGGATAGGACACCCCTTGACATTGCGGAGCCGTTACAGAAAGGCGCAAAGGGACTCCTAAGATCGCCCATGTGGATCGCCTGGTGCGTTATTATGGAGCCGACAATGCTTGGGACGAGCATGTATTAGGAGGGGGCAGTGTTACGCGCCAAAGTCGACGGCACTAGCGCCATCCAGTCTCTAACTGAAGAACTAAACTTTCTAGAAGCTCTACACTCGATCTTTCTGCGCTTGGTCGGTTGGCGCGCGTATTTACTCAAATATTCTGTAATATTCTGGATGTTTTCGTGGAAGAGCCCTATATAAAGGCGCTGCAATACGCGATCGGGGAAGTATTGAATTTGGCGAGACAAGCGAAGCTTCGGAGTGAAATAAAGTGAATCAGTATGATTAATTATTAGTGTTTTAAGTTTTAATTTGTGTAAAGAAAATTAAAGTGTTAAGTTAGGTAATTCTGTCGGCAATTTTTATTGTCACGAACCTCAAGCTCGTAACAATATTGTTTCCGTAATTTGTCTGCTACCATTTTCCACTTGTCGCCTCAAACTACACGGGACGAAATGATTCGCTTTCTCTTAAGCAGGGCCACATGGCAACCAAATTTCGTTAATGAAGTGGAAGATCGTAAAAATTCCGAATAAAGCCTGTGGTATTGAATGGAAGAGTCTAAAAGGGACGTCCTAGGCGATAGTTTATCTAACAAATTGGCGATATATTAAAAATGGGCTACATTAGGAGTACCCTTACTAGTGATTTCTTATATTTACGCGAACACTATACTTTGAAATAATACTAGTTTTTACGGAATTTATCGCGTATATTTAACTTTTTAAATACCCGACGTTTCGAGAGCTTTACAGCACCCATGGTCACGGGAAGGACTGAGATGTTCAACATCCAGGTGTCATAGTTAACCGCGGTTACCATAGATTAAAATTTAACTTTTGTTCCGATCTACACAGTATGAACTTATGGTATCATGGAGTCTTGTAGTTGTATGCTTGGGTTGGGATTTAATTTTATTTATTATAGGATCCCAAGCAGATGGTAGCACCCAGTCATCTTCTCTATTGAAATCAGGATGTTTTTTGATTTCAATAGCCTCGCGAATCATCCTTGGAAGGAATCGGTGTTCTTTAGCTAGGATTTGTGGTCTATCAAATCTGATGTAGTGACGGGTGCGATCCTGTACGTGTTCACAGACTGCAGACTTCCCGGAGCGTCGATTCTTCACATCAGCTATATGTTCTTTAACGCGGGTTTTCATTGATCTTTTAGTTTGTCCTATGTATATAGTTCCTATGTATAAAGGACAAACCAAAAGATTAATTAAAACCCGCGTTAAAGATGGTTGGGTGCTACCATCTGCTTGAGATCCTATAATAAATAAAATTAAATCCCAACCCAAGCATACAACTGCAAGACTTTAAGATACCAAAAGTTCATACTATGCAGATGGTAAAAAAGTTAAATTTTTGATCTATGGTAACCGCTGTTAACTATGATATTTGTACGTTGAACATCTAAGTCCCGCCCGTAACCATGGGTGCTGTAAAGCACTCGAAACGTCGGGTATTTATAGTTAAATATACGCAATAAAATCCGTAAATACTAGTATTATTTCAATGAAAGTTAACCTCTCAAAAAAGTGGGGATGTACCAGGGATGTCTGCACGTGACATTATTTTTCACAGGTCCAGGCTGCTTAATTAATTAAAATTTAATGCTATAATGTATTATGTATATAATATGATGATTTGACTGTATATGAATATTTAATTTTATCTTGTTTATCGTTTTTTACATATTTACACATATTAATCAGACGAAATTACTATATTATATAATAGTTCATAAACTAAATGTGTATTATAAACATTTGAATAGGGATTTTTTACACTTCGGGTATAACGAGTTAACTTACCGAGGCATCTATGAAGCGCCCTATTTTCCTGCAAATAAGCGTCAAATCGATACCACACATAAACACTCACGCCTGTCACCCAAAGAGGTAGGCAGAGACTACAGACTTCCATTTAGCACGATCCTGACATACCTCTCTCGCCTCCTCCACATTCATATACTTACGCAATACATGGCCGTCGGTTACGAGGGCGGAACTGAAAATTCGGGAATCAAGGAAGTAACACAACATTACTATTTAAAAATGTATTTATTGCTTTTCGAAGTATTCCCTGCGGAATTTGACACATTTTTCCATACGATGGAACCAATCATTGAAGCAACCATTCCATTCGGAAGTTGGGGTCTCCAAAATGGCTGTTTTGTAGGCGTCCACAGCTTCTTCAGGTGATGAAAATCTCTGTCCACGCAAATTATTCTTTATTTTAGGGAAAGTATAGAAATCATTAGGGCTTAGGTCGGGGCTGTACGGCGGGTGGTCTAATAATTCTATGTTTTCTTGCTCTAAAAACTCTTTTGTTTTATGTGCGGTGTGAGAACTCGCATTGTCGTGATAAAGGATAATGCGGCAGTTGCAGTTCTCTTTACAGAGTTCAGAAACGATCTGTGGCAAAAAAATGCTAGCATACCATTCTGCATTAACCTTTCTTTGTCCCTCAAGAGGAATAGTCGTAACATGGCCGGTTTTGGAGAAAAACGTGGCCACCATTTTTTTTGCAACACCCCGTTTACGAACAATTTTTGTTGGCTTTAACTCATTTTCGAACACCCAAACTCGTGACTGGTTTTTTGTTTCGGGTTCGTACTGTTAGGAAGCCGATCCCGTTTGAGTTTAAAAAAAAAGAAACACCAAATAAACCTAAAGGTTTATTGCAAAAGTTCACACACCAAATTTAATAGTCCTTGACTTCCAAACTCTAATAAGTCTCGGAATCTATGTCCGATCTACCCGGGGCTCTGAGTCTAACTGATCATTAAAAATGGAATTAAAACGAACATGGAAATGAACAATATAACAATATAATTGATGACTATAGCTATATTAAGGAAAAGTACTGTGTGATTAAATAAATGCTTACTAATGTTTTTTTGCCTTGTAAAAAGGGATATAACAGCTCCCCCCTTTTGACTGAGCTTTTTCTAATTTAAGATAAAGCGAGGATTCGAAATAGAAAAGCGATTAGAGGACTGACAGACAGACAGACAGACAGACTGCAGACTTCCCTGCGAACATGTTCAAGATCGTCCCCACCATTACATTAGATTTGATAAACCACAAATTCTCGCAAAAGAACACCGATTCCTACCAAGGATGATACGCGAGGCTATTGAAATTAAAAAACATCCAAATTTCAATAGAGAAGATGGTTGGGTGCTACCATCTGCTTGGGATCCTATAATTAACAAAATTAAACCCAAACCCAAGCATACCACTGCAAGACTTCATGATACTATAAGCTCGTTTTGCGTAAATCGGACCAAAAATTAATATTAAAAAACTGAAGGTAGCCGAACTAACTATGACATTGGGACGTCAAACATCTCAGTCCCCCCCCCCCCCGTGACCATGGGCGCTGTAAAGCACCCGAAACGTCGGGATAATAATAAAAATAAATTAAAGTAATTAAACGCGATAAAATCCGTAAATAATAGTTTTATTCAATACAATTACATAGGTTGCATTGAAAATAGAAAAATATAGCAACTACAAAATATAAAATGACAGAGTAGAAATTAAAATTGTATGATAATAAAATCGATTATTTGTATTAATACAAAAATTTTAAAACTAATATTGAATAAAATTAGAAATTAAGATTTCTTCGAGAGGAAGAGTGAACCTTGTGTTCAGTTTTATAAGGCTTATAATTAGTACAATTTGGTAAAGATTTTAGCGATATATTATCTTCTTCAGATGTCGATTAATCGGTCATCTCAATTGAATTTGAAATTTTAGATTTGTGTTTCGATGACTTTTTATTATTACATTGATTAAATATTTGTATACAATATGCACTATTATCGTGACGATTTCTGCAGCATTTAAATAATTTATAGGCAAGGTATAAAAATAGTAGTACAATTAAAACATAAGTAAATGTTGAATAGTATGAGCCATATTTAATAAAATGTGATTCTTTTTGAAGATTATTTAATTCAAATTCTAAACAATCCAGTTGATGATTAGCATATTTTAAGGAGTCCAAGTTAACTTTGCTTAAAGAGATTGGCGTTAAATGTGGTAAACTTTTATTAAGTATGTTCTTTTTGCAACAATCATCTTTCGTTATGTCAAAACTTATATCTATGGTTGATTTGATCGAAAATTGGTAAGTACTTGTTAGCAATAATTGGATAGTTTTGGAATAACCGATACAATTTTCGGTTAATTTGACAATACCTGTGCCAATAATATAATGATCAGTAATGTCGTCATCACATTTGATAGTTAATTTATTTACATTAGATTGTACATAAATCCATCTATTATTTTTTAATTTGTGCCAAATATTGATTTGGCCAAATACTAACTTGGCGTTACACTAAGAAGGTAAGGTAAGAGTTACTTCTGTTAGTAATTTCGATTCACAATTTGGATTATTTACACAGACGTTATAGTTAATAGCTCACAAATAGAATAGTTATTATTAATGAAATTAAAATCATCTAAGTTATTAAACATAGTATAATGTATTCTATCGTCACTTAAAGCAATATAAGAATTAGAAGGTTGAATAAGTGCAAAAGTTTGCATATTATGTGACTCGTCGTGAGGAGTCGGTAATGGGATATTTTTATAAACAGTGAATTTATCAGGCGTTATCAGTGGAATTTGCAAACTGAAAACAATCTTATTGTTATAATAATATGAACTAAGTTTCGAGACGTCAATCAAAGAATGAATATTATGTATGTTCAATAGCATTGGAAAATCTAAACGTTTGTTTATCTGATTGATATGCTTGGTTAATTCATTATAAAGACTTAAAGGGCTAATCACGCTAGGATGCAAAACATTTACCTTGGAAAATAAAATAGCATTTATAGTTGTGTCTAGTAAGTTAGAAATAGCAAGTAAGGAGCCTTCAATTACGTTTAGTAAATTATTTATCCTAGAAATGTGAAGGAGTAAGTTATCGGTTTTTGTAATTTGTGACAAAATTTCATTCATTTTACTAATTTGGGAATTCAATTTTAATTCGTTTTGATTTAATTTATAAATAGTGGCATTAAAATTATTTATAGTGGATTTAATTATATGAATATTATCTCTGATTAAATTAAATAATTCCGTTTCACTTTTCCGACAGGATTCTATCGCGGCATCATATTTTTGCGCATCTTCTGCGTCTAGAGTACCAAAGAAAAATTTAAGAATTTCGCCTCCAAATTCTAGAGATCTTTTGACTTTGTTTGGCGATGAGTTATTATTGATTAAATGTGCTAGAGATTGCAATTTGACATAATTATATTTTATTAAAGTCTCTATAGGAGTAGAAAAATCTTTACACGGGGAAAATTCGTCAGTATTTATTTTAGAACAAGGATTTAAAGTATCATATAATAAAATTTCTATTTTATTGAGATAAGGATCTAAGGATATAAGGTCTATATGTGTTATAACTTTCCAATAATCGTTATAAAAATTAATATGCGTAATAGGTTCAAAATAAATTCCAGGACTATTTGATATAGGTATGATCTTCGATTCAGCGTGGCTTTGGTTTCCATAGCATAAAGCTCTGAAAAAATATACAAAGTAAATTAAATTAAAGGAGTTTGAATAGCAGGTTTAATTTCGTTTGTATGGTACTTAACATGTTTACGACCTATTTGTAACGTTACGTTATGCTTATTATTTATTTTTATTATTTTATATGGGCCCTTCCATATGGGTGATAGAACCTTACGGAGCCGGTGGTGATGTTTTGTATACACTAAGTAGCCAATTTTATAAGAAATTTCACGTGAACTAGCATCATAATATTGTTTCGATTTTTCTTTGCTATTAATTATATTTTGAATGGCCTTTTCTCTACTAAAACGCATTCGATATTGTAAAGCTCGAATATATTCATTATAGGTTGTATTATTATTTGTTTCATATTTCACATTAATTGGGAATGTTAGGTTTATAACCAGTACCCGGTTGACCGAGATTTGCTCGGTATTTATCGCTCGGTTTTTTTTAATTCGTGTGTTTTGGAAATTACGTTTAGATACAAATTACATACTGATGAAATATAATACATAAAATTCGATTTAATATTTTTTGACCTTAGCGACATAACAGAAAAAACGGAACTGGTTATTTGAATAAAAAATCATGAGTGCAATTATTTTAATTCAAATTTTTGTGTTTTTAAAAAATACTAAAAAAAGGGCTCGGAAAAATAGATTTTCTCAAAAAAGAAAGAAAATTGAAAAAAAAATTAAAAAAGTCGGTTTGTCGGTCTAGGCTCGAACCGGGGTTTTACGATTCTGTGACCGCCCATTATACCAATTAAGCTATTTATAATCATTAACAATTTGTCAAAATTTACCTTCTTATTCTAACGATATTGTAGCAGTTTTTCATTGCCTAAAACACGGACAAAAACACATTTTCTAAAAATAAATCCTAGCTAGATCGATTTATTATCCCCGAAACTCCCTGGACACTACATTTTATGAAAATCGTTGGAGCCGTTTCCGAGATCCCGATTATATATATATATATATATATATATATATATATATATATATATATATATATATATATATATATATATATATATATATATATATATATAAATATAAATATATACAAGAATTGCTCGTTTAATAGTATAGGATATATAACCATATAATATTCATGAGGGGTGAAATTAGTGGTGCAATGTGGAGTGGTATTATAAGCTAATATTGCGGTAAATAGATAACAATGCCAATCGTTTTGGTTTTTATTTACGAAGGATTTTAGGTATTTTTTTAAAGTAGCATGTGAGCGTTCTAGAGCTCCATTTGTTTGTGGGTGATAAAGAGTAGTAAATAAGGCTTTTAACTTTTAGAATTTGAGTCAGTTGTTTAAATAAATCGGACGTGAAACACTTACCCAAATCTGTTAAGATTGGTTTAGGAAAACCGAAAAGAGACATAAAATGTACGAGATTTCTGGCTATTTCTTCACTGGTAGCTGTGACCAGGGGATAAGCGCTTGAAAATTTAGTTAAATCGTCTTGCAATGTAAGGATAAATTTGAATTTTGTGAAACCTGCGTCGGGCAAGGGACCAACGATGTCGAGAGCTAATCGTTCAAAAGGTCTAGTAGAAGTGGAAGTTATCTCCATTGGAGCCTTATTGGACATTCTCAGCGGCTTATTAATTTGGCATAATTGGCATTTCTTTACGTAATCTACAATATCAGAGCGCATACCTTTCCAGTAGTAGGCGGCTTTAATTCTTTTATACATACGATTTGATCCTGGGTGACCCGCAATAGGTGAATCGTGATTCTCTTTTAAAATTTTAGGGATTTCGATGGGAGTAGGGTAAATTAACTGATTTTTGTAGATATGAATTTTAATATTAGTGTTATGGACAATCATATTATATACTTTAATATAAGCTAACTTAGAAAATGGATCTGAAAAGTCTGACAAGGCGAGATCTGTAATATCAGGATTTTCAACTAAAATTTTATCTCTGAGTATTATTATCAATTTATAAATATCTTTAAATTTAGTTTCTTCATAATGATGAACTTTAGTATATAAAAAATAGTAGTGTTTATTCTTATCTTTCACACATTGAACTGTAAAAGGTTCGCGTTCGGAATTTAGTAGTTCGTCTGGCTTATCTAACTGCGATAATATTTCTTTACAGTGAGGTATAGATGAGTCGAAATCTAAAGAGACAGGACACGCAATATGTTTTAATTTAGATAAATGTAGTCCTTGAGTACATGCTATAATTGTTGTGTTTGAAATAGAAGTTTTATTAGTGAATTGATCCTTAAAATATTTTTCATAACTAGAGTTATTTAAAGTCTATAACATTAATGGGACAGCGAGATAACGCATCAGCATTGGAGTTTAAACGGCCTTGTTTATAAACGATTTCATAATCATATTCCTCAAGTTTTAGGCGCCAACGAATGAGTCTACTGCCTGGGTCTTTGACATTAAATAGCCATATGGTCTATGATCGGTAACTATTTTAAACTTATTACCATAGAGGTAAGGGCGAAATGTTTTGACTGCGAATAAAATGGCTAGGAGTTCTTTTTCGGTAGTTGAATAATTACCTTCGGCACGATTTAAAGTGCGCGATGCATAAGCTATTGGCTTGTCCTTTCCAACAGGACCTTGGTATAAAACTGCACCAACGGCATAATTACTCGCGTCTGTAGTTACTATGAACGGCTGAGAGAAGTCTGGGTGTTGGAGCAGCGGAGCAGTGATTAATTTTTCTTTTAGAATGTCGAAAGCGGTTTGTTGCTCTAGAGACCGGTAGAAAGTAGCGTCCTTTTTTTAATAAAGAAGTAAGTGGTTCCGTTAATTTGGAAAAATTATCAATAAATCGGCGATAATAGCCTATTAGGCCTAGGAAGGATTTAATTTCTTTAGGATTCTTAGGAATTGGGAATTGCGATACTGCTTTTACCTTGTCTGGATTTGGAGAGACACCTTCGTCGGTGATAATGTGACAAGTTACTTTACGTCTTAGGAATTCGCCCTTGTCTGGTTGCAATTTTAAATTGTATTCGCGGAACTTATCGAACACTAATTTTAACTTTTCCATATATTGATTTAAATTTTGACTATAAATTATGCAATCATCTAGGTATACATAGCAGTGTAGGCCTTGTAGTCCTGATAAGACAGTATTCATGAG
Organism: Parnassius smintheus behrii; assembly: GCA_036936625.1. Taxonomy (NCBI): domain Eukaryota; kingdom Metazoa; phylum Arthropoda; class Insecta; order Lepidoptera; family Papilionidae; genus Parnassius; species Parnassius smintheus. Next base: position 3,526,745 of record JAUPFT010000022.1, on the reverse strand, counting down.
TCTCTGGAAGGTTGAGGGTCCATTTTTTAAACCAAAGGGCATTCTAGTAAATTCATAGCGTCCAGACATACTTGAGTTAGTACTTATAGTAAATCCCGTCTTTGGGGCATCTTTAGCATCCATCTTTATCTGGTGGAAACCACTAGCAAGATCGAGAGTTGTAAAATATTTCGAATGGCCTAATTGGTCTAAGATATCAGTGATAAGAGGGAGCGGATAACTTTTTGAAACCGTGATATCATTAAGGCGACGATAATCAATGACTATTCTCCACTATTTCTTGCCAGAAGCGTCTAATTTTTTCGGAACTACCCATACCGGGGCGCTCCAAGGCGAAACAGAGGGACGAATTATATTCTTATTTAGCATTTTGCGAATTTGTGTATCAACTTCTTCTTTGTGACACTCGGGGAAGCGATACGATTTTACGTGAACTGGGGGTGCGTTACCCGTATCTATGGAGTGTTAGATGCCATTTGTAAAAGAGAGGGGCTCACCTTCGAGGTGAAAGATATCTGTATAATCAGAACAGCAATCGAGAAGTGCTTTCATTTCTTCATCGTTGAGATGAGAGCAGCGTAAAAGACTTAATACTAGACTTATTCAATCAGATTTGGAAGTCGAGACGGAATATATAAATTTACTAGGTATTGAATTTTCGCAGGAAATAGAATTATCGTAATCTATAGGTGTTAATTCTACGGAATAATCTTTAATTTCTATGTCTATGTCAGTCGTATTTGGTTTTACTGATACTATACAATTCGCGACGTAAATAGCCTTGCTTAAGGTGTGATCTAGAACTAAGGCTTCATTATTCCGATAAGTCTCGAGTGAGTAGTTTGATATAGCGCATTCAATGACTGCTTCTGAGCGTGCTGGAACGGTGTAAGTCGGCTGATGGAATATAATAGGAACTTGGTGACCGCAAAGAGTCATTATCTTAGAGCTATAACCTATATTAGCATTAAAATATTTAAGAAAATCTGTACCAATAATACCGTCGTAATTAAGGTTTATGCTATCGTTAATGACATAAAATTTGTACTCGTAAGTTTCATCACTTAATAAATATTGCAAGTAGATTGAGCCTATTGTTTCGCTATACGTATCCGTATCATTTATACCTTTGATTCTTACTTTGTCCTTAAGAAGTTCATGTTTCGTTTTTAAACATGAGTGCTTTATGACACATACGCTTGCACCGGTGTCGATAAGAAGTTTGAGAGACTTAGGAGAATATTTTGTTAATAAATTCGTGTATGGTAACGAAACCTTGCATGTATTTATGCTCGTTTCAAAAAATAGGAATAGAATTGGAATAAGACTCGTTAAAACTCGGCTTGACCTCTTTGGGCTGCTGAGATGTAGATATAGTAAACGACTTAGTAGGACTCGGTTGTACCTTTTCGGTCAACTGAGGTGCATGAGAACTAGTAAGACTCAGCTTCACCTCCTTGGGTTGCTGAGATGTAAATGAATTAGAATGACTCGGTTGCTTGTTAATGCATCGCCGAGATGAATTAGAATTAGAATAAGATTTAGCAGTGATTTTTTTTAAAGTTAGTAGAAATAGTATTATTAATCGTTTTCGTGTCATTACTACAGTACGATTTCGGCAGACACGTATCCAAAATCTTATTTAGTTTAAAGAGTTAGAATTATCGATAGTGTCGTCATTATTACATGTCATGTGCATAGGCACAGAGTTAGAACTGGAATTAGGGTTAGGGTTACGGCTTACAAAATTAGAATTATTATTTGAGTTACGATTTATATAGTTAGAACTAGTATTAGGGTTACGATTAAAATTTTTACTAAAATTTTGACGATGTTGCATATTATATTGTCGCTTTCAACATTGATCAATAGTGTGCTCTATGTTTTTGCAATAGTTGCAAATTAATTTATCAGAGTTAGAACAAGATAAATGAGAAATTTGTTTATTGTGTTTAAAATTGGAATGGTTTCTATTTTCATTGTGTAGCGACATGACCTACTTTATTACATATATTACACTGCTTCATTGAATTTTTTGAACACATTTGAAGATTCTGTCATTTTTCTTCATCTATAGCTAATTGAACAGCTTCGTTTAAGGTTTGAGGATTTCTACACCTAACAATAGTAGAAATAGCAGGGTTCAACCCTAATAAAAATGTTTTAATGCTAGATCCTCCATGGCGGCTATTCTACCCGGAAGTTCGTCAGGAATTTTGCAGCTATAGTGTATATCTGACTGAATTTTTGTTAAAATTTGTTCTAATCTTAAAGAAAATTTAGTAACGTCGTCGGAAGACTGTTTGCAGTTTTGCAAATCTGATAATAAATGTGTTGAGTGTTTTTTCTCCCCAAAAGTAGAACGAAGAAATGACTTTATTTGGTTCCACGTTTCAAAACTTTTTAAACTACATGCGATCAGAGCTTTTCCCTCTAGCTGTGAGATAATGAATTTGCACAAAATAGGCTGTTGTTCTGCCGTAGCTAACGACATAGCATTATCACAGTTGGTAAGAAAAGCGGGTAGGGATTCCTTCTCCCCATTATAGGGTTTTATAAATTTCGTCAAAAACGAAAGTGTGATTTTATCTGACATATTGTCTTTACTTTTCTCTGCTTTAAGCGACATAGAAATAAAATAAAAATTTAATGTTATATAAGATAATCACGATAAAACGAAGTAAAATAGGTTATAGTAAAAAAAAACAGTGTAAAATAAAGGTAAATTTTATAAATTTAAATTAGAAAACAAAACAACTTACAGGAAAATAAAAACTTCTATACGTTGCATTTACTCGTAACAATAGCTCGGTGACACGTTACACTCGTGGCGGCTGGCGGGCGGAATCGCTGACACGGTGACTCCGTCGCGTCGTGGGAAATGGCAGGAATGGAAGATGTAGAATATTCTTCAAAAATGTTTTTCTTATATTGGTGAGTTAGACACAGCTGATGCGGGCTCCTGATGGAGGCTGATCGTCGGCCAGATGGGTGATTTCAGGACCAGGTGTGAGTGGAGCGGGCTCACGCTTCAGAGCGGAGGCTAATCGTCGTCCAAAATTGTGGTAGGCGCAGGCTTAAGCACGGCTAAGGCTTAATGTCGACCTTGTCGATTTCGGGGACCTCGGATTCGGATGCCAAAGTCTTTTACGACCTTCTGTTTGGCATCCCACTTCTGACACCAATTGGTTAGGAGGCCGATCCCGTTTGACTTTTTAAAAAAAGAAACACCAAATAAACCTAAAGGTTTATTTCAAAAGTTCATACACCAAATTTAATATTCCCTGACTTCCGAACTCTAATAAGTCTCGGAATCTATGTCCGATCTACCCGGGGCTCTGAGTCTTACTGATCATTAAAAATGGAATTAAAACGAACATGCAAATGAACAATATAACAATATAATTGCTGACTATAGCTATATTAAGGAAAATTACTGTGTGATTAAATAAATGCTTACTAATGTTTTATTGCCTTGTAAAAAGGGATATAACAGTACGCGTATATCCAGGATTCGTCACCTGATACGATGTTGTATACAGCATTTGAGGATCCTGCGTGGAATTTTTCAAGAGTTCTGACGCACCAAGTAACGCTAGCCGCTTTTTGCTCTTCACAGCGCGAATGCGGTATCCATCAGGAAAACAACCTTTTTACGCCTAATTGTTCATGCAAGCTTATTTGTATTTGACTCATGCCAATGTCTAAAGTTGCCTGAATTTCGCGGTATGTCACATGCTGATCTTCCTCAATCAGCTTACGCACAGCATCAACGTTTTCTTGGGTGACTGAAGTTTTTGGACAACCTTGACGGGGATCATCACTGAGCTTGATACGTCCACGTTGAAATTCAGCAAACCAGCGATAAATTGCGGTTTTGGACGGGGCTTCATCACCAAATGCAAAAATCATCCGGTCAACACACTGTTTTTATCTTAAACCAATTCGAAAGTCATAATAAATCATCGCTCTTTAATTTTCTCGAGTCAATTCCATTTTCTCAACGACTAAACAAGTTTGACAAAACCTTGTGACAAGACCGAGAATCTTTTTTTAAATAAATAAATGGTATTCGATTTTTAAAACCAAGGAGTTTTCAATTAAAAAGATTTTAATATGACAGGAACAGTGGAAATATTCCATTCCTGATACTTTTAGTGCAGCCTAGTAAGGGTACATTGAAGTAATACTAGTTTTTACGGAATTTATCGCGTATATTTAACTTTTTAAATACCCGACGTTTCGAGAGCTTTACAGCACCCATGGTCACGGGAAGGACTGAGATGTTCAACGTCTAGGTGTCATAGTTAACCGCGGTTACCATAGATTAAAATTTAACTTTTGTTCCGATCTACACAGTATGAACTTATGGTATCATGGAGTCTTGCAGTTGTATGCTTGGATTGGGATTTAATTTTATTTATTATAGGACCCCAAGCAGATGGTAGCACCCAGCCATCTTCTCTATTAAAATTAGGATGTGTTTTGATTTCAATAGCCTCGCGAACCATCCTTGGAGGGAATCAGTGTTCTTTAGAGAGGATTTGTGGTCTATCAAATCTGATGTAGTAACGGGGGCGATCCTGTACATGTTCACAGACTGCAGACATCCCGGAGCGTCGATTCTTCACATCAGCTATATGTTCTTTCACGCGGGTTTTAATTGATCTTTTAGTTTGTTCTATGTAGGAGAGACCACATTCACAATCAAGCTTGTACACTCCTGCATCTTGCAGAGGGACGTTACACTTGACTGATGGTAAAAACTGACCAATCTTATACATTCATAATAAACACTCACGCCTGTCACCCAGAGGGGTAGGCAGAGACTACGGACTTCCATTTGGCACGATCCTGACATACCTCTTTCGCCTCCTTTACATCCATATATCTACGCATACATGCTCGTCGGTTAAGGGTACTTCTAACGTGGCCCATTTTCAAAATATCGCCAATTTGGTCGATAAACTTTTTTCTAGGGCGTCTCTTCCCGACTCGGCCGCTCACATCTGCCATATAAATTTGCTTTGTCACTCTTTCCTCATTCATTCTTTCTACGTGACCAAACCACCGAAGTATTCCCTTCTTAATCCTGGTCACAATATCATCTTGTATACCACATTTATCTCTTATCACGCAATTTCTCACCCTGTTATTCAGATTCAACCCTAGCATATTCCTTAAAGACCGCATTTCTACAGCATTTATTCTACTTTCGTGCTTCTTCTGCCACACCCAGCTTTCACTACCATACATTAAAGTAGGTACTAACACAGCATTATGAATTACCATACGTGCCTGTTTTGACACATTCTGATTCTTCATAATAGAGTGTAGTGCCCCATTCACTCTATTCCCTGCATTTACTCGTCGTTCCCTATCATATCTACCATCCCTGCTAAATACACATCCCAAATACACAAACTCATCCACTTGCTCAATTAACTCTCCTTCTATTCTTATTTCACATACCGTTTTGCTTTCTTCTCTTTCAAAAACCATCACTTTCGTCTTACTTGCGTTCACTTTCATTCCCCTTTCTTTTAATTCCCAGTTCATTAATGTAACCATCATTTGCATTTCAGCCGCCGATGACGCAAATATGACTTGATCATCGGCATACAAAAGGCATTTGACGGTTAACTCGCCCATTTTTAACCCACATTCTTCATCTTTCAAAGTTTGACCAATCTTCTTGAAGATAAAAGACCTACGTCTGGCAGACAATGAAACTATGGTCAGTTTTGATGTGCAGTCATTGTTTACATGCTTACCTGTTGAAGACTGTATCTCAATTGTAACTAGAAGGCTGGTAGAAAACAACATGCCCGTAGAATATGCAGTATTACTCAAACACTGCCTTAAATCTGGCTACCTAGACCACAAATCCTCGCTAAAGAACACCGATTCCTTCCAAGGATGATTCGCGAGGCTATTGAAATCAAAAAACATCCTAATTTCAATAGAGTGTGCTACTATCTGCTTGGGATCCTATAATAAATAAAATTAAAACCCAACCCAAGCATACAACTGCAAGACTTCATGATACCATAAGTTCATACTGTGCAGATCGGAAAAAAGCTAAATTTTAATCTATGTTAACCGCGGTTAACTATGATATCTGGACGTTGAACATCTCAGTCCTTCCCGTGACCATGGGTGCTGTAAAGCTCTCGAAACGTCGGGTATTTAAAAAGTTATATACGCGATAAATTCCGTAAAAACTAGTATTATTTCAATGTACCCTTACTAGGCTGCACTAAAAGTTTCGGGAATGGAATATTTCCACTGTTCCTGTCATGTTAAAATCTTTTTAATTGAAAACTCCTTGGTTTAAAAAATTGAATACCATTTATTTATTTAAAAAAAGATTCTCGGTCTTGTCACAAGGTTTTTTCAAACTTGTTTAGTCGTTGAGAAAATGGAATTGACTCGAGAAAATTCAAGAGCGATGATTTATTATGACTTTCGAAGTGGTTTAAGACAAAAATAGTGTGTTGACCGGATGATTTTTGCATTTGGTGATGAAGCCCCGTCCAAAACCACAATTTATCGCTGATTTGCTGAATTTCAACGTGAACATGTCAAGCTCAGTGATGATCCCCGTCAAGGTTGTCCAAAAACTGCAGTCACCCAAGAAAACGTTGATGCTGTGCGTAAGCTGATTGAGGAAGATCAACATGTGACATACCGCGAAATTCAGGCAACTTTAGACATTGGCAAGAGTCAAATACAAATAAGCTTGCATGAACAATTAGGCGTAAAAAGGTCATTTTCCCAATGGATACCGCATTCGCGCTGTGAAGAGCAAAAAGCGGCTCGCGTTACTTGGTGCGTCAGAACTCTCGAAAGATTCCACGCAGGATCCTCAAATGCTGTATACAACATTGTATCAGGTGACGAATCCTGTATATACACGTACGAACCCGAAACAAAAACCAGCCACGAGTTTGGGTGTTCGAAATTGAGTTAAAGCCAACAAAAATTGTTCGTTCACGGAGCGTTGCAAAAAAAAATGGTGGCCACGTTTTTCTCCAAAACCGGCCATGTTACGACTATTCCTCTTGAGGGACAAAGAACGGTTAATGCAGAATGGTATGCTAGCATTTTTTTTTGCCACAGGTCGTTTCTGAACTCTGTTAAGAGAACTGCAACTGCCGCATCATCCTTTATCACGACAATGCGAGTTCTCACACCGCACATAAAACAAAAGAGTTTTTAGAGCAAGAAAACATAGAATTATTAGACCACCCGCCGTACAGCCCCGACCTAAGCCCTAATGATTTCTATACTTTCCCTTAAATAAAGAATAATTTGCGTGGACAGAGATTTTCATCACCTGAAGAAGCTGTGGACGCCTACAAAACGGCCATTTTGGAGACCCCAACTTCCGAATGGAATGGTTGCTTCAATGATTGGTTCCATCGTATGGAAAAATGTGTCAAATTTCGCAGAGAATACTTCGAAAAGCAATAAATACATTTTTAAATAGTAATGTTGTGTTACATCCTTGATTCCCGAAATTTTCTGTTCCGCCCTCGTAACCGACGGCCATGTATTGCGTAAGTATATGAATGTGGAGGAGGCGAGAGAGGTATGTCAGGATCGTGCTAAATGGAAGTCTGTAGTCTCTGCCTATCTCTTTGGGTGACAGGCGTGAGTGTTTATGTGTGGTATCGATTTGACGCTTATTTGCAGGAAAATAGGGCGCTTCATAGATGCCTTGGTAAGTTAACTCGTTATACCCGAAGTGTAAAAAAACCCTATTCAAATGTTTATAATATACATTTAGTTTATGAACTATTATATAATATAGTAATTTCGTCTGATTAATATGTGTAAATATATAAAAAACGATAAACAAGATAAAATTAAATATTCTTATACAGTAAAATCATCATATATACATTATACATTATATATATATATATATATATATATATATATATATATATATATATATATATATATATATATATATATATATATATATACATAATACATTATAGCATTAAATTTTAATTAATTAAGCAGCCTGGACCTGTGAAAAAAATTCTAGCGTTGCATTGCTTGCTTTCCTTGCTTCCTGAGCATAGTGTCAGTGTTTTATGAAACATAGTTGTAAATAACAAAAGAGATCTGTGCTTTGCTTCGAAGGCAAGGCAGACATGGCAAATACTCTGTCCCAGCTAAAATATTGCAATGGAAGTCAACGAACAAAAACAGTGGGATATTCCGTTGGTACCGAGTGTGCAGGAAGATTTGTTTCATAATTTTCTTAGTGACCAAGATCGGACCCGCCTTCTAATTGTTTCGACTAAGGAATCTAGTCACTGGTTACAAGCTTTACCATCAAGTAATCTTGTCGCATTACTTGATGGGGAAAGCTTGAAAATTGCCGTAGGTATCTGCTAAGTTCGGCAATTTGTCAACCTCACAAGGTCCCTGTAGTAACAGCCAAAGACGCTGGTACGTGGTCACGGCACGGTTCTTCAAACGATGTTATCCGAAGATCTCTTGTCTCTATAAATGTTCCCTCGGTTTTAGAGACTAGTGGACTTGTGAAGACAGCTTGGCAGCCTCTCATCACAGGGGTACTTCGTTGAGAGCCGGAGCGGCATCAAAGGCAGCTGAACTAGGTACGTGGCACAAGTATGAGTCTCTGAGAAACGATTACACAAAGTTAATTAAAAGTTACAGCCTATATAAGTCTCACTCCTGGGCACAGGCCTGCCCACATTTCTGAGAGGATTTTAGGGCAAGGAAGTATTTCCTCACGATGTTTTCCTTCAAAGCCAATCACGTGGTAAATCTGCACTTAGAATTGCAATCAACAATTTTATTCGTGCTGGCAAGGATCCGAGCCGGTTTGCTTAGGTACGACGGCTTATATTTGTGCCATTTGCTGTAAAAACTATTGGTCCGTGGAGTTCATGTGCAGTAAAGTTTCTAAAGGAATTCTATCCGCGATTGGTCATCGCTGCTGGTGATAGGAGGGCTGGATTTTTTCACGCTCAAGAGTTTAGTATAGCCATTCAGCGAGGAAATTCTTGTTTCTTGTTGAAAAAAAGTTTGTGGTAGAGCCATGCTACAGTTATATTAGTAGTATAGTTGTAGCACGAATGGGTCGGCTCGACCGGGGAAGGACCACGCTCTCACAGAATACCAGCGTGAAATAGTAGCTTAATGCTGCTGTATTTCGTATGGTGAGTGTAGAGAACCGGAGACCCTTTTTACTGGAAACGAGGCATTCCATCTTAGTCCTCACGGGTGATAACGCATCTGCATTTTGATTCGTAATCGAGGATAGGTGTAGATGTCTATGGGCCACAGTAACCACTTACCATCAGGTGGACTATGTGCTCGTTTGTCACCCTATCCTATAAAAAAAAATTAATCAGCGTTCTTGACACGATACCAGGGGGATTATGAGTGTATGACAATGTAAGTTATTAATTTTAGTTTTTCTTTTACATATTAAATTGTAGTCAATAAATATAGTAAATTTAACAAATACATAAGATAGAATACCTCAGCAGGGTACAACAAACTGCCAACTATTAGGGGTTAAGGGAAAGAAATGAGCGAAGATGCAGGTGATTTGGATAAGCATCGCCTTCGGCGTTTGAACCCGGAGCGGTACGGTACGGAGTCCCATTAGACTTAGATGACATGAGTGCCTACCTGGGACTAACCCGTTCATGTTAATAACCACAGGAATATCTTAAGGCGTTTTACAAAATACCAGACCCCAAGATAAATATTCGTGGAATAAGGAAATACCTGCCACATGAGAGAATCGAATCTACTCGTACTCGTATGACCCACACACTACGGTACCGCGCCACCAATTTGTAATATTGTCAGTAATAAGCTGTAATTTATTTTAACGTCTCTTTAATGGCGATCGTAAAAACCAGACGCCGTGAATTTTTGCTGTAATAAATTACAAGCCAGTTTAAATCTGAAAATAAATGCATATTACGTAATTTTGTTTGTAAGCACTAAATTACAAATGAGAAATATATTGAAAACTTTTTTGTTTTACTTTAATTTATTAACGCCCAATAAGCTAAATGATTTTATAGACAAATAATTAACATAGTCAGCTCCCTGATGACACAAACTTTAAAAGAATTACGTCGTTCTTCATTTTTGATCATAGTTTAACAACATTTTGTGCACCATTAAACTCGAATCCGTTTTTATTCTGTGGCGATGTGGCGAGTTCATGAGGAATGATATAAAGTGTAGGTCTGTAATGTCGACAAACTGCCTTTTATCAAGCTCTGGGACTTATTTGTATACGATCATGAAAATGTTTGTTTGTTTGTGTGTCTGTCTGTCTATCTAATCTTCGGAATGGCTGTGTGGGTTGAACATCACGAAAATCTTTTCTTGCGTTACTCTTAGCCTAAAGAGTAATTCCAGAAGGAATATCTATGTTATGTTCCGCACACAGTCCACCTGATGGTAAGTGGTTTCTGTGACCCACTTCTATATCTATCGTCGATTACGAATCAATATGTGAGGACTAAGAAAGAGTGCCTAGTTTCCAGTAAAAAGTGTCTCCAGTTCTTTACACTTACCATACGAAACACAAAAACATAAAGCTGTCATTTTTTTATTTATTCATACAAAGGTAAGTACATTATTTTTACTATTCTCTCGCTAAACTGCAATCAATTTGTCAACGAGTACACGCTCTTAAAACTATATATTATTATGCACCATCACCTATACAAATACAATTAATTACATAAAACAAAAAGATAATATAAGATAGATATATCACTACCTACTACAATTTCATATTATTTAATAAATATAATGAAATATATTTATTAAATATTATGAATAAATAAATTAGTTAGGTACATATACCTATGATATGAAGATCGCTGACTACTACACCTAGAATAGTTGCTTTGTAAACCAAAAGGAATGCAGGCGCAGCAATTCAAGCCACGTGCCGGATGTATAAAATATCACGTACTCACTTACACAAGGCTCATTCTGTTTGATTAATTAGCTATAGTTACATAATTTGTAATTTTATTTTAAATATATTTTATAAGTAAATTTGGTTTTTTTTTCGAACCTTCGGCCGCAGCTAACGTAATTAATTATTAAACTAAAATATAAACAACAACAACAGCAATAAACAAATCAAATAAATCGAACATAAAAAGCGATTAACAAAACTATGCAACAATATGTTATGTGTTATAGCTCTGTTAATAGTTCCCTCTATCCTTTCAAGAGAAGATTTTAATAAGTTCTTGCTTAATTTATTTTTATTTTTATTTGGAGGCGTTTCTCTTAACCATTTTATGTTATAGATTCTGAGTACAATGTTTTTATTCAAGCGCTGTCCATAACAGTTACTTGCACTAGGCTCTTCAAGTTTTTTTCCCTTACCTTGCGCGTGTTGTAGGTGTTAGTAATAGGTACTTTATAGTCGTCAGTACAGTAATGTTCAATTGCTATTAAATGTTTTAACCGTGTTTCAACAAGGAGTATTTTACGCATGAGAAATAATTTTTCATATTGTTTTTACAGCTTTTATTAACTTTTGAATTATTTAAAAATTTTATAATACGTATTTGTACGTTTTTCACTTGTTTTATGTAAATACTAAATTTACGGCCATACACAATAAGATCAGATCTTTCATCATCATCATCATCACTACAGCCCTTCACAAGTCCAGTGCTGAACATAGGCCTCCCCCAAGGTATGCCACAGAGCACGGTCCTGAGCCACCTGCATCCATCGACTTCCTGCATGTCTTACCAAGTCGTCAGTCTAACTAGTGGGGGGTCGCCCTACACTTGGCCTACCAGTACGAGGCTGCCACTCGAGAACACTTCTGCCCCAACAGTTGTCGGTTCTTCGAGCTATATGGCCGGCCCATTGCCACTTCAGCTTACTAATCTATTGGGCTATGTCGGTCACTCTGGTTATACTGCGGATATCCTCATTTCTAAGTTTATCACGCAGAGAAACTCCGAGCATAGCACTCTCTATAGCTCCCCTTGACCCCATAGACCCCCCTCCCGCTTTTTCTACAAGTTACCAGCACGAAATTCAAAATAAACAGTAGCAACCAACTGTCCCTCCTCCTAAATCAATTGCTTTTAACAAAACATACAGTTACTCTCCCAACACGGCTGGTCCCCGTGGGAGCTATAGACTAAAACCCTCCATATGTAAACATGAAGAAATTGTTAATAAAAAACACAACTACCTATATATAGCTACGGTAAGCGTGAGGTCACTTATAAATGCTTCAAGATTTATCGAACTGGAACATGTTATTTCTGAAATAAATTGGCATATTGTAGGACTTTCTGAAACGAAACTAGAAGGAAAACAAATCAAAGAAAACAAAGATAATATTTTTATGTATTATGGTCAGAAACAAAACAGAAACGGTGTTGGATTTCTAATTAAAAAAGAGTTAAAGAAGAATATTAAAGATTTTATACCAATATCAGACAGAGTTGCCAGATTAGAGCTAAATTTTGAATGCAAAACTTTAAATATAATACAGGTGTATGTGCCTAGGGAACAATTCCCATTAGAAGACCTAGATAGATTCTACAAGGATCTCCAAAAAGTAGTAAATAACACTAATAAATACACAATGGTTGTCGGGGACTTCAATGCTTAGATTGGTATGACAACAACTGATGACACGTCAATCATGGGCCCATGGGGATACGGTAAGAGAAGCCCAGGAGGCAAAACATTAATTAATTTTTGTTTTGAAAATAAATTACATATAACAAACACATATTTCAAGAAGAAACCAAATCGTAGATGGACTTGGATAAACCCAATTGGAGTATCACGAAATGAAATTGGTTGCATCCTAGCACGAAATATAACAAGTATCCACAACATTGAAATGATATCGACAGCACACCCTATAGATCACAGACTAGTTAGAGCATCGATATTACTTAATTATAAACGAAATCCATCTAGAAAACACTTTGGAAAGAGATCCACTACTGGTTTAACAGCCACAGAAAAAGAATATGTAAAGTTTTTATTCAAAGATAATGTTAAACAAGTGCAATTTACGTGTATACTACTTCAGTAACGAAAATCAAAGACTGCAACAAAAATCTTCCCAAGAGATGTAAAAGTACTCTACCAATTCAGGAAAACATTGCTAGACTTATAAAAGAAAGAACACTATTAAAATAAAAGAAAAATAAAACAATCCAAAATAACTAATCGAAATCAAATATTGGAAATAGCTACTAAATACTATACATCATTGTATGAATGCCATATGTCTTGTAAAAAAGAAACCCAAAAATTAGACCTACAAGACAGTGAAAACGTTCCGCAATTTTTAGAATGTGAAATAAGCTATGCCATACAACAACTAAAAACATTGAAAGTCCCGGAGAAGACCGAATTACAAATAACATATTAAAAGCAATCAAAGAGCCCCTTACATCTATCTTAACAATTTTCTTCAATCAAATCCTTGCAAAAGAATTGATACCCTCTGACTGGCAAACGGCTATAATTACTCTTATCTACAAAAAAGGACATCCATCAGATGTGGACAATTATAGGCCAATAAGCTTACTTCGGACAATATATAAATTATTCACCAGCTTTTTACTAAAAATAATTTTAAAACTTTAGAAGAAAGTCAGCCGAGAGAACTAGCAGGTTTTAGAGCGGGCTTTTCTACAAATGATCACATATTCACTGTTACACAAATCATTGAAAGATATAATGAATACAACAAAAAACTCTACATCGCTTTTGTAAACTATTCAAAGGAATTCTCTATATACCATACATACCTATGGCTGACGCTACAAGAACCAGGAGTAAATATTAAATATATCAAAATTTTGAAAGAGATATACAAACAGAGCAAGGCTGTGGTTAAATTAGAGAGAAAAGGAACACCATTTAATATTCAGAAAGGAGTGAGACAAGGGGATCCTATCTCGCCGTATTTATTTAACGCAATTTTAGAACATGTATTTCAACAACTCAATTGGCATAATGTTGGCATAAAAATAAATGGCGAGTATTTAAGCCACCTAAGATTCGCTGACGAAGTTATCATTATCAGTGAAAGTCATGATGAACTAGAAAACATGCTGATATCTCTAGATATAGAGAGTCAAAGGTGCGAACTCAATATGAATACTGAAAAAGCGAGACTCCTAACTAACAGCGTTAGAGTGCCTGCTAAGGTGCGAAATATATTGATAGAATATGTAGACAGCTATTTCTATCTTGGGCAGAACATTTGTATTTCAAACCAAACAGAGAATGAAGTCGACCGCAGAATATAAAGCGCTTGGAGAAAACACTGGTCACTAAAAGAAATATTTAAGTCTCCTATACCGACGCGACTAAAAAAGAACGGATAGGTACTATTATTGTACCAACACTACTCTATGGCTGTCAAAGCTGGGCACTAACAAAAACAAAAATAAGCAAACTTCAGGTCTTTCAGCGTGCAACAGAGAGGAATATGTTAGGTCTTAAATTACGAGGTAGACAAAAAATAAAGAAATATGTGTAGGTGTGCTGCGCACACACACACATGCATGTATAATTTGCAATATTGTATCTATATACTTAGTGAATAAGATTTTTCAGTTAGTCACTAGTTGCCCGCCAACTGTATTGCACGTTCCTCTCTAATAAATATTAGCAAAAGATTTCATCTTTTATTATGGTCACCAATAGGCACCCCTATGGAGTCAGCTACTAAACTTTACCCAAATAGTTTACAGGATTATCGCCCCCATAAAACTGGCTATCACATATAACCATATTTGAAAATTATCCACTTTATTCGCTACAGTATTTTGAGCCTGAGAAACAATAACTGGTTTTTCTTGAAAATTACCCGTAATAAAAATCGTAAAACTTTTCGCACTAATGCTTTCGCAAAGGAAGTATTTCGAATGAAATGAAATTAAATACATTATAACTAAACTAACTACCTAAAACCTTAGTGAAACTGCAGTATACGCAAAATACTGAACACTATACCTCTACAAATACATTCAACTTAAATAATGTAACTTGAATATCCTGAATGAAAATATTATGCACCTAACAATGCAAATAATACTTTCACATCCATAGTAACTAAACCTGATTATCATTTAGACATGTAATTGTATTATATATATTTTATATTAACACTAGCTTATAAATCGTGAAGGTAACTTAACAATGCGACCCCTTCGCGTTGTTTTCACGGTTATCGAGTTGCTCGGGCCGGGTAACGACGACGTCACCGGTGTGGGCGATGGTAACGCGAACCTTACATGCGCAGGTACCACATCCGTTGCGTTGTCAGCATTACTGTGGCGTGGCGTTGCTTCGTTACCATCACATTCCTATAATACATATGCAGGCTTTAGTCTGTCGATAGAAATATGTACCTGTCTATCGGGTAATTGAATTAGGTAAACCTTTGAGCCCCTTTTTATCACGCGGTATGGACCGTCGTAGGGTGATTTCAAAGGTTTACGTATTGAATCGTCCCTAATAAAGATTACGTAAGTCCTTGTGCACAAAAAACTTTGACAGTTACGTGAATTGTTGGATGTAGGCTTATAACTACGAATAGTATCTGTAATCTTATCCATTAAACAATAATCATTGACGTTACGGTTGTTCGAAGAGCTGTCATAAAAGTCTCCCGGTAGACGTAAGTTTCGTACGAACGTTAACTCGGCGGCGCTAACCCCTGAGTCACTGCGGGCGGCCGCGCGAAGCCCAAGTAATACTGTGGGAAGCTCTTCCACCCAGGACCCATGTGACAGGCGAGCTGAAAGTGCTGTTTTTAAAGAACGATGCCAACGTTCAACTGCGCCATTGCTTTGCGGATGATAAGGAGTAATTCGAATTCTATTAACCCCCAACATTTTTAACAGCTGGTTAAAAAGACTACTCTCAAACTGGCGACCTTGGTCGCTGGTTAACTTTATCGGGCAACCGTAACGACAAATCTAACCTTCATATAAATGTTTGGCAACAGTTTCTGAAAAGCTTCAGGCCACCTGGTCCTCCTATCAATTATCGTGAGCAAGTATCTATAACCATCTGGTAAGATCTCAAGAGGGCCAACGATATCGATGTGCACATGTTCAAAACGATCTACTTCCGGAAACTTAGTCAGATTCGATACCGTATATCTGTTAACTTTAGAACGTTGACGTTGTATGCACGTTTTTGCCCACAATGAAACATCACGATTCATACTAGGCCAGAAATACTTTTTGGCTTACATCTTTCGCGTAGAACGAATTTCAGAATGGCTCAAATTATGTAAACTATCAAAAGCTAGACGTCAAAACTCTTCCGGTAGGTACGGACGAACTATATCAGTAGACATCTCACAAAAAATACACTTATTTAACATAGGTATAACTAGTTCCTTTAACAAAATATTATCGGTATTTAAAACAAACATAACATTCGTGATATAACTATCGCTACGCTGTTCATTTGCAATGTCATTGAAATTCAACGCAGTTGGCATAGTCACGACTTTGATGCGCGATAAGGTGTCAGCTACAATGTTATTCGTACCGGTTATATATTTTATATTTGTAGTGAACTCACTTATGAAAGCTAAATGTCTCGTTCTCCGAGGCATTTCGCTTACATCGCGTCCTACCTTTTGAAATGCAAAAGTTAAAGGTTTATGGTCCGTATACACGGTTATTTCTTGACCTTCAAATAATTTCCGAAAATGTTTTATAGCTAAGTATATAGCGAGCAACTCGCGATTGTATGTGCTATATCGTTGTTGGTCAATTTTTTTTGAGAAATAGCCCAATGGTTTCCAGCTATCTCTTTCTTTTTGTTGCAAGACTGCTCCCACGCATGCATTAGATGCATCAATCATTATAGCAAGTGCGGAACCCACTCTATGGTACGTCAACGTAGCGCGGCCTGTGTGAGACCTGCCTTACATTGCGTAAATGCTTCGTTCGCACTATCCGTCCAGACGATGGGAGTCTTATCATTTTTCTTTGAGCTTTTAAGATATTTATTTAATTCTGTTAGATATAAAGTAGCGTCGGTAAGATGAGCTCGATAAAAATTGACCATACCGAGAAAACGTCTTAGCTCTGCAACAGTTTTCGGCTTCGGAAATTCCACAATTGCCTGAACCTTAAACTTTAACCTTAACCTTGCAACGGCCTGACGCCGTCGGTACTAATCTCGTGTCCCAAAAATCCTAGTTTAGTTTGTCCGAAACGACATTTTTCCAAATTAATTGAAATTTCATATTTATTAAGCCTTTTAAAATTAATTTCTAAATGTTGCCTGTGTTGAACTTCGTTGTCACTAGCTATAAGTAAGTCGTCTAAATAATTTACTTACTTACTTACTTATCTTCACGCACAATCCCTAACGGGGTAGCCAGAGAGAACAGATCGCCAAGTGTCATCCTTATATACCTCTTTCGCTTCTTTCAGGTTCATTAACTTCTTCATACATGCACGTCTAGGTATCCGAGTACTCTTGACCCTCCCCTCTTCGAGCAATTTGCTCACATGGTCTTCGAAAGTTAGTCTCGGTCTACCTCGACACCTTTTAATATTTACTTTCGCTCTATATATTTTCACTCATTCACTCAATCGTTCAACGTGCCCAAACCATTGGAGTACGCCCCTATCAATTTTTGTGATAAGGTCATCTTTCAATCCTGCCATATTGCGAATCTCTTCGTTTCGCTTTCGGTCGGCTATGCTAACGCCACACATTTTACGAAGAGATCGCATCTCCACTGCATTCAACTTGCTTTTATGCTTCTTCTGGCATACCCAGGTTTCGCTGCCATATAACAAAGTCGGTACCAACACTGCGTTATGTATTGCAAGCCGTGCACTGTTCACTACGCCTTGCCTTTTTACTAATGCATTCAGGGTACCATTGGCTTTGTTTCCGGCAGCGACACGCCTATCCACATCTAAATCACATCTTCCATCCCGGCTGAAAGCACTCCCCAAGTACAATTTCATTTACCTGTTCTAGACATTCCTGATTAACCCATATTTCATATTTCGTTCTCTCTTGGTCCTTTTCAAATATCAGAACCTTAGTTTTATTAGCATTCAAACGGAGACCTTTAATTTCACATTCCTCTTTCATACACATGACTAATGCCTGCAGTTCTGCTTCTGATGGTGCAATAAGCACTGCATCATCAGCATACAGCAGACAATTAACTTTTATGTCACCCAATTTCACACCCAAACAGCTATTTTTCAGCTTCTGTAAACAGCTGTCGAGATACAGTATGAACAGCCAGGAAGACATGACACAACCCTGCTTTACGCCCGCTTGGACGCTAAACATGGGTGACAGGTCATGCTTTACCCGCACACAGGCTTTACAGTCATAGTAAAGTGACTGCACAGCCCTTAACAATCGACCATCCACACCATATCCCGGCAACAGTTCCCACATTTTCTTCCTTATAACCTTATCAAATGCTTTCTCCAGGTCCACAAAAGCACAGAAAATCCTCTGGTTAACACTCAGAAGCTTCTCCGTGATCATGCGGAGAGAAAACATTAGATCCATACATCCTCTTCCAGGTCTAAATCCGCATTGTGCCTCTCGTAAGGATCTTTCCGATTTCTCTTGCATCCAACGTGTCAAAACCTTCGAGTAAACTTTACTTGCTAAACTGGTCAAGCTGATCGCCCGATAGCCCCCGCAGTCAAAATGTGAACCTTTACCTTTATATAAAGGCACAATGACCGCGAATCGCCAATCATCCGGGACATCTCCCGTCCGCCAGCACAAATTGCACAGCAGATGAAAGCTGTCCCAGACGCGAGGCCCACCGTACTTGATCATTTCAGTAGTAACTCTGTCTAGTCCCGCAGCCTTACCACATTTCAAACTTCGAATCGCACGTTCAATCTCTTTCATGCTGATGACCTCAGTGTCATCGAGGTCCGTGTCTGGCGTGCCAGTCACGGCGTCACCCCCGGATCCTTCACTAAGATCATGACACGCATACATTTCTCTATAAAATTCACTCCATCGCTGCATGACGTCCGATTTTTCTGAGAGGACGTCATTGGTTCTCGAAAGCACGTTGTTCATTCTTAAGAATGTCACACCACTCCGGGACCTTCCAACCTCTTTCCAGAAGAGTTAGGAGTTTTCCCTAAAGTTGTGCGACAACCTCTCGTCCGCTTCTATTCTACACCTTTCACGTACTTCCTCAATCAATGTTTTCGCATGAACTTTCTGCAGCTTATATCTTTCTTTCATCTTCTCTCTCGTATGCTCATCGTTACTAGAGGCCAAGTAGTCTAACCATGCTTTTTTCTTCTTTTTTACAGCTTCTTTCACTTCATCATTCCACCATGCATCTCTTCTTTTACTACTACCTCTTTTTTTCGTACCACATACTTCTTCCGCTGCACTTACCATTCCATCCCTAAGGTTCTGCCATGTTCTCTCCACACATTCTTTCCTGCCATCGATGGTGTCAAGCTTTTCGGCTTCCCTCGTGTTATATTTGTCCCTAGTATCCACTTCCTGAAGCTTCCAGCTTCGAATGCTACAGACCGACTGTGGTTCTGTTACTTTCGTCCGGTAGCGCCAACCCGCGAACAAACCCCTAAATCTAGTAATTACTAGATAATGATCCGTTCCCAGGTCAGCACCCCTGAACACTCGTGTATCCATCACCTGTTTTCGCAGTCGGTCATCCACCAGGAACAAATCAATCATACTTCTCTCATTCTTTCTTTCTCTAGTGTACATATGGATTTTCCTGTGATTAAACATAGTGTTTGTCACAAGAAGACCCTTTTCCTTGCATACAGCCAGTATAAGCTTGCCAGCATCATTAACCCTTTTATCGCCAAACTTTCCAAGCACCGACTCGTATCCTGGTCGAACGATACCTACCCATCCATTCAAATCACCACATACAACAGTTCTTTTGTTTCCCTTAACCAAATCTAGAACTTCTCTTACATTCTCCCAAAACTCCTCCAGCTCAGCCCTGGACGACGAAGCTACTGGCGCATAAACAGCCAAAAGGAATAACTTCGTCAGTCCCATTTTGAAGCGAACCCAGAGAAGTTTTGAGTTCACAACCTTGTATTCAGTCATAAGGTCGACCAACCGGGACGACAACAGCACTCCCACTCCCTGGCAGGCGTTCTCGCTTTCCGGGACTCCGGACCATATAGCTAACGTCCCGCCAGGGAGCTCTTCAGTACAACTGCCTTTCCGTTTGGTCTCCGACATACACACGACATCTAATTCTCTTTCTTTCATTATTTCGATCAACTCATTCGTCTTATCTCTCATGCCCCCTCTAACATTCCACGTGCCAACTCTGCACTCCGTCCTCCACCTAAATAACAAAAGACAAAATCAAGCCCTTGTAAAATGGAGTTCATAAAACGCTGGAAGGTTTGTGCTGCACCACGCAAACCGAAGGTCTTTCGAGGAAACTCGAAAAGTCCGAATGTTGTTATGATAGCGGTTTTCTCCACGTCACCTGGTGCGACAGGTATAAAATGATAACTTCTATTGATGTCTAATTTTAAAAATATATTTTTATTTGGGAGAATAAAAGTAAAATCATTCAAGCGATGAATCGGGTATCTGTCGGGCTTTGTTATCGCATTTAGCTGGCGATAGTCCCCACAAGGTCTTATATCTCCATTCTTTTCAGGAACTACATGGAGTGGACTAGCCCACGCGCTCTTTGAAGGACGACAGATGCCCAGTTCCTGCATGATGCGAAATTCTTCTTTAACTTTTTATACCTGTCAGGTGGCAACGGGCGCGCTTTCGCGTGCACGGGCGGGCCAGAGGTCTCGATATAGTGGACGACATCGTGTTTCGCGGTTTCTCGGAATGACGCTGGTTTAGTGATGTCCGGGTACTTTAACAATAAATCCTGATACGGATGATTTACATCAATAGTTTTAACACTAGGTTAAGATATATTGATAACAGATGCCGAAACATTCAATTCTGTAGTTTTTTCTATTAATTTACGCGCGTTTAAATCAACTAATAATTTGTGGTACGCTAAAAAGTTGGCGCCCAAAATTGGTTGTTTGACATCTGCTACAACGAATTCCCAACGATAAGGTCTACGTAAGTTTAAGTTTAATACTAGTGTTTTGGCACCGTAAGTTGCGATTTCACTACCGTTAGCTGCGTATAATTTATATTCACTACACTGATTTACACGATCTTTTCTCACGGCTAGTAAAACAGAAACATTGGCACCGGTGTCGACTAAAAATCTAAGCCCAGAGTTTCTAACACACACAAACGATTGAATGGAAAAATGGTACAGACCTGAAGATCCTCAGACTGCACCCCGCCGCTCAGTTTTCCGGCTGTGTTGGTTTCCACGTGCAAGGCTTCGTACACTTGTTGGCCTTTTTTCGGAATCGGTAATGGTAGAAGCATAAGTAGTTCTCCTTCCGGGGCCGGCGGGAACCGCTACGGCGGCTGGACTGCTAACGACGCCGGTTGCGATCAGGGGCGCGAGACTGCGATCTCTGCTGATTGATCTGGTCCACGGTAGCCTTTATTTTAGCCACCTCAGCCCTCAACAGGGCCAAGTCAAGAGCGGCCGTAGATGTTGGCGCTGGCACGGCATAGGTAGCGTTGGCGGCATAGGAAGGCCGCACAGCCTCCATGACGTTATCTGCGACTGCTGCTAGGTCCTTGGAGTGAAACACAGTGAGCGCGGCTCGCACTTGTGTCGGAAGACGACTCTGCCACACCACGCGAATATTGCCCACTACTGAATTAACATCACGTCGGGGTCACCAGTTTAGGAGCTGACTCCATAGGGGTGCCTATTGGTGACCATAATAAAAGATGAAATATTTTTCTAATATTTATTATAGAGGAACGTGCAATAAAGTTGGCGGGCAACTAGTGACTAACTGAAAAATCTTATTCACTATGTATATAGATACAATATTGCAAAGTATACATGTGCGCAGCACACCTACATAAGAAAAACCACAAACGTTATAGATGCTGCAGTTAGCATGTAAATTAAAATGGAGATGGGCAGGCCACGTTGCAAGAGATACAGATGGACGTTGGAATGAGAGAGTCCTCCAATGGTACCCTCGCGAAGTGCCACGGACACGCGGTAGACCCAGGCGTAGGTGGTGTGATGACATTGTGGCCACAGCTGGACACACTTGGATGAGACTCTCACAACATAAATAAAAATGGAAAAAGATGGAGGAGGCCTTCACCCTCAAATGGGTACCCAAATAAATAATATATAATGTCAAATCCTAGCAAAAAAATATTTGAATATTATGTTATCATGACTAATCGGCTGTAAATTGAACTTCATAACATGTTATAATTAACCACTACATATCTTATTATTATTTTATTTCAATTGTTTGATTATGTAATTTCTTTAATTATTTTTTATTTGATAATTTAAAAAATGTAGTTAATTGTTATTTGATTTTAACATTATAAATTAGATAGGGTTACTGAGCATAATTTTATAAAATTTATTCCAAATTCTGACTTAAAAAAATATATCTAAATGTTTGTTAAAATTTTCTTTGAAGCATGATTGGTTTTGTAAATGTAAATGAAATTTTGTAATATATTTATTTATTTATTTAATATTCTTTATTGCACACCATATAAAAAAATATTAATTATATATACAAAAGAAGTATGCAATGGGCGGTCTTATTGCTGATAGCAATTTCTTCCAGACAACCAGTATATATATTTAATTTTATGTAATTCTTTTTTGGGAAATAAAGGCTTAAATAAATAAATAAATATTCTTTGTTTGTATTTGATTGCTTGTTTAAAAAAATAGAATGATAATTATTATATGAATAATATTATGAATATTCTTCTTATCAAAGGTAACAATCATCTAACGATAACCTCAAGGTGTCTGAAGTCGTAATTAAATGAAAGTGGGCTTAAAGAAGCTGTTTGTGTTAGTGTGGGTGTACGCCCCAGACATGTCTAAGGCCATTTATATCCGAGAGCAGTTTTGGGACATGGTAAGGATGGTGTTGATGAATTGTAAGGAAAATGAAAATATTATTATGTAAGGAGACTTTAGTGGAAGGGTTGGGGTGAAGAGGTCTGGTTATGAAAGGATATTGAGAAAGTTTTGTGATGAAAGTATAAATCAGAATGGTGAAAACCTCCTGAATGTATAATGAATGAGTACAAATTACGTCATTTTATTGACACGTAAGAAAATGTAATATGTTTACATGTTTAATGTACTACAATTTATAATATAGTAAAAATCCTTATAAATTTATCTCAACTATCTAATTAATTTGTTGTTATATTCATAGGAATAAATATTCGGTGAAAATAATTACAAGTTGTTTTATTTTCATTTATTTTTTATTTTATTTTATTTTTTATTTTATTTTTATTTTATTTTATTTTTTAAATTAAGTTAATAAGACATTTTTAGAAAAGAAAAAATATTACTGCATGGTATGCTTGTATGTTGCTCCTGGATACAGGCCTCCTGTCATTTCTAAGAGGCTTTGAACTCGTTAGCTTGGGGGCATAGCGCTACTCAGAGTAAAATTGACAACATAAAATAAATAACTTACAACATTGTTAAAATTACTGTATTAAAATTTATATAATATTAATCTACCATATTTGTATTAATTTAATTAAAGTTCATTGTAACTTTCCTAAAAATGTTAACTTTTATGGCGGTACTCATAAAAAAAATATAAATTGAATATCATTGGGTGCGTTTGGCAGAAAAAAGCGCTAGCTAGCGCTTACTAGCGCTGAAATAGTATTCGGCCAGGACAAGATTGCTACTTCAGAAGTGCTGACACAATCCGCCATTTTGCTTATTTAATTTGTTTGTTTTGAAGTAGAGTTTATAAGTTGTTTTGTGCAATATTAGTTTTAAGTAATATAATGACATGAATAAATATATACATGTTACTGAAAATTCATGATTGGTAAGTTTTTAATATGAATACTTTACAAACATATATTTAAATTAGGTTAGGCTCCCCAGTTAAAACTTACTTCGTGTCCTAGAGGAAAATAGCTACTTACGATTTGACAGCGCTTACCGCTTACGATCGCCATTTTGCTCACAAGCGCTTGCTAGCGCTTTTTTTTCTGCCAAACGCACCCAATGTTAACTTTAGTATAAAACTTTTGTTGTCGTTATTATTATCGTGTTTTGTCTATGGTGAATATAAATTAAATTTAGTGATATAATATATTTTGTATCATGGAGGAAGGAACTGCCTGGAACTCCCTGTGATACAGGCTCGGCCTAGTACAGCCGGCAGTAACCGAAGTAAGCAACTTAAAAGTTTGTAAAATTTGTACATAGCTTATTTGAAACATATTGTAAAAAAGCTTAGTGGAAAGGGATGTAATTATGCTAATAATAAGGTTTATTTATTTATATGGCATAGAAATAAGTTTACTCCAGTAAACGAAACGTGATAATAATCAAATTAAATGTAAATAAAATAATACTTGTAGATTTTTCTGGTAACTATTTCTCTATTTACTTAATGCCCTTTGCATTGTATAATATTCAATCAATAACCTATTATTATTATATTTAATATTCAATCAATAATCAATAACCGAAGCGATACCGAATAAAATTCTCACGATGTTTTTTAGACCATCTAAAAACCCGGGTGGTTGTTCTCGTATTATCATGGATGTCAGACGCTTCGTTCCACTGTTTTTACAATCACTACAACGTGCAGAAATAAACTTGAGACTCAAGAGTAATGCTCTTCCCTCCCGTTTTTCCGCGCCGCATGCTGTTCACGTTTATCCTCACCTTATCTAGTCAATATATAAAGAAAAGAAAAATTTCCATTTAATATACGTGGTAGAGCCATGCTGCAGTTATATTAGTAGTATGCTCGACCGGGGAAGGACCACGCTCTCACAGAATACCGGTGCCAAATAATAGCTTGAATTAAATGGTGCTGTGTTTCGTATGGTGAGTTTAAAGAACCGGAGACCCTTTTTGCTGGAAACGAGGCATTCCATCTTAATCCTCACGGGTGACAACGCATTTGCATTTTGATTCGTAATCGAAGATACATGTAGATGTCTATGGGCCACAGCAACCACTTACCTTCAGGTGGACTGTGTGCTCCTTTGTCACCCTATCCTATAAATATATATATATATATATATATATATATATATATATATATATATATATATATATATATATATATATATATATACATATATATATATATATATATATATATATATATATATATATATATATATATCTTAATATATATAAATTACGTGTCACGTTGTTTGTCCGCGATGGACTCCTAAACTACTTAACTGATCTTAATCAAATTTGCACATCGTGTGCAGTTTGGTCCAACTTGAGAGATTTTTTGCGAATTAAAGGATTTTAATAGGATATGACAAAGGGCCGTCGAAAAGGGCAGAACATCATCTGCCTGGTAAGCTAGTATATAGATTTTTTTTCTTTTACCATTAATTCTGAAAAAAGTTCTGTCCTGGAAAGAACCACCAGGAAATTCAGAGGGATATTTTCTGCAGATATTTTGTCCTCTTAGCTTACATTATTATGCTATTATTTACATCAGTTTCTTTGAATTTTTTATTAATTTCTTTATTAGGTATTCTATTACCTGTAAAACTGTGGAAAAGAAAGCTTTTTACAGTTTATTATATGATATACTCTTATTATTTACATCTGTTACGCCACGATGTCCAAAACTATCATATTGCGCAAAACAGCAAGCTGTATCATGGTTGTATCTGGCCCAGCCAGGGAAGGACAACGATCACACAATACCAATGTAAAATAGCTAATGACAGCTTAATACTGATTTGTTGCGTATTACGAGTATAGAAATCTGGCGACCCTTTTCATTTTAATTTTTTTTTTACTTTCGAGTCTATTAAAACGACGCCTGTGTACGTTTACACTTGAAGGTTTTTTCATCTAGCAAATCTCGAAGATAAATTATTAAAAAAAATATAGTCTCCAGACAAACAAATTTTATCCAAATCTTGCATTTTCATCAGTAGCATTTTACAAGCTGAATAGAAGGATGGATATCATATGGGTCATATGCTATTTGAACTTCATGCGAAAGAAGTGTGAGTAGAAGTGTAAGACTTCTACGTGTTGCCGTTTTCCGACTACAACGAGGGTTCCGCTCTCGTTGTAATTTAATACTAATTAGTATTCAACTTAGCGTGTTATTATGATGAAACTCAAAGGTTACTGAGAGAAACGTATAGCTCTTTAGCACTGTGTCGTTTCGTATAAAACAACACAGTCGGAAAATAGTCCGTAGAATCAAGACACTCAGTTCAGTCATTGAATAATGTATAGTTTTTTTTTTAATATTCGTGTAAATAATCTCCTTTTTGCATAAGAAAACACACGATATTATAAAAGTTTATCAATTGACGTTATTGGTGTGTGAATTTTTTTCAGTTTTTCGCGTAAGATAGTTTTTAAAGAGATGCTATCAAGAAAGTAAAATTATTGGGTGCTTTTAGGTAGGCAGCCGAACGGGAGCAAATAATTAAGGTGTTCCGAAACTAGTGATTGCAACCGGTGAAGATCGTTTAGAAAAGAAGAAAAAATGAAATTGACGTCAACTTTTCTTCTGTTGTTCGGTAAAAATGTTTTTATGTATATTATACATTAAGATAAGTTAAGTTCATTTTCGTTAAATACGGTATCAACATCAGTATTCAAACTTATATAAATAACTTTACTTGAGAAAAATAGGCCATAATAAAATAAAATAATTTTTTTTATTTGCAAATAATATGTGGTTTTACTACCTCTGCATTGGCCGGGAGTAGCAAATATTGTTAAAGACCCCGTTTTGACAAAGCGTGTGTATAATATACATAGGTAATAAAACAGAAATAAGAACAACACACTGCTCATAGTCTTTACCCCTGTAAAACCAAATTGTTGTAGGATAGAATGACAAATGAGCAATGAGAGGTGGACTGTGTGTCCTTCCACCTCATGGTAAGTGGTTGCTGCGATCCATAGACATCTACATCTATCCATGATTACGAATCAAAATGCAAATGCACTGTCACCCGTGAGGACTAAGATGGAATGCCTCGTTTCCACTGAAAAGAGTCACCGGTTCTCTACACTCACCATACGAAACACAGCAGCATTGAGCTACTATTTTACGCTGGTATTCTGTGAGAGCGTGGGCCTGCCCCGGTCGTGCCGACCCATTCGTGCTACAACTGTACTATTAATATAACTGCAGCTTGGCTCTATCACGTATAAATTATATTTACAGATATAGTCAAATTTTCTGCGACTGAATATGTTATCAACGAAAAAAACTCGTCTGTATCTACTATATATAAAAACCCGACATCTTACATTGACTTATTGATTGATAATCTACTGGATCAAGAATGGGATGAAAGCGAAAAACCGTGCTACGATCAAACTCTAATAATTCTGATAAATGTTAGGAACTCTACGCTATGGGCCACGTGGAGTAAGTATATTTAAGCTTTACTTTTACTTTATACCCTATATCCTAAGGCGTTTAGCATACCTATAGAATACATAGTTATATTTGTGGGGTCGCGAACTTTGGTTGTTAACGCTACTATACAATATTATTGTATTCTAATATATTAAATCGTGGCGTGTTGCCAGTGATGACATATGGAACTGAGACGTGGTCCTTCACTGCTGGCCGTATGAGGACGCTCAAAGTCGCTCAGCGAGCTATGGAGAGGGCTATGCTCGGAGTTTTTCTGCGTGATAAACTTAGAAATGAGGATATCCGCAGTAGAACCAGAGTGACCGACATAGCCCAACGGATTAGTAAGCCGAAGTTGCAATGGGCCGGCCATATAGCTCGAAGAACCGACAACCGTTGGGGAAAAAAGGTTCTCGAGTGGCAGCCTCGTACCGGTAGACGAAGTGTACGGTGACCCCCCACTAGATGGAATGACGACCTGGTAAGACATGCAGGAAGTCGATGGATGCAGGTGGCTCAGGACCGTGCTTCGTGGCATGCCATGGGGGAGGCCTATGTTCAGCAGTGGACTTGTAAAGGGCTGTAATGATGAATATATTAAATCAATCCAAAAAAAATATGTATAGTTGGCAATAAAACTATATTTTTTTGTATCAGGAAAGAGAGTGAATGGGGCTCTACACTGTATTATGAAGAATCAGAATGTGTCAAAAAGGCACGTATTGTAATTCATAATGCTGTGTTAATCCCCACATTAATGTATGGTAGTGAAAATTGGGTGTGGCAGAAGCACGAAAGTAGAATAAGCGCTGTAGAAATTCGGTCTTTAAGGAGTATGCTAGGGTTGAATCTGAATGACAGGGTGAGAAATTGTGTGATAAGAGAAAAATGTGACACGCAAGATAATGTTGTGACCAGGATTAAGAAAGGAATGCTTCGGTGGTTTGGTCATGTAGAAATAATGAATGAGGAAAGAGTAACAAAGCAAATTTATATGGCAGATGTGAACAGCAGAACCGAAAAGGGACCAAATTGGCCATATTTTGAAAATGGGCCACATTAGAAGTACCCTTAACCGACGAGCGTGTATGCGTAGACATATGGTTGTAATGTCGGCGAGGGAGGTACGTCAGGATCACGCTAAATGAAAATCCGTAGTCTCTGCCCACCCCTCTGGATGACAGGCGTGATTGTTCATGTATATTATGTATAACTATATTTTAAACATGCACTATTTTAAAATAAGGCTGTTCTGAGTTGAGCACCAGAAATATGCGTTTAAGATATTAAATATTAATCTACAGTATTATAAAACATTACCACTATCATCATCATCATAACAGCCCTTTACAATTCTATTGCTGAACATAGTCCAAGTCACATAGATTCATCCATTTCCTGCAAGTCTTACATAGTGTTTGGTTTTAAAAAGGGCCTCAAAGATATTTTTGTAACAAAATGAAATTAGCAACCCTAATTTATACCTATGGCTTCACAGCGCTGCAGCATAACCCTCAAATATTGAGATACCAAGCCTATCGTACAGAATTAAATGCGGGGTAATAGCAGTGTAAAAAAGACCTATAATTTCTTCCAGAATTGACATTTAGGGTTAATGCCTTGAATGGTATCATTTTCAAAGTTTTGGTGATCATTTCTTCTTTAGTCTGTTTGGGTACTGCAGTAGGGCTCTTATTAATTGAACTTTAAACAGTAGTAGGTTTATAATTCGATTTTATGTATTTCGTATTTCTACCGCGCGATATCTTCCTCAAATACATAAAAGACAGTTCCCACATAAATTTGAAAAAAAAAAATTCCACCCCCAACGATGGCAAAATAAATCATTAAATGTTTGACGACTCCGTAGCGCAGTAGCTCAGCAATGAGTTGCAGCGCTGAGCACTGTGGGTTCGAATTCCGCACGGAACTATTATTTGAAGATGGCCTACAAATAATTGTTCCGGTTCTGGATGTTTGTTAATGTGAAATTTATATATGGAAACCGCCCTCGCGATACAGGAGAAAGTCCTAGTGTGTAGGTAACGTTTTAAGTTTAAAATAAAAAGAGAAAAAAACTTTTTATGAAGTTTTTGATATTACTTAGTTCACTCAAAATGGTTAAAAATTAAGTTCAGTTAAGTTTAAAATAAAATCCAGTGCTTAAACATGTTTTGTCAGAGAATTAAGACCCCTTCAGAATGTGAAGTTATTTAACTCTTTCAGTTCGTTAAAGTTATCTTTTACTTTTAAATCTAAAGTGATTTTTTAATTTTAAAAAATCTTATGAATTACTATTATCCTATGTTTTTATTTTCCAGTTTGGGATAGTATTCAGTTTCCCACTGGTCAATTCTATGGAGCTAAGAATCATTTGGGAAACTTCGATCAATGCCTGCGTAGAGAGTGGTCAAATTATAATCCGATTGTCACACAGTACTGTCTCGTTGACATCAAATTGGCAGACACCGAAGTTAACAAAAAAATTACTGACCTTAATCCATATGATAGAGCTGAAAGATATTTCCACGTAAGTAATCGATTTTTGTTACAAAAGGTTTTTATAAATAACACTGGTTATAAATAAATTAAAACATGAAAAAAGT
The DNA here is from genome assembly GCA_036936625.1 of Parnassius smintheus behrii. Taxonomy (NCBI): domain Eukaryota; kingdom Metazoa; phylum Arthropoda; class Insecta; order Lepidoptera; family Papilionidae; genus Parnassius; species Parnassius smintheus. The sequence continues at coordinate 3,496,555 of JAUPFT010000022.1, read as the reverse complement.
ATTTAGTAGTTTATAATATGGTTGATTGTAGGTGGCTCAGGACCGTGCTTTGTTGGGTCCTTATGGGGGCCTATGTCCAGTAGTGGACTTGTTATGAGTTGTAGTTATGATGATGATGATTTAAGTAGTGTGCTATATGCTTCTAAATAACACCGTCGTATTGTAGTATCATTAGGTAATAGGTTATCAAATTCATTTGTTGGTGATCGTAAGAGGCCATTATGAAAAGTTCCAGAAAGACTACATATGGGTCTGATAGATGACGGTATAATCACATCGTTTATGGCAATCAAAAAGTGTCTGTCCGGCAAACCGTCTTCTATTGTAATTGCTAATTCGCTTGCTAAGCGTGGCGATTAGAGCAAACCTACATGCGAGAGGCACATGTCTAGCAATGGGTTGTAGATAGGCTGATGAAAAACGAGCAAGAGACAGGAAGAAAAAAAGTTCTAAAGACGTTGCCTCAAACTAGGAATTTTCGTGAATCGCGAAGGCAATCAATTGCACAAGAACAAATATTCACAAATACGAACACTTGTTCAGTGCGGGTTTTGAATCGGGCCGTCAAAAAAGTAACTTATTATTGTCCAATCTAATATGCTGATTCTCGTGATACTTATCATTATTTGAAATATTGTTTGTACAGAATCGATTTATTTTATACATGTATGTGGATGAATATCATTGTGGTTTTATTTTATAAATTCATCTAGATAATCAAGTCCTGTTTCAATATATTTTTGCAGATCAAAACTGATTATAATTTAAGATTTAATATTCTGTCCTGGGGGGTGTGCATGCCAAAAGTCTGTCAAGCACAGTCAGTTGACAGATTCGTCCGCACGTTACTAAGGGTCAGTCACTTGGGAACAATCAACCCCAACCCTAAAGTTGTGGTTGGAAATTGCCAAGTAACTCAAACTCCTCCAACAAATAGTACAGGATTGTATCTACTCATGTGAGTATTTTGCACTTTCCTTTTTTTTGTTATTATCCTTTTCGAATAATTTTTCTTCTTTCTGTCCCATATACAATGTCTTCCTTTGGGTTGCATAACATGTCTTCCTCTTCCATTCTCCTCATTCAGCTAGCATATCTTCACTCACTACTTTCTTACGCACATCATCCCTAACACTGTTCATAATTTCTTAGGCTTATTATATTATAATGTGATGCCGTTTCGTAATGTGTCTTTTAGACCTTCAGCTAAAATTCATGATACTCATGATTTAATAAATTCGTTATATAATAATTGGACAAAACATGAAGGATTCTTTGCATACATTAAAAATTTATTTTATTGTGCATTTACTCTCAATATTATTGAAAAAAGTAATATTTCTTATTGACGTCTTTCCGTTTCAAAAAAAATCTGGCACACAACAAGTAGCTAGAAGTAATCAAATGATGATCTTTTTTGTTTAAAAGGCGACAGAAAAATGAGTTTATTAACACGTCCAATCTGAGTTGTTTAGTTTATAATTAATTATTTTTATGATTAAATTTTAAGGAAATAACGGTTTATGAAACAACACTGAGTGTGGTTGTTAGAATCTGATAATATCTTTCCTTTATTTTCAGGCTGTGTGCAGTTGTACTGATGCTTATTGCGTGTGCATTTACGTATATTACAACGAAGAATCGAGAATCAAAATCGAACCGTATAGGTATGCATGCAAAGGCCACTGTCGATTTTCTTGTACTTCATCTAGCAAAATCAAAATACATAATGGTATCAAAAGAGATTAACGATCAGATTGTTTTCATTTTTACACTCTATCAAAGTCTACTGGTGATAATAGACCTCTCCAATAGATTGCCACTTAATCTCCCATATTTGTTGAAGTATCCGCCATATTTGTTGTAGTTGCATTGCTTGCCAGGCTATTGGTATACTAAGAAGATGCTGCTGCGCAATATCGAAATGCAAACTTACTTCATTTGCATTCTCACTGTCACGTGTCTGTGCCCGTGATCGCACATAACTTATTTTACAGACTAAGACTGTTATACCAGATGTGTTACTTTTTGAACTAAGATCTATGCATTAAGTTTTGTAAAATATGGTTTGTAGACTTATTTTGAAATCTGACTGAATAATTTAATGGACAAAATATAATTTGAGCAGTTCTCACCAAAATTGTACCGCCTTGAATTTAGATGTCCTTTAAGTTCGTGTTTATTTTGTGACTATATAGGATACCATATTTATCTGATTTTTTTTAAATCTTTTAAAGTCATATCTATAGATATAACTAATCACAAATAAAATACTACCAGAAGCGTTTAAAAATAATAAGAAAAATTATTTTCTGAAACCTGTTTATTTTTTTTGTATGGATTGTAGATTGTCCTATCCCCCTATCACATGATTTGAAAATTGATTTTACCAAAAAATAAAATTTTAGGGGTACATCTTTCCATTTTGATTAATCACACCACTATTTATTTACATAATAATACCTTTGAACATGTATTTACTTATTTAATTTATTAATGTTTTCAATTTAATTGTTGTCCTAAATTTAACTCAATTTTGATTATCAACATTGTTACCATGATATTTCACATACTTTGTAAAAATTACTACTTTTTTGGATCTTTTTAATGCTGTGTAAACATTTTTCTCCATGTCTAAGTCCTTTCATCTTAAATTGGTAGGCCGACATGTATTCTGTGTCAAACAATCCGTGCACGAGTGTCGTGGGTACCTATTAAACTCAAACTTGTTACTGGACTTTAAACGGTAAGTACATACTTTATTAAAAAGAACATTTTTCTAATGATTTCTATGTGCATTCACTCTTGTTTTCGCTATTTTTTACAACGTTAGCTAATAAAATAATATTTTTAGGCGGTAAAGAATCCCATAACCTCAAATTTTGTTACCTCAATTTTGTTACTTTTGAGTAGGTAACGTATATGTTGATCTCATTGGTAACACAATTGATATCATTAAGGGACGAATACATTAGCCTACTGCCAACGAATAGGAAATATTAGAATATGAAATTTATGTTTAACGTTAGGTAAGTATTCGTTTTTCGCTCTCATATAATCTGCTGAATATATTTATTTGAAATCCGGAATCAATTTTATGTTGGCGATGCCATATATAGTTTTTAGTTTTTCACTTTTAGTTTTTATGACAAAGCAGTTGTTTGACAGATTTAACCTGATGTCACAGACAGGAGTGTCTCCTCATGAAGGAACTACTTAATGGTTAATAACAACTGAATGAAATTTAGTATGCGTATAAAAGCTTGTCTGCAAAAAGTATTGTTATATTTAAAACTTATTTTGTTTGTGTTGCATGACCGATTTTCATAATTCTTTTTTTGGTAGTAATAAGATATTCCATTCTTACTTTATATTAAATAAATCACTAAAGTAAATTTAAATTATAATATAGAAAGTTTATTTAAATAAAAAATGGTAAAACAAATAAACGAAAAACAAACTTTAACGAAGTAATACCTCTTCTCCTTAACTTTCAAAAGCGAAGATTTCATTGAAGTCGTGTTTTTGTTTATTTAAACAGTTTTTCATGGAGATGTTATTGTGTTGAATGAAATCTCAAATAAATTATTTTAATTTTAAGGTTATCGTACAAAATAGCCCCGCTAATAAGCCAGAATAAACCAGAAAAGTTAGAAGAATCAAGACGTAAAAATTTGGAAATGATGAAGGTTAAACATAAAAAAATCTGAGCTTAGTGACGAAAAACGGGTAAAGAGAAAGTATTGGAGAGATAAGCAAAAAGAATACAGTGCAAATGGAAAACAAAATCAACAAAAATCTTAAAACGTCAATCATTCATTGGAAGAGACAGAAGCGGCAAAGAATCAGGAAAATAAAAAAGATAAAAAAGAGAGCGCGACAAGAAATTGAAATATTACAGCAAAATGTTAAATAAACCACAAAAATTACTTGAGAAAAACGAAAAAAAAATCAACAAAATGTAAATCTTGCGCAGCACTAAATAAACGATTGTACAGTATTAAAATGAAAATGATTCTAAATTAAAAAAAAAAACTAGAAAACAGCAATAAATAGCTCTGGTTATTAAACCTTAAATAAATAAATTAAGCCTTAGAAGCATCATTACAAGAAATTTATAAAGATTTGAAATGGACATGCAATCGCATAGATTTAGCATTTTTAGAAATTACTTTTTTGAAATATCAATCATATCATCTATATTTCTAAATCCTTGCATTTTGATGAGAATGGAACTGCATTCTCATTCAAATGTTATAATTAACAACAACAAACAACAGAGTTTTCTTTTGTTTAGGGAAATCTACCAGTTTCTTGAAATTAAGACTATTTCCCGTATGTTACATCATAAATTTTAAAATAAAAGGTTGCTTATTTTAATTAAGAGTCCTATTATTACTTTCCGTTTATTAAACTAAATCCAATTATACCAGTATTCCTAACAATGTAAATGGGCCTTAATAATTTCTTGGTTACCAATCATCAATTTTGTTACTGTCCATAAAAATAACGAAGGTTTTAAACTGACAAAAATTTTAGTTTTGGACTTTAACTAATTATATCTACTTGGTAATACTTGCGGAAAAATTGTAATTTTATATTATATTAATATTTACATTATATTTTTATTTTAAAATACATAGAAAAAATTGTTTGGTTTTCGTCCTAAGTAACAAAGTTGAAAAATGTTTGTATTGTAATTTAAAAAGTAGCAAACGTTTTCAAGTGAAATTTTTTGGGGGTTTAAATGCCTTCATATGTATTCGTATAAAATATTTAACACGGAATAATCAAAGAACTACATTTAATTGAATGAATTTTGTTTAGTAACAAAATTGGACACGGTAGTGCCATGCTCAGAAATAAACCTGTTTTATTCCTAAATGGTATATATTTATTGGTAACAAACACTAAATTACTCAGATGTTATATTACTTTTAGCAAAATTTTTAATAAAATCATTTAAAACAAACACATTTTTAAAAATCAAACAAAATATTTGCCGTACAAAATTTTTGAGAATTGCTCATTTAATAGAAAAATTAACAGACCTCGCTAAAATTGTTCGCTTGTTACTACAACTAAACAATTACATTTTGGATTGCTTCTGTTTTTTTACAGTAATGAAGGTAGTTAGCGCATTCGATCTCAACGGCAATGCAGCAAAACTTCTTTCTACGAGTAAAGATGAAATTAAGGTGATGCACGGTATCCGATTTTTTACGGCTTGCATCGTGGTGTTTCTTCACGTGATGTTTATTAATATCATGGTCAGAGCTGGAAATAGCTTAGACATGAATGACGTAAGTTTTTAATCTATTAATTTATTACCTTGTTCTGTGTGTACATATTCAAAAAAAGGTCTGGACTTTTTATTCCAAACAAACTAGGTAAAAGAATTTCTGCCTAGGAGTCCATTTCGGTAAATAAAAATATTTTACCTGTTTTTGCTGCTAACCATGATTTTACCAAATGTTGTGTTTCAATTTGAATGTTGAGGGGAACAGTATAGTTACTAAGCAGGAGTCTTTTTTTATTCCTTCGAAGTAACAACGCTACAAAGTCTGTTCTGTCACTGAGTTGCACAAGTCACTTGCCACCAGATTACCCGTTAGCTCATTTTCTTTCTAATTTTATGAAACTAGTAATTTCTAGCACACTTTGGGTCTATTTTTGTTCATTTTTTTATCAATATTTTTTTTAATTCTTAAAATAATTTTTAAAGTCCACATGAGAGCTTAAATTGGATTACAAAACTTGAAATAGAACTAAGTGGTTCTATTTCAAATCTTCTAATCTATTTTTTAAGTGGTAGAGCCACTCTTTAGTTATATTAGTAGTATAGTTGTAGCACGAATGGATCGGCTCGACCGGGGAAGGACCACGCTCTCACAGAATGCCAGCGTTAAATAGTAGCTTAATGCTGCTGTGTTTCGTGTGGTGAGTGTAGAGAACCGGAGACCCTTTTTACTGTAAATGAGACATTCCATCTAAGTCCTCACTGGTGACAACGCATCTGCATTTTGATTCGTAATCGAGGATAGATTTAGATGTCTATGGGCCACGGAAACCACTTACCATCAGGTGGACCGTGTGCTCGTTTGTTACCCTATCCTATATAAAAGTGGATCTTCTGATTCTCACTGTTTAACATTAATTCTCTTAGAATAGATTATTTTTGGATTGGATATTGACCACCACTGTAAAAAGTTCATATATTTATTTGATGCTTTAATGACGCACCAACAGAAAATAACAAAAGCAAAACAACAAAAAATTATATGCCTTTAACACCCGTTATGTACAATCTTCACCAAATGATATTAAAGGCAAAGGAGGAAACCTCGAAACAAAGAAACTTTATTTTGACACATAGCCCCAATTTGAAATAAATATAGACTAAGTCCGGCTTTATATTTGTCTGACGTTTTGTGTTATGACGGGCCCGCGCTACCATTACGGAGTAGCAGTTCCAAGAATGTTGCAAATTTCTATACATCAAACGATTAAAGCAACTGCTTGAAGATAGGCACCCGTTCAGATCCATACTCTTTTATTGGCGAAGCTAACAACCCCGAATATCTTTTGTAGCGAACTTAGTCCCCTTTTAAGGTTTTACGATTATATAAAATTAAAACTTACAACTAACTAGGGAATTTATATATAAAATTAAAGATTACGAGTAATCTTATATCTTAAATTGATTGAAAAGTTTACTTAATTTTATCAACTCCTGGTGTAGAATCCTGGCTACTAGTTTGCATCTGTGCATGTACTCAGAGTTAGAAATAGCCGAACAACCGGAAATGGTATGCCTAACTGATTCAGCGATATGGCGAAAAGCTCGACAGATATCGACGGTGCCTTCCTTTAGGATATATCTCCTATTGTTGTTGGTCTTAATAACCTAATCTTGTATTGCACCGACAAAACCCTTGGTTTCCCCAAAGAGGTCACCAAAGCGTAGCCTGTGAAGGGAAGCGACCGTATCTGCGAAAGGATCATGTAGAGCCTTGTAGAACCACCCATGGAGCTTCTTCTACTTCTCACGTCTCACGGTCGGAAATGTTCTATACTGCCGGGTCTTGCCATTGCTCGTTGGCAAAGGATAGAGGGTAGGCCCTTTATCACAAGATACAACGTCTTTACAGAATGGATCATCCGATCTCGTCAGGAAATAATTACAAAGGCTGCATACTTCGCGATTATTTATTTTTTTATTTATTTATAAACTTACACGTAACACCTTAAGCTAAAGGGTACATAGGGCGGACTTAATGCCATGTGGCATTCTCTGCCAGTCAACCCTGGGTGCCAAGGATAATTGTTGGCAGGTGCGACCATTATACGTTAATAAGTGCTTATACATTAAAATATACATATATGCAAATTACATACATACACATTACATTTAAATATACACACATATAGTATCAATATACGTACAATAATACATATATATATACATGCTTATAAACTTCGTAAATAAATATCCAAATGAATGATATATGTATATATATACATATACATATATACATACATATATATATACATATACACATATACATATACATATACATATATATATATATATATATATATATATATATATATATATATATATATATATATATATATATATAATATAATGTTTGAATAATATATAATGAAATAAATATTTGAAGTAAAAAGAAGAAAAGAAAGACAAAATTAAGGAAAAATAGCGTTAATTAGTAGTTTCCTTCAGGTAATGTTTTCGGAGAAGAACTTTGAAAGCTTTTTTATTTGTGGCATTCTTAATATCGTTGGGGAGGGTGTTCCAAAGTTGTATGGCTTGTATCGTAAAAGACGACCTGAAAAAATTTGACTTATGCTGTGGAAACCTTAACCTCAGACGGTTTGACTGTCGGGATGTTCGACCGTCGTTCGGATGAAAAAAATGAAAATTATCCTTAAGATAAGAAGGCGACCTTGGATCGTTTAAAATTGAATAAAGTACAAGTAAAATTCTAGAGCATCGCCTTTGATTATGCAAGGTGAGCGCGCTTAAAAAGCCACACCCTCCATGCAGCAGCAAGTACAGCCTCATTACTGACGACCTCGGATGGTACATCTTATGGGACATCATAATGGTACGGAATTATCTAACCAGAACGTTCAGTTCAGTCTGCGTCCACCTGAGTATGCCAAAGGTGCACATGAGGACAGGCATGGCCAAACCGTTATATGCCTATATCTTATTCACGCCCGACAAGAGGCTGTTAAGCACCTTGGTCAAGCGTGTATAAAACAAATCGCAAACTGTTTGTTTCATGACCGCCTCATCAAAACCTATACTTTGTGACATAGTGACTCGCGTATCATCCTTGGTAGGAATCGGTGTTCTTTTGCGAGAATTTGTGGTTTATCAAATCTAATGTAATGGTGGGGACGATCTTGAACATGTTCGCAGACTGCAGACTTCCCGGAGCGTCGGTGCTTCACATCAGCTATGTGTTCCTTCACGCGGATTTTTATAGATCTCTTTGTTTGACCTATGTAAGAGAGACCACATTCACAATCTAGCTTGTAAACACCTGCATCTTGTAGAGGAATATTACATTTGATGGATGGTAAAAATTGACTAATCTTCTTCAGCGGCTTGTAGTATGTCTTAATGGACGCTCGCTTCAAGATGTAGCCAATCTTGTCCGTGACTCCTCTAACATATGGTAGTAGAGCAGGCGCGCGCTCGACTGTGGCCGGCTTCACTCGTTCACTGTGACGTAGGCGCGGGACCCGAAGCTTGTTGTCTTGCAATACTTGCTTGACATGCTGAAGCTCCGCAGCCAGATGTTTTCTGTCACAGATCCCTCGTGCTCTCTGAAACAAAGATTTACCCACGGTAGCTAACTGTGAAGGATGATGGTGAGATTCACCATTTAGATATCGGTTGGTATGGGTCTTTTTCCTATACACAGTGTGACCAATAGTGTTATCAGGATTTCGGATGACTAAAACATCTAGGAAAGCTAAAGAATTATTTGCCTCTAACTCCATTGTGAATTGTATTTTAGAGTTTATGGAGTTAAGGTGGTCTAAAATTGCAGTTACTTTATCAGATGGTAAAATTGTGAAAGTGTCGTCTACGTACCGCTTGTAGAACCTTGGATTTACGGGAGCAGTAAGAAGGGCTTTCTCCTCAAAGTCCTCCATGAATATGTCGGCGACTATGGGAGACACAGGTGAGTCCATCGCCACACCATCTACTTGCTTGTAGAACTCCTCCTTCCACAATAGATAGCCAGATGTGAGGCAATGTTCAAGTAGTATTGCATATTCTTGAGGCATGTTATTTTCTTCTAGCTTCCTAGTTACAATTTAGATGCAGTCCACAATAGGTAGGCATGTAAATAGTGACTGAACATCAAAACTGACCATAGTTTCATTGTTAGCGAGATGTAGGTCTTTTATCTCACTCACAAAATGGTATGAATCCTTTGTGTGTGCTCTGGTATGTCCTCTCAGTGGTGATAGTATTTTTGCTAAGTATTGTGTCAGCTTATAAGTTGGTGAATCGATCTGGCTCACTATGGGACGTAGTGGAGCGTTTGGTTTGTGTATCTTCGGTAACCCGTACAACCTTGGTGGTTTGGCACATGATGGTATTAGCGAATTCACGTCGAGATTTAATTTTTCGGAGTATTTCTTTATTAAATCGCTAGTTGTTTTAAGCGTGTTAGTTGTAGGGTCTGTTTTGACCTTTTTATATGTACTTTCGTCCGATAAAAGTTGTTGTATTTTAAAATTATATTCCGACGCGTCCATTACCACCGTAGCATTTCCTTTATCCGCGCGGAGAATCGTGAGTTCTGGTCTGTTCCGTAAGTTAAAACTTACGGAACAGACCGTAAATAATAGTTTTATTCAATGTGTAGTGTTCGCGTAAATTTAAGAAATCATTATACCCAGGTATCTCTACGTTTCAGCCTCGGGAAGGGTTCTTATGTTGATGGGCATAGATAAGTCTATGCTCTCAGAGTTAACTATCCTACCCTGTCATCACGGAGGACATCTTTTGTACTTCCTTTCCGAAGCTGAAATCCCCTCACGATGCTCTCCAGTTAGGTACTGAGAGGGTTCAGAGAGTGAGAGAGACAATACCAAATTGGACTCACACAATCGGAAGCCCTGGAAGATACCCTTCTAACCATTATGTGGTCCTCCGCAACCGTCATCCGCTCGCCTAGATAACAAAGTATCACGCTTCACTGCCCTATACATTACCCGAGGAAGTCTTTAACTGTACATTCAACCATGTAAAGTTTGAAGACCCTCTCCAGCCATGTATGAAGCACCGAGTGGAATGCCTTTCTGTAGTCCAACTAGGCGTCAGAAAAGTTCCGACGGTTGTGTTTAACTACTTTAACAATAACCGCGTCAATGAGGAGTGGTTTCGCTTTACCACGACCACCGCTCCGACATCCATTTTGAGCAGGCGACATCACATGATTTGAGTCCAGGTGATGAATGATTCTCGCGTTCAAAATGGATGTTAGTGTCTTGTATATGGTCGGTAGACACGTAATGGGGCAATATTTGCTCGGTTCTATGGTATCCCGGTCTTTAGGATCCAAATGAGCGATCCTAGTAATGAAGAGGCTCGAGAGCGACTTCTAGTTGAGCGCCTCTTGAAACCGTCGATCGAGCACAAAGTGATACACCATGAACCCCTTTAGCCAGTAGTGATGCAGCCCGTCGAGTCCCGGACTTTTTCAGTTCGGGGCCCTACGGACTACCTCAGTTACGTCGTCCTGCGTTATGATGATGGGGTCCATGGGAGTTACATTCGTACACTGGCTCACCACAACTTCCGCCCAAGGACCCTCGCTGTGGTTTACGGGCTCTGATCACAGACTCGTTGCTTGACCCGTTTCACTTGCCATTCGCTCTAATGCCTCTTGTGATCGTTTTGAAAGAGCCGATTCTATTTGAACCGTGTCGTTTATTGTCAAACCCGCTTCCCCAATCAGTGATTTCCTGCGTCAGGTTATCTATGCGGTCCATCAATTTTTGCGTAATATTCGGGTAGGACAAACTGACATTTGCCCCAGCAAACGCCATCACAATTGCTGGACTCAATTCTTATTGTTATTGCCCGACCTGAAGCTTGTTAGTCGGTCCACTCCACCAGCCATTAATTGTTTTTCTCCATTCTGTGATGGTGCTACTTTGATAGTAGCACGTCAAGCCGTGTGAGCTTGGCACCAGTAATACTGCCAGTACGGTGCCAAAATGGTCCTGGCTTATTTTCAAATATGTCACAAGCTTTGAGATTAGAGCCCTCACGACAGCCCGATTCCACTTGCTTACGGGTATGCGGGAAGTCGTAGTCAATCCTCGAGAGGCGTACTGCGCGTTTCCATAATCACTTCTTCCAATATGCACCTAATTTGCTCTTGCTCTTGGGCCACTATTTTATCGTCATCTGAGTCAACCACAAGGTGATTTACCATATCTTCTGTCGTAATATTTTCATTCAACTAGGGAACAGACTCACGTTGTAGCCGTTCAATTTTGACGTCATAAAATAATTTTGAGCACATGATGTACCGAACTCGTTCTGCCAGGTTTTGCACGGTGATAGTAATAGATGGCCCCAGCTCAGCAAAAAAACGATGCATCCTAGCCCGGTACACAAAACCTGAGCCTTCTCCCTGTAACGATCCCCCCCCCCTGTATATAATAACAATTTTATAATATTAAAAATACCCCCTTTTCAATAACATTATATACATGAGACCAGGATTAATGAATTATGTTTAGATCTTTCTAAATGATCTTTCTAAAGGTTTAATAATAGGCCGTTTGTAATATTTTGGCGTAATATTTGTCGTCTTAGTTAGGACCCTTATTTACGTTGTGTTTGTTTAGTAACTTTGTTCTTTTAGGTGTCTTTTGGAAGAATGAATATTCACTAGAGCAATTGAAAGCTGTTGGTAGTGCCTTATAAGCTAAGTGAACCCCGTTCACGAAGACAGGGCTCGAAAAAGGTTAAGAACATAAAACGTCCGTATTCCACTTGTATCAGGTTTACATTATTAATTTATTATTATTTATCCCTTCCCGCTTGGAAAAGGCTCACAATATATTTATACAAAATACCCGATACAAGGGCTTCGCTCTCCTACATTTATTTTTAAAAAAATGTAGGGGAGGTACACGGCCCCACACACGCCGTGCACGGTGAGTGCCAACCATTTTGATGCACTCCCCCCGTAGGGAACGCTAATTCGGGAACTGGACCGTAGTCCACAACAAAATAACTGACGAACCAGTAAAAGAGGCTTGGCCCCTTGTTAGTGCGTAAGCACAAACATCGACCGAAGTCGCGCATGTCAATGCGTGTAAACGCCATACAGAATACGAACGAATCCAGCCACAGTGAATGTACGTCACACGGTTTAGGCAAATAGGCACACTGGCCGTAAACCCTCCGTGAGCGCCACCACCTGCCAGACCGCCGCTCCTGCAGACGTGATGTAAGTGTATGGCATTACCACCAATTGCATGATCAGCACGGCTACTAGCCGCAGAGCGTGTCATGAGACTACTGCTCACCTCAAGGGAATGGGGTCCCACGTTGTGCGGCTTTCGGCTGCAGCCTTGAGAGTCTCCTCAGATCCTCCCGCCAGCTACCACCCGCATGAGGTCGACACATATGCTCCACCAACCAATACAACGGCAGATATAGCCAAAAGGCAGTTATAAGATAAGAGTAATAATTCGCCATCAGAAAGGGTTTGTGTCACTGACGTTGAGTAAATGCATTTTCGATCATGTTTGTCTCACCCACCAACAAGTTGCCTTCAATCATTCAAAGGTGGGAAAGTTACAGAGATATAATATTATGTTGTTATATAAAACATCGTGGAGGGCAAACAGTCTGCAGCCCCGCAATGAAGGGACCCGACTTGGGCAAAGCTACTTAGGTGTGAGTCAAACCAAGACGCAGAGAGCGCCATTGAGAATAGCGTCCCACCAAACAACCATCGCAGAGACGCAATGCTGCAGAACGCAACAAGCATCAATACGACTATCGTCGGGCTTACACCATTCCAAGGTCCCCCATACATCCCAGCAGACATCACCACCCGTATACCTCCATCGACCAGAACCACAGAGAGCGTCGAATCAGGCGCAACACACCCGTAGATCCATCACAAAACGCAATACCGCCAGTAGCAGTAAGCATCAATGCAACTATCATACGGATGGCGCCCCCTCACAACACATCCACATGATCCCTATCGATTTTGGTAACAAAGTTGTTGTTATTATATGAAAAATATCACCAACGTATCATAGCAGCACGCTACTAAGACGCCAATGAACAAAACTCCACGTATCATAGCGCTAGTGCACTAAGACATGAAGTTGAGTATGCCTGTTACACTTAAAAGTGCTACCAAACACACTCATCATCCCCATCCGAAAGATAGACGACGCATCGCTATGCGCTACGACGCCGCCCACAAACGGTATGGGTGTGCGATGTCCACGGGAAAGCCGTATTGCTACAACAAACCCGCTTACCACCGACACTAAGATGTTAATTGTATACCTCCATCGACCAGAACCACAAGAGAGCATCGAATCAGGCGCAGCACACCCGCAGATCCATCACAAGACGCAATACCGTAAGTAGCAGTAAGCATCAATGCAACTATCATACGGGCGGCGCACCCTCACAACACACCCACATGACTCCTATCGACTTTGGCTACGTAGTTAGTATTGTTGTTATATAAAAAATATCACTAACGTATCATAGTAGCACGCTACTAAGACGCCAATGAACAAAACTCCACGTATCATAGCGCTAATGCACTAAGACATGAAGCTGAGTATGCCTGTTACACTTAAAAGTGCTACCAAACACACTCATCATCCCCATCCGAAAGATAGACGACGCTTCGCTATGCGCTACTACGCCGCCCACAAACGGTATGGTTGAGCGATGTCCACGGGAAAGTCGTATTGCTACAACAAACCCGCTTACCACCGGTACTAAGATGATATGTCTAGGACACATCGGTTAGCGAGTCCAAGTTTACCTCGGACCAATTGCTCGTGAAGCAGCACACACGCCACCATAATATTCCTTTTCAAGTCCCTAATAAGGACTAGTCATTTTGCTACAGTACTAGGAGCAGTCAGTCACCCGACCACCCCATACAATGCTTATGCATATAGGAGACCTCCTATAATATTGCTTTTGTATCATAGACCTTACTTTCATAAGTCATGTATATATAGGATTCGAACCCATGACCCTACTATTGTAATGCATATTAATCATAGAGACCTTCTATAGTATTGCTTTTGAATCATAGACCTTACTTTCATAAGTCATTCATATATAGGATTCGAACCCACGACCCTACTATTGTAATGCATATTAATCACAGAGACCTTCTATAGTATTGCTTTTGAATCATAGACCTTACTTTCATAAGTCATTCATATATAGGGTTCGAACCCACGACCCTACTATTGTAATGCAAATTCATCATGGAGACCTTCTATAGTATTGCTTTTGTATCATTGAGTTTAATATCATAAGTCCCTAATATAGGACTAGTCATTGTGCTCCAGTACTTCAGGCAGTCAGGCTCCCGACCACCCCATATATATGTACAACTGCAGGTATGTATCTCCGGCACCTCATCCATACAAGACGTCTATACGTGAACACCTTCCATAACTTAGGAAAATTTTCTTTAATACATGAACTCCTTCAACAACTTAGAAAAATTTTCTTTTATACACGAACACCTCCCATGACTTAAACAATTTTTAACAAATTTTCTAATTATCTTATAAACGTTATTTAACTTAATTTTATAATATTTTTTGACTTGTATTTCTATTATTTATCTTATTTTAAATATTTTTACAAGTTTTTATAATAAATTTACTTATTACGAGAAACAATAATTTTGCCTTTGATTTGCTATATTATTGGGATAATGTCTGAAATATATTAACTTTATGTTTATTGATTTAACTTTATTGCTTAATATATATCTTTTAAAACTATTTTTGACGCCCCTTTATATTGAATTTAATTATTAATAATAATATTGAGCCGTCACATCCCCTTTTCACCCTTAAATACACCCGCAATGCGTTTGAATTCATTTTCTTCGTCCAGCGGATACGATGTAGTCCACCAAAGGCGGGTGCTGTTTGCTGAGTCCGAGAGGTCGACACCAAGCTCTCTAGTGGGGATGTTAGATACGAGTTTTTCGTTCAGTCTCTCACGCTCGGCTGACGGCCCACATGCTGTCAGGTCCAGCTCCAGCTTAAGACGCGCCTTGGCGACCTCCAGGCAGCAGCCCTATGCGCGTTCCTGTTTGTGCCATCATCCATTTTATGGGCGCAAATTAACGGGAGACGCTCAGGCCCGGTACCATTTCGTGGTTCAGCCATATGCACAAACAGAATTTCCATATTCAATTTTGCCTAGGCACGGCGCTCAGACCTCTTGGCAGGGCGCTGACTGACTGCGCCAACGTAGCAGATTTGTTACATAACTGTTACATCAGCTTCCTTACGCCTATTAACTATCATTATTATTTCGGGGTATTAATAGACTATTCTTATCTAAATAGACATTAATATATATTTAACATACTAACGTAAATAAGTAAAAGTCCAACCAGATGAAAGCCCTCGGCAGGGGAGACCAAACGGCCGAGGGTTAGGAGGAAAGAAACAGACGGACTGCCTTCTGTTAGTTCTGTTGTTGAGCCCGGAGTGGTCCGTCACGGAGTCCCAGCCACATCAGATGACCCGAGAAGCTGACTGGGATTAGCCCGTTTGCATTAACAACTAAAGGAATAATTTTGGTCGACGGGCTACTCCACAGGTCGGTCACCTCGTGAGCCAGGTCCAGATATTTTGGTTGTTTATCTGTTTCGGCTTCTACGAGGTTCTCGTCATACGGAATGGTTAAGTCGACCAAACATATTCTTGACTGTGCCCGGTCCATCAACACAATATCAGGCTTATTCACAAGAATAGTCCTGTCTATGATGAGGGCCTGGTGCCAGTAGAGCCTGGGGCGGTCATTTTTGTCACTTTGACCCTTCAATCGCCATAAAATTCTCATGCAGTCGCATGCGCCCGGCAATTCTCGAGCGGTCGCATGCAACCGCACCCACCCACTTAAAACCATTAACTTATATTTAGAGACTACTTTTCTATGAAGATTTATTTAAATTTTATAAACCAAACTGATCAGATCTATTTAGATTTTATAAACCAAACTGGTTTATAAAATCTATACAAAATTTTCTATCCTGTGGTCTAAACAAAAGTCAGGTTTTACTTCATTACAAAAAAAAATTATTCTATTTTGAACAAAAAATATATATACTAAGCAGATATCGGCAGCGTGAAAATCACAAATTTTTCTATATAATATTCGAAATTATTTAAGTAAAAAGATAAATTATATTCACAAGAAAACTTTTATAACAATTTTATAGTAAAACACTAATAAAACTCCAATCAAAAAATCCAAAAATCAACACAACAACATCCAAATGAAAATTGCGTACGTAATGAACGTAGAATAGAAATGAATATCCAAAGACTAACTGTTTTTTTTTTATTTCACTAGAAGATAGAAAATTACATATTAATTCTATAATGCCAAACTTCTTCAAAGAAAAGTAGTCTCTAAACATAAGTGTTTATGGGTTAAATTGCTGTTGGTGGGTGCGGTCAAATTTGACCGCTTGAATTTTGACGAAATATCAAAGCGGTCAAATTTGGACGCTTGGCGTTTGAGAGGTTAAATCCAATATGCTGAATACTCAAAGATGGCGGACTATGTTTTTTTATTCACCCCAATGATATGGATATCAAATGACTATATAGATTGAAATGATGATAACAATATGAACCTTTTGTACTCGTACGCTGAAAAGAATATACATAAAATGATGTAGATAAAATGATGAGCAGTCAGCTCTACGGGGAGATGGTGTACTACTACCCGGCTAAACGGTAAGAATTAGCGGGTGCGTGCGTTAACTAATATTGGCCTACACCCTGGTCAAATTCTAGCGGTGAAGAAGAAATCAAACCTGTGGAAAAAAGAATGGCCGCCATACCAATTCTAACTCGACAAAGAGATTAGAGATAGTTTAGTGGTGCACGAACAAATCTGAGGACCAACAATGTCAAGCAGATCAAATTCTCGCGATAAAAAAATCAAGATGGCGCATTAGATTAAATGAACCGTATTAGAAACATGTGCAGTGATAGCTAAAAAATTAAAAATAAATTAATCAATTTATTACTTTACGCAATTAATATGATATAAAAGCCTGTCGCGAGATTTACCTACCTATGTACATTAACAAGAATACAATAATAATATAGAAGTGGCAAACACTCACCTGGATAACCTTTGAGCTGTTCTGCGATTATCGGGCCCGGTGTGAGGTGGATTCTGGCCAAATGTGTCCACTATTTTTCCTTTTCCACAGGTCAGGTACAGAAAACTGCCTTAGTATTACAATGAAGCAGGGAAATGAGATCTTGTCTGCTGCCAGTAACGGAGCGCGTACGTAATGTGTACCGTCAAAAGCGTTAATGCTTGTGTTCACGAAGAAGTTGGCCGTTACTAGTCGTCGTTGTGGGTGTGGTTCAAAAAGGGTTGCTCGCTTCAGGTTAAAGAGTGCTTGCCAGTAAGAAAAAATATTTATTTGAAACATTTTAAATAAAACGAAATGCTTTCCTTTCGAATTGCACTATTTTTAATTGTAAGAATTATACCTAAACCTTAATGAAAACATATAAATAATAATATAATATCATGTATGTAACATGCCGCTCACCTTAAAAGTACGCAGTATATTTTAATTATTTTAAACGAATCTTCAATACAAACTAGTAGCTTGACATAAAATGAAAATGTATAAGCAAAATTGAAAGTAATACCCGAAAGTACTTATTAAAAACTATATCTTAAGATTAATGATAAATGTTTAAAGCTATTTCTAAAGTAAGTATAATACGAAATCTTAATTAATATTTACATTTTTATTACTCTATTGGAAGTGGACAAATTTTGTTAGCTGGTCGCTTCAAATATGTTTTCCCAATTTGGAGAGTTACAACACGCGGGATCCCATCAGAGCTTGGATATAGGCAGTGTACACGTGCAAGCCGCCATTGTAAAGGTGGAAGGTTATCATCGCATACCATTACAATCATGCCTTCACGGACCATATCTCCACGGTTAGTGAACCATTTGCCACGTTGCTGAACTTCATGCAAATACTCTAAGCTCCATTTTTTCCAGAAATGTTGAACCGATTGTTGTATTAAACGCCACCTGACTAATCTACTCGGATTTTCATCCACAAGCGAAATGTCGGGGATTGCTGTTAGCGGTTCACCTATCAAAAAGTGAGACGAAGTTAAAGGGAGGGGATCTTGCGCATCGGAGCTCAATACGCAAAGCGGACGCGAGTTTAGCACTGCCTCTATTTGACACAATAGGGTGTGCATCTCGTCATAGATTAGAATACGAGGACCTACTACCCGATGAAAATGGTGTTTAAAACTTTTGACACCCGCTTCAAAAAGTCCACCAAGACTTGCATACGGTGGCCGAAAATGCCATGTTATTCCTTCCTTCAGAGTCTTGTTCTGGAGCGCGCCTTGTACAGTGTCATTCCGAAGGAAGGCATACAAGTCCTTTAGATATCTGTCACTGCCGATGAAATTCTTACCACAGTCGGAGTATATATCCTTACATAGACCTCGGTGTGATGTGAAGCGTCGTAATGCCGCTAAGAAACCCTCTGTTGTAAGTTCCGAAACTATTTCGAGGTGTATGGCCTTGACGCACATGCATACAAATACACACACGTAACATTTTACTATTTTTGCATTTTTACTTTGTTAGCTCGGACGTAGAAAGGACCAGCGAAATCTACGGCATTTTTAAGAAAGGGACGTTCAGGTCGCAAGCGTGCGGCAGGCAATGGACCCATGCTGGGCTGCGGGCGCACGGGACGTGCTCGGAAACAACGGACGCAGCGATGAATACATTGCCGTATGACGTCACGACCGGATAAGATCCAATATTTTTGTAGAAGTATGTATTGGGTACTCTGCGCACCAGCATGTAAGTGAGATTCATGAGTGTAATTAATAATTAGAATCGTTAACGGGTGTTTTTTAGGTAAAATTAATTGATATTTTGAATCATATGGTAAAAGGGACTTATGTATCCTCCCACCTACGCGAAGAAAATTGTTTGAGTCAATAAAGGGATTTAAACGTCTTATTCGAATTGATGGAACTTTTCCCTTAGAAAGGTTATAAATGTCATCACGAAATACAGAATTTTGAACAAGAAATATAAGTCGATTTAAAGTAAAATTGAACTTGGTTACGGAAATGTGCTTAGAAAGAGGAGTTTGGACCTTCTTACACTTATTATAGAAACGGAATAACGTAGCAGTGATACGAACCAGTTTACCCAGGGATGAATAACGCGATATAATTTCTACGTCTTCGTTAGTGGAAGAAGAAGTACACGGATTAGAAACAATCGCAATGTTCCGTTTTTCTTCTTGTGTCCGGGTAACTTCAGATTCATATGTCAGGCTGCAGGCTTCACTCTTCACAACACTTGTGAAGAGTGAAACCTGCAGCCTGACATATGTTTATTAACTCCTGTTGTAGAGCAAGAGCTTCTGCCTCCGTATTATCACCAGACACTATGTCATCCACGAATATGTCATTTTTATTACACGAAAAGCACGTGGAAAGCTTCATCAAGCGCAAGCTGTCGCATTGTACGAAGTGCAAGGTAAGGCGAGGAACTAACTCCGAAAGTTACTGTACGAAGACGATAACTACGTATAGGTTCGTCAGGAGAAGTACGCCATACGATACGCTGAAAATCCCTATCTGTATCACGGACTAAAATGTTGCGGTACATCTGTTTAATGTCAGCTGTGAAAGCAAGAGAATGAATTCGAAACTTCAATAGTACGTCGATTATATCCAGATGAAGTTTGGGTTCTGTAAATAAAACGTCGTTCAGGGAGCTCGCGTTGGTAGTCTTACAACCTGCATCGTAGACCACTCGCATCTTTGTTGTATCGCTAGGTTCCTTCACCACGCAGTAGTGCGGAATATAATACGAGCCACCAGATTTTTGTGAAGGGCCATCACAAGGTTCCATGTGATTTAGATCCAAGTACTTCAAGCTTATATTCTAATCTGCGAAATCTAGCGATAGCAATATCACGCGACTCACCAAGGGGCAAGGCGTCAGGTTTGAAAGGCAGAGCGACTACATATCTTCCTGAATGATTACGCGTATGCGTGTTTTCAAAAATTGTCTCGCATAAAACTTCATCGGGGGTAAAAGACCTTTGTTCTATAATTGATTCTATTTCCCAAAACCGCTGGAGATCAAATTCATCGTTAACAGAGCTGTGTAACACGTAAACAGGGAACGAGGTTGGGGACTGAATATTAAAATCTAGCTTGCCTAACAGCAAATATCCAAAAATACTATTTATTGCTATGGGTGCACCAGGCGGCCCGATCACCGTGTTATGTAATAGAATTTGGGGAAGTATGTCCGCTCCAAGCAACATTTCTACTGGTTGAGGTGTGAAGAAATCGGGATCAGCCAATGTCAAATTTTTTATGTGTGACCATTCCTTATAAGGTAATTTACAAGAAGGCATTTGTGTAGTAATAAGTTTCGGTAAGATTAAGGCATTGATTTGTACCGAAGGTTGTGTTTTATTTTTTGGTGTAATATAGCACGAAACTAAGCCTTTTGGATAGACCGGTTTGTTTTCATTAATACCGTAAACAGGAGAAACATTGACATGTTTTCTTGTTAAACTCAAACGCTGTACGCATGCTTCACTAATAAAAGAAACCTGGCTTCCAGCATCTATGAGTAATCGTAAATACCGATGAGCGCTGTTGACAGTAGCACTGTACTCGTTCGTAGCGACGGAGCAGAACTAGATTGCGTGCTAGCGTCGCGAGTATTGTGATTTATCGACGTCATAACCAGCTGAGAACCGTTCGACGTAGCGGGATCGTACGCTGTGGGAGGGAGTGAAGCGGAGCTGTCATGCGGATCAGCTGTCTCGGTAGCACCTACATAAGATTGATTATCGAAATGAATTAGCGTATGGTGATGTTTGTTGCACGTTCGACACAGAAAATTTGATCTGCATTGCTTAACGTCGTGTCCAACATGCAAACATTTAAAGCAAACGTTTTTATCACAAATAAACGAATAGCGCTCTTTGGGTGATAAGTTTAAAAACGTTGGACATTTAGTTAGAGTGTGTTGAGCGTCACAGTATACACAACGGAAATGTTTAACACTCGGAATTTTGTTTGGTGTATTACATGTAGAATCTGAGACCGGCTGAGATGTGTTGTTTGATATAAATATACGGCGTGCGCCTGAAGATGCCATCGTGCTACCGCCGCGGCCTTATGGTGCGTTTGATTTTAATTGACCCTCGGATTTTGTAATCTGACCGAAATTCGAATGACAAATTTCACTTACGGCTAATTCTCGCTCCAAAAAGGATGTGTGATATCAGGAATCAGTGTGTTGATATCAGGAATTTCTGATGGTGATTTTAAAGATAACTCAAAACGTTTGCGAATAGAGGAGGGAATTTTTCGTAGTAAAATCGTTAATAAAATAAAACTCCATTCGGTTGTAGGAAATTTCATAACTTCAAGTGCTTTAATGTTTTCTTGGTAAATGTTCAAAAGTTACGTAAGATGCTTGTAGATGCTAAACAAGGTTCAACATCGAGAATTTTGTCGAGATGGGTGGAAGCTATAATTCTTTTGTTCTCATAACGTGAAATTAATGCCTGTAAGGCTACTGAATAGTTCGCGTCGGTAATGGGAATTGATTTAATTAAATTGTAAGGTTCATTTTTTAAAGTAAGGAGTAAATACTTGAATTTCTCTGCATCCGTGTAGGCATTATTGTTATGTACGAGTGACATATACAGATCATAAAATGAATTCCAGTCCGTACTACAACCCGAGAAACTGAGCAAGGGAATTTTAGGTAATTTTGGATTGTGGGATTGTGAAAAGGATTCGGAGTTAAAGGATCTACTCATACGCCTGCCTTGTTCGTCATCCTGTTTTAATTTGCTCAAATGGGTGACAATAGCGTAGTATGCGTCATCAAAATCGTTACGAATTTTAATTTGTTCATCTTTGTTGAACATTTTTGTCCTTATTAGACATTTTTCAATTTTAGTTTGCAATTTACTAAACTTTCTTTGTTGTGCAGTAAGATCTTTAGTTCGCGAACGGAACTTTTGTTCATCGGTCGTTGCGAATTGTAATGTTCTTTTCAAATCACCTAAAATAATATCGCGTTCGAACATATCCTGCTCGCATGAAACATCACACATAGATTGTTCACCTAATGCTGGATTCGGCATTTTGCGTTGCAAAGATGGCCTATATGATACGTCGATGAAAGTACGTATTACGTTAAATTCAAAAAATTTTAACTGTGTGTAAACTAAAGATAACACTTTTACTAAGACAGCACTATTTGAAAGGAAAAATTTGGCTCGCAAGGATCAAGATAGTTATGTTATGTACACATAAGACCTGGCAAACACTCACCTGGATACCTATTAGTACCTTTGAGTACGTTTGAGCTGTTCTGCGATTATCGGGCCCGGTGTGAGGTGGATTCTGGCCAAATGTGTCCACTATTTTTCCCTTTCCACAGGTCAGGTACAGAAAACTGCCTTAGTATTACAATGAAGCAGGGAAATGAGATCTTGTCTGCTGCCAGTAACGGAGCGCGTACGTAATGTGTACCGTCAAAAGCGTTAATGCTTGTGTTCACAAAGAAGTTGGCCGTTACTAGTCGTCGTTGTGGGTGTGGTTCAAAAAGGGTTGCTCGCTTCAAGTTAAAGAGTGCTTGCCAGTAAGAAAAAATATTTATTTGAAACATTTTAAATAAAACGAAATGCTTTCCTTTCGAATTGCACTATTTTTAATTGTAAGTATTATACCTAAACATTAATGAAAACATATAAATAATAATATAATATCATGTATGTAACATAGGTAAAGAAAAAAATTGTTTTATAAAATAGATAAATCTCGCGACAAGCTTTTATATCGTATAAATTGTGTAATGTAATAAATTGATTGGGTTTGATTTAATTAAATATTTATTTTCTTCTTTTTAGAGCAATTAAATCTTGTTTAAAAATATATTTTTTTTATATTTATTATTTATATTTATTATGTATATTTGTTCGGGCCGAATTTAGTGATTGATTTTAATTAATTTCCCGAAGAGCTACGGATTACAAATTTTGAACATAGCTCAAAATCAGATGAGATTATAAAAATGCGGTAAAAGTTTGGAAAAAACTCAGTTTTTTGCAAATCAAGTTATTTAATCACTTATTTAATGTTCTAAACTGCGTTTCAGGATTTCAAACTGTATACAAGCTTCCTATTGCACGCAAATGTGGTTGTAGATACATATTTCATGATGTCTGGACTACTTTTGATGAGGACTTTTAAGCCAGAGGCTCAGAGATCTATAAGTCTATTTAAAGTGATATTAAAACGATATTTCAGGTATGAATTTTATAGTACCCAGTTCAGTGAATTTCTTGTCTTGATGAAATTTATTTTCCAAATGCTGCTTTAAACGAATGTGTGTATCAATTTCCACAATGCTTTGGCTATTTTATGGATGCAACTATACCTAACCACGCTCTTTAAGAACTCATTCATTCATTTAGTACAACCTATTAAGGTCCACTGATGAACAAATTCCCCATAGTGTGCCTCATAGGAGGGAAGTAATGTTACCTACAGCTTATATGCCTCCCACTCCGGAGCATTTCTTTCATTTCTGAGAGCGTTTTGTCCTACATAGTGTTTCCTTGTGTTTCTACCCCAGTGCCTCAATACAAGTTGACAGAGTTCACATGTTTTCGAAATATTTATTGTAATTTCTCAGACATACAGGCTTCCTAACGATGTTTTCCTTCACCGCCGAGCAACACCGCGCGAGTGTTAAATCATCCTTAAAATTGCAATTCATATTTTTTGGGGTCGACGGGTATGGAATCTGAGTTGCTCACGTAATACTGTGAAATTTACAGCAAAATCTGAGCTACTACGGTTCTCAAGGCCCCATAAGGGGAATATTTGCAATAATAACCACGCTAAAGTTACCCTATGTTGCCTCTTACGATAACCATGGGATTATATGGGGTAGCGCAAGATTTATGCAAGATTTCGATATGAGAATGAACACCGAACCACCAGTCGACAGCGTGGATGGTGGGAGACCGAAAGGCTTGCTACCTCTCCCTCCTATAATGCCCACGTTTATGGGCCCATACCCAATGTGGAGAGGACCAAGGATGGAAGACTTTGGTCCTCGATGGTTTAGAGGGCCAATGCCACCATTTTTCAGAGGAAAATTCGTCACCAGAATGCCGAGACCTCTCTTCGATGTTCGGTTACCATTAATGCCCTTACCTGCACCGAAATTGGGTTTGTGCCAAAGTGAAAGTCCACATATACCATACGAGAGAGTTTTATCACCACCACCATTGGTCTACGTCTACTATCTTACGTCGCTATCTAATGGCGATGGTTTTTACTTTAACATCACCTCAAAAACCAACGGAAAATCAAAGGTCTTTTGTATCAGGTGGACTGGAAAGCGCATGTAGAAGACACAGACAAAATGCGCTGGGATATTATAATAATAATAATAATATTCCACAGCTATCACACAACGCCATCTAGTCCCAAGCTAAGCAGAGCTTGTGTTATGGGTACTAGACAACTGATAAACATACTTATATATTTCTAAATACATACTTATATATTTCTAAATACATAAATATTATAGATAAATTACACCCAGACACAGAACAAATGATCGTGCTCATCACACAAACATTTTTCCTGGGTGGGAATCGAACCCACGACCTCCGGCTTAGCAGTCAGGGTCACTAACCACTAGACCAACAGGCCTGCTTATTTTGATATTTGTTTATTATGAGATATTATAGGATTATCTTAGGTCCAAAGAGAGCGGGGAACACGGTAATCCTCGAATCCGACAACTTATTCTATCACTGGAAAGAGACCATCTGTCTCAAAGAGGTGTCGGACTTATCGTCCGCAAGTCGCTCATTAACTACGTTGTAAAGATTGCTAGTGCATCAACAAGAGTTGTGTACCTTATACCCGGAATTACCAAACGATATTCGCTATAAGTTCGATAGTCGTATACAGCTTTAAACACCGACCTCCGCACATAAGGATAAGGAGGTGAGGGAAATGTATGAGGATATCTCTAGAGCCATGCATTCATCCAAAACCTATACGGTGTTGATATGAGACTTAAACGAAAAACTAGGCACAGGAGAGAACGATGAGCTAAAAGTAGGGAGCCCACGGAGCCAGCAGCTGGCCGACTTCATGAAGTAAGAGGGACTCTCTATGATGAACTCTTTCTATCACAAGCGGCCTCATGGAAAGTAGACCTGGTCAAGCAAAAACTGGATTGACTTCATTATTACGACTAAAAGGTAACTATTTAGTGCTGTCTCAGTGATCGCGAGTGTAAAAACTGGCAGCGATCACTGAATGGTAAGAGGAACACTGAACTTAACGTTAAATTGTAGAGGCCACATCTAATGAAGTCAACGCTCCGTCCCTCTCATGTTCTAATCCAAAGCCCCGAAATGTTTAATGTCGTGTAACATAATTGTCTTCAGTGCCTAAAAAACTACAATAAAGTGGACGTTTTGAATGACAAGTTTGTGGAAACTGTCAATGCGGCCGGAACTAAGTTCTGCAAGACTTCGATAAAGAACACAAAAGTTCTTCGATCACACCCTTGATCTAATGGCTGTTAGACTGGAAATAAAGCTGCAGTCTTCATCTCATTTGACAGCATACGAACTGACTGACGGCAACTGAACAGACTCATCTCCAAATATAGGCAACGGGACTTACGCAACTTTAATATAGCTCGTAGTGAAGAAGCAATCGAGCGGAACCAGGGCTCCAAAGTATTTGCCAGCGACCTGCCTGCCAGCAAATGCCAACTGTCCAAGCTGAAAATCGAATGGGGCAGCATTGTTGCCAGGATACCTGAGATTTGGAATAAGATTGAGAGGTTCTACGAACAAGTGTACAAGTCATAGTTGAAGCCACATGCAGTGTAACGATCCGAGAGCAAATTTTATCTGACACTTTTCCGATGATATTCCGAAAGTCAGTCTATACAAAGTTAGAATGGCTCTCCAGCACCTTGAAACGATAAGTGTAGTTAAGTAAGTGTGTAAAGTTCCGGGTGATGATGGAATTACAGTCGAGTTTTTGAAAACGGGTGGAAAACCGGTACTTGAAGACCTTCCGAAGCTCTTTAATTCCGTCTTCTATGGTGGCTTTATACTATATTACTTCGGAAGCGTGCAGCAAAAGTGCGGTGTTCTTGTTAATCAAAAAATGCGACAACGTTCTCTTGAATAAATACACACTGATTTTCATTCTGAGTTGTGTCTACGTGCTCCGTGCGTCCGTGTACTGACTCTACGACTTCTAGGCCCCTGAAAAATCGATTTTCGAAGAGTTTTTAGCATCGGAGAGGACATACATATCCTACAGCAAATTTTTCGGAAGATCGAAAAGTACAATCTTTGTCTTTCGTATGTAAACTATTTAAAAGCCTTTGATTCCGTCGAAATTTGGATGATGTTGCAGTCCCTTCACCGGTGCCAAGTTTGCCATTGGTCTATCAAAGTCTGAAGTATTTGTACGGTACGATGGCTATCCAAGTACAGAATCTGAGTACGAAACTTATCTAATTTCAGTAGGTGTAAAACAGGGTGAGGTTATATCCCCAAAACTCTTCACCGCTGCATTGCAAAACGTTTTCAAGCAATCGGACTGAAAAGGGTAGGGTACTTACATCAATGTTAAGTAGGTCACTTACCTTCGATTTGTCAACGATGTAGTCCTTATGGCATAATCACTGATGAATCTAATCACTCCCAACAAATAGGTCTTAAGATGAACATGGACAAAACACAAGTCATGTGTAACGTCGATGTCACACCTACGCCGGAAGTTGTGCGGTGGGAGCACTACGCTTGAAGTTGTTGACGAGTATGTTTACCTGGGACAAATAGTCCGACTAGTCCAGTAGACAAAATTCAACTTCAACCGAGAGGTCAATCGACGGATTCAACTCGACTGGGCAGCGTTCGGAAGATTATGACACATCTCATCATGTATACCTCAAAACTTTAAAACGAAATTGTACAACCAGTGCGTATTGTCAGCTTCAATCAACAATACCAACGTTGTTGATCGAAGGTTTTCAGTGACAACTTATGGATCTTAGACGTTGCCCTTCACAGCTGGCTGTTTGAAGAATCTCAAAGTTGCTCACCGATATGCTCGGGGTTTCTCTGCGTGATATACTTAGAAATGAGGATAACCACAGTAGAACCATAGTAACCTACATAGCCCAACGGATTCATAAGCTGAAGTGGCAGTGGGCTGACCATATAGCTCGAATAACCGACAACCGATGGGGAAACAAGTTTCTCGAAAGTCTAGTGTGGACCAGCCCCCCTCTAGATAGAGTGACAACTTGCTAGGACATGCAGAAAGTCGATGAATGCAAGGGGATCAGGACCGTGTTTTGTGGCATTATTTGGGAGAGGCCTATAATCAGTAGTGGACTTTTAAAGGACTGTAAAGCTGACGATGATGTTGGTGATGAAGTCTATCACCAGTCTTTTTTTTTTTGCAAGGTTGCGTCTTCAGAACTTTATCCGTCAATCATACAGTAGACATTATTAGGTTCCACTGCTGGGCACAAACCTCTTCTTATCATTGAGAGGGTTTTAAGGCAAGGAAGTGTACGTCGCACTGCCCCAAAGCGTGTTGGCGAACTTTATATGTCTCCTAATTATATTTTTTTCTTATTTCTCATACATTCAATTTTCCTCACAATATTTCTCTTCACCGCCAAGCACGTGGTAAATTTCACATAAGATTGTGAAAATAAATTGAAGAATTATAAGTCTGTGCTTAGTAGATAGTTAATAACAACAGAAAATTAAGGCTTCAAAACTGACACAAGAGCCTAAAGCTTAGATCACATTGTGTTACAGGCTGATATGGTTGTATATTGTCACCATCTTAGTGGCAATTACCGTCTCACCTCACCTTTACGGCGGTCCATTATGGCTTAAATACACAAAAGTGGAGCAGGATGTGTGCAAGAAAAATTGGTGGATAGGACTGCTAATGTTGGGCAACTATATCGACTCTTCAAATATTGTAAGTTTCGTAATATTGATGATAGGATGTTATTTCTCAATTGCTACGAAATATTTTTTCCTTTTTAGTGTAATTTAGTAACGTGGTACGTACCTGCCGATTATCACTTGGCTGTGGTTAGTACAATTATATATTGGCTGTACCAGAAAAACCGTCGCAGTGGCCAGTACTGCTTTGTACTTGTTACAATTGTTTCATTTATACTGCCTGGGCTCAACACGTACTTAAATCATCTGAGTGCTACTACCATCTTTGATTTAGAGTGAGTTTTCTTATTTTAATATAATACAAACACGGACAAATTTAGGGGAATGCAAAAAAAGTTTGAATTTTTTTGGTATGATTATCATGCGCTGTGGCCACGAACATTAGTAAATAATATTAGAAAAGAAAGTTTTGGATTTTTTAAAATTTCATTTGTTTTATTTAACTACTGCGTAATGTTGAGTTCTTTCATATTACGATAAATGATGCCAACTTTTGAATTTCGGTTTAAATTTAGGGTTTTTTAAATGTTTGCCTTGACTGCCTTATTTATCGTGTCATGTTTGCACTGTTATTGCAAATAAACTGAGAATGTATAATAAACCAAATAACAAACCCAATATAAATGCCACTCAAATTGCCAGGCTGTTACTTTAATTGAAACTGGTTACACCTACAAACATGTGGCCTATTCTGTGGCATACTAAGTTGTCAAGAGGTATCACCAGACCGGACAGTAAACGAAACTTTCAAGACAAAGATGTATATGGAAAATTCTGTCCTGAGATAAACTGTTCATCTTTGTCAGCGTGCTTAGAAACCTGATCTTAATTTTTCTGAGGTAAGAACAAAGCTTAAAGAAGTTTGATGACTTACAAAATCACATGTAAGCACAAAATCTGTGGAAAAAAGAACGAAATCGGCTAGAGTAAATTCGTACTTGCCTGTCAGAGGCCCCCCATTTTGCCACACGCCATCGAGTAGCTGGAATTAATTTTGCTTACCATCACGAAAGTTGGAATGACGAAGCTGGGAGACAATTAGGGATATATTTGTATGGATGTGTCATTGGGGATGTATCACTAACAGTGACACGATATGTAACAAAGATTTTTAAAGAAATTGTAGTGGCATTTACTCCCTTTACAGGAGATAAAAAAATTTATGCATAATAATACAAGCAATGCGAGACGTTAAAATGGTGCTATGAGGTGGCCAGTACACTAACAAGACTCAAAACCCATAGAGCATGTATGGGATAAACTTGAAAGAAAAATTAAGAAAAACAATCCTGCCCCGTAAAATTTGGAGATCCTTAAAACGCATTACAGGAAGGATTGAGAGCAATCTCTAAAGATTTTATTGATAACTTGATTAGGAGTATGTAAAGGAGCACTCAAATCAGTTCTAAGAGATAGAGGAAGTAACACTGAGTACTGATTGTAGCCCACGTTATATTCTTGCAATTTTTTCTATCTTGCAACTATCTTCTATTCTGCAAATTTTTTTCTTTTTTCTTAGTTTGGTTAATTTTTGTTATTTGGTAGTTTGTTTCTAAATCATAAAACTTAATCGTCACAAACATCCACGAAATTTTCCTTTATACACACTTTTTGCGTTCCTCTAAGTTTTACCGTGAGTATATTTAATAGAATAGAATATCTTTTGTTTGCCATAAACTTTGTACTAGATAATTATCATTATCAATAGAGTCTTTCCACTGCTGAATAGAAACCTCCCTCAAGGAATGCCACAAAGCACAGTCCTGAGCCACCTGCATCCATCGACTTCCTGCATGTCTTACAGGTCGTCACTCCATCTAGTGGGGAGTCGCTTTACACTACGCCTACCAGTACGAGGCTATATGTGGTAGAGCCACGCTGTAGCCATATTATGATTGTAGCACGAATGGGTCGGCTCGACTGAAGAAAGACTACGCTCTCACAGAATACCAGCGTAAAATGAGAAAAGCTAAATACTGCTGTATTTCATATGGTGAGTATAGAGAACCAGAGACTCGTTTTACTGGAATCGAAGAATTCTCTCTTAGTCCTCAGGGGTGACAACGCATCTTGATTCTTAATAAAGGTTCAATGTAAGATGTCTATGGGCCACAGCATCCGCTTACCAACAGGTTGACTGTGTGCTCGTTTGTCACTTTTATTCTACAAAAAAGGCTGCCACTTGAAATCCTCCCCTGCCCATCGGTTGTTGGTTCTTCGAGCTCTATGGCCGTCCCATTGCCACTTCAGCTTACTAATACGTTAACTAATTTACCATTGGTTTTAAAATATTTCGTCCCTAGAAGTACTAGCGAAAAACAGATCGGTATAAATTTTCAATCGTTTATACTAATGGTTTCAATATTTAAGAAACGTTTCGTATTTCCTGTTCTCTTATACCGCCTTTTGCCTTATGTATTTAAATTAGCTGTATATCAGATATATCATCAGAGATCATATATCAGAGAGAGGAAACACCGTGGAAGTTTTGATACATTTTGTACTAGAATATCCAATCCTCCATATTATGAGTAATCCCCATATTTTGTAGAACAAAGTTGGGGCCTGCTTGAGAAATAAAATATGCTTTTGAAGTTAATGTGATTCGCCTAGCGAATTTGAAAACCTTGAGAATTTCCAATTTATTTAGAAGCTATCAAGAAAGTGTGTGGTTTTGATGTGTCAAAAATAACTACATTTAACATATGCGTTTACTTTAGCACATTTATGTGGAGGTTATATTTCAATACAGTTGTAAAACTGGATGTTACATTTATTTATATATGCACCTGATTTCTCACCGGTAGAGTTAGATTGCTGCCCCATCGGAATAAAAGAGTATGGGAATAGAGAGTGCACCTGTGCTTACGCATACACTCGAGCACTATAATCCTCCTGCTCAAATGACTAGCCTCTATTCAAACCGGCCGCCGTTACAACAGGTTTATTATTAGTGTAGACAGTTTAAGTAACCTTATTTATGCAAATATTTATTATTTTGTTAATTATTTTTGTTATTTGTAATTTCTTTTGCAGGACAATAGAAAATATTCGTAAATACATATTGGGCTCACCGATGTACGTACAGAGTCACTTGCGAGCAGCTCCTTACTTTGTAGGTGTAATAGCAGGTTACATTCTTTCCGTGTATAAGCCGACCAGCTACAAAAATGCACTATCATTGGTTGGTATCAATGGTCAAAATGATCAAGTACTTTATTATATTATTATATTACAATTTGTATAATATCTTTGCGTGAAACCTATGAATATGTGTTTATATATATATATAAACACATATTCATAGGTTATGTATATATATATATATATGTATATATATATATATATATATATATATATATATATATATATGCGCGCGCGTGTGAGTGTGTGTGTGTATGTGTGTGTGTGTGTGTGTGTGTGTGTGTGTGTGTGTGTGTGTGTGTGTAAATACCAAATTTAAAAGTAATTTGATAGAATGACCACCTGATAAATCATGAGACGTGAATCGGTCTTTGAATTGGCTTTGAGCTTGTTCATCCGGCACTAGGAAATATACCAACAATTTTTGTAAGCTCATAAGATAAGTCTGGAAATTGAGGATAAAACAAACATTTTTAATATTATTTACACATTCCACGAATCAATTTCATTTCTTTCAGAAATATTCAATCCTAAGTTTCATTACGATTATGGCGCTATCTGCAGCAATACTGGTCATGGGACCAGCGTATCAGTTCCGCGAATACAATGTCATAGAATCGTCATTCTTTGCTGCATTGAATAGACCCGCTTGGGCTGGTCTTATAGCAGCGTTTATATTACTGTGCGAATACGGAACTTTACGTAAGTTTTTTTCTGAAAGTTAAAAAGTAATGTGGAAGTAAAAAATATATATATTTATATGTCACACTACTAGGCACAGGCCTCCCCTCTCTAATTCTCTTATTATTGGGAGGGTTTTATGGCGACATGAAATTATGTAATCGAAATACAAAGGTTTTCCATGCAACCTGCCTAAACGTAAACTTAAGGTTACCTTGAATTGTTAATGTGATGCCTCGAAATTTTGATGATTTTTCTATTTCACACATTTTTTAAGTTTTTTCGTATACGATTTTTGACTATATGACCTTATACTTTGTAAAAGGAAAACACAATAACATATAATTTTCTCGATAGAAAACAGTTGTAAAATAGGCTCGAATTAGTTACATTTCTCCATGACGCCATAATATTTTTACGAATAAGTACATAGAATTATTTTTAAGGCATAGTAAATAATCATAATGTCTAAGTTCTATATCTATGTTTTATGTGTTACAAGGTTTTGTTAAAAAAATGTTGTTTGGCGCTTACTTAGTTTTTCCGAGCGCACGGTATAGCTATCTCATAATTTGCGTATTATGGAGTCATTGCACCCCTTTTATTTTGACACTCCCTCAGTCGTCCTTGAGCTTAACCGACAAAGGGATAAGCCACGCCCCCAAAACTACGATTCATTTTCAAATTATCCTCAGAATCGGCTTCGATAAACTTGCGGTTTGTTTTAGGAAGATGTATAAGTACTTTTAACAACAGTTCCCGTAGAAAACCTTCTAAATTAAAAAGTCGTTACATTTAAAAAATAAAAATGCTTGAGCACAATAAGCTTTCTTAGACTTTCTTGATTTCAGTATTTAAATTATAAAGGATCAGCGGTTTTTGAATTTAAAATAGAAAAACCGAAATACCGTTTCATATCACAGCATCTTTGTGTTTTTTTCACTAAGTTTTATCTAAACCATTGATATACTTTCTTATATTTGCTTTCAAATTTATATAAGCTATGAAATTTTTCCAAATATCAATTTAATATAATTTAATATTATTTGTGATATTATTATTTGATATTGACGTTTAAAGAAATATTTTACTTACGTGTAATCATAAATGTAATATTTTATAACCTATTACCACCATCACCACCTATTACTACCAATATATCCACATACATATATGAATAAGTTAAAATATAATAAATTAAGATAAAAGACAGGCTGTAAGTTATTTCATCATAGTCCCAAGGAATGTGAACAAATCAGTTGATAGTTGGTTTAAAGTTTATTGTCAATTGCGGTCTCGTACCAACTGGTAAATTGTTAGATTATTATCGCTGCAGTGTTATAAACGGAAGATTTATACCAAAAAAGTAAAAAAGTCAATAAATTATAATTGTCTGACTATTTACTACTTTCTAGCTCATATTGCTGATTTCTTAAGCTGGCCGGCATTCGTCCCCCTAAGTAAGCTCTCCTACGGGATCTACATGTGCCATTTCTTCTTCGTTATGAGGCTAACGAATTTGCGTAGTCCGGCGTGGTATGACTTGTTCAAAATTGTAAGTTTAATTATTAAGTTTACGTTCTATTTTAAACATGCTTTGATCGTAAGTTTGAACTAAGATAAACTCAGTGTTTGTAAAAAAGCATAAATTTTTTGTTTTTGTCGTTTGCAATACGAGTTATTTTTATTTTATATTTGACTATATTAAATACCTTAGTAGTATAATATGTATAATATTATAATCGATACAACAGACACGGTTACGTTGGAACGTGCAAGTATGTTCGTATAATGCACTTAAAATAATATAAGATCTGCGCAAATCAATAATAACTAAAGGATTTTTGGCCTATGCTACAAGAATCATTTACGTTTTCTTTTCAGTTGCAAGATTCGATGGGCATTGTTGTGATTACTGGATTGCTGAGTTTGTATATAACGTTGTTCATCGAGTACCCATTAAACAATTTAGTGGCACTTCTACTAAAAGCTAAGTAAGTAAACTTGTGTTTAATATAAAAGTATTATTAATTAATAATTTTTTATAAAAGAATATTTTTGAAAGCTATTTCTTATCTACTAAGGAACTGTTATTTTGTATATCATGATTGAAATCCTTGATATGTTATTGTTCTATGAACTCAAAACAGCACAGCAATAACTATAGTTTACTATATATATGTTGTATTTGTGATATTATTTAGAATAACGCAAGTAATTTGCTAACGTATATGCTTCGTTTAATGCTCATACAACCGACTGACATGTTTCTCATCTTACCCTCTATGTGAGAACATTACAATCCCTCCACCATTACTTTAAAAAAAATAACTCTTAATTACATAATCTATAATACAAAACTACTTAAATATTAATCTAACAAACATGTTCAGCTTTAATATTTGTACTTAGCACTAGGATTTCTTGTGGAACGAACAGGATAACGGCGTTCGTTGGGCTCTTTCGACGTAAGGTCAAGGACATTTTCAGATTGAGAACATTCATTTGAGTCTGGGGACATATTAGGACCTACACTTGTCTCTATACCTTCCCCTTCTACTTCGGACTCGGTCGTTGCAATTTGGTTAGGATAATCGGTTTCTTGCACTGAGTGTCCACTACATTTTAAACTAGCTTCCCCGAAAGAACTAGATAAAACAACATTATCCCCCCTTTGTTATGTTGCTTTGTTATACAAAACTCATTTGATCCCATTGAGTTACAACACTAGAGGAGCAAACAACATTACCGCGCGTCGAAAAAAGTGTAACCACTACCCAAACGTTACGACGTAGCTTTGAAACTAATAACAATTTTAAGTAAACATATATCTATCTCACTTACACAAGTTGCGAAAACAATATCGTCGTCGTAAGATTAGATTAAGATAGATACACAAACATGCAATGGCGGGTTGGTGTGGCTTACTATATGAAATTTTACCTAAAATACGCAATAAAAATGAGTTTTTTTAAGCTGCAGTTAATTGTTTTTTAAATTAAAAAAGCATATTTTATTTTTAAATCTTTATTACGTCCCCTTAGAAAAAAAGGGATATACAAAGCTTATCAGATGAATAGAAGTAAACATAATGATGAAATAAAACGTATTTTTATGGTTCTAATAAATCAAACAATATAAAATAGGTATCTAATAAAATATAATTAATATAAAATTTATACGAAATTATAAATAATAAAAAATTATTAATATAAAATAGGTAATAAAATATATTTAATAGATAATTCATGAATAAACTAAAATAAGAATAATTAATTATTTTGTATGAAAGTTAAAACGTAGTTTTTATTATGATCTCCAAAATATTTAAAATCAGAGGTAACAAATTAACTTACTCCATTAATTATATAGTCTCCCATTAATCTAGGATAATCACAAATGCGGAAAAGTGGCAACATTGAACCTAAATGGCAATATTCGATAATTTTATTTAATTATTTGAGGTTTTTTACGTTTATATGAAAACAAGAACTAAAAATTATGTGTTGAAAGTGATGCCGCTTGATTTATTACGTTTTTGTGACCTTGAATAGCATTCTTTCACTACACATTTACCCATTTTTGTCGCGGCTCAACTCCGTCGACGTCACATTGAACAATGAACTCACGTTAGCTAGGCATATGGCTGTGGCCATATGTGCAGTGGCAACGCTTTGGCGCGTTTATTACTGATCTAGGGTTATATAAATCAATGTTTGATCCTTTATACAGACATAAATGATCAATATGTTTTTCTACCACTAAATCTAAATCTAATATATGTACTAAATATATTCTATTACCAATTTTTTCTTGAACAATACCCTTTTTCCAAGTATGTTTATTTCCGTTGCAAAAGTAATGTTTAACCAACACTTGATCTCCGTTTTTTAATTTAACACTGCGTTGTCCTCCATAGTTTCTAGTTTGTGAGATCTGTTTAGAGCAAACATTTTGATTAGATTTAAAAGACAATGTTGAAGGTGAGTTTTGTGACTCAAGCGATTTCGTGCTTCGCAACAGATCGAAACGACAACGTAACGAACGGCCAAACATCAATTGAGCAGGAGAAAACCCTGTTGTTGTATAAACGGAGTTACGATAGCTAAACAAAAGGTTTTTTTTTTTATTAATTGAAACTTGATTATTTTTTTCGGTTAGTATTATTTTTATACCCTTTTCTATAGTTTTAACACTGTTTTCCGCTTGTCCATTAGAGGCCGGATGATAAGGAGGGCTAGTTATGTGTTTGATTCCATTAATACTACAAAACTCGTTAAACTCATTAGAATAGAAATTTGTCGCGTTGTCGGTCACTAATACTTTCATTAAACCAAACCTACTCATAACGTCTTCCAATTTTATAATAATCGATAAGGTGTCTGTTGACTGCATAGAATAACATTCAATCCACTTGGTATGAGCGTCAACGATGATGAGGTAATGCTTACCCTCTAGTGAAAACATATCAAGATGCACACGTTCCCAAGGATTCTCCGGGTAGGGCCACGGAGAGAGCGGAGAGCGTGGTAGGGCGGATCGCATTGTACTGCATATGCTACACGAACCTATTTTTTGTTCAATATGTTTGTCGATATTTGGCCACCACATACGCAATCTCGCTTCCGCTTTAGTTTTCACAATTCCAAAATGGGAACTATGAAGTTCATTTAAAAGTTGCTCACTGATACTAATTTATGCCCCCTAAGAAGACAACCGTTTTCTATGCTAAGTTCAAACCTACAATTATAATAAGGTTTAAAATTATCATTTAGTAATTTTCCTGGCCATCCTTTGTTTACGTATTGCGCTACTCGCTTTAGAATCGCATCTTGCGCTGTCGCTAACTTAACGTCATTTAACGTAACCGGTTTCAAAATATTATTCGTTAAAAAATTTATGTACAAACATGTACCTCTGGCTAAGCACTTCGTTGCACTGGCGCATACCGTCTATTGATCGGGATAGAAAGTCTGCAATGTTATCATCGCTTTTAATATACTTAATATTGAAATTATAACTCGACAAAAATAGAGCATATCTTTGTTACCGATTTGCTGCCAACTCTGGGATTCCTTTTTTATCACCAAATATTGTTATGAGCGGTTTATGATCTGTACGCAAAATGAACCGTGTCATTCTACCATATAAAAAATAGTGAAACTTTTTCATCACGAAGACAAGGGCCGCAGCTTCTTTTTGAATCTGTGCGTAATTGCATTCTGCTTTCGAAATTGAACGTGATGCATAGGCAATGACGCGTTCCTCGCCATTCCCTTGTACTTGCGACAGCACAGCGCCTAAGCCCTCAGGACCCGCGTCCGCTGTAACTATCGTCGTCAGTTTGGGGTTATAGTGAGCTAACACCCGTTCAGAAGCCATTTCTTGTTTAATAGCATTAAAAGAGTTTTAGTGCTCCTCTCCCCAATGCCACTTTGTGTCCTTTTTTAAAGACAATTCAAAGGGCTTAGAACACCGGAAGTATTAGGAACGAAACACCTATAATAATAGTTTACTAGGCCCAAAAACGATTTTAATTCACTTACATTTTTAGGTCGTTTACAATTTAAAATATCGTCAACTTTTTTTTGTGACTTGTGAAGTCCGTTTTTATCTATTACAAATCCTAAATATTCCACCGAATCCCTAAAAAACTAACACTTATCTTTCTTTAACCGCATACCAGCATCCTCTAATCTGCTTAAAACATTCTTTAAACGTTCCAATTGTATACTACGATTTTCACCCGTCATTAAAATGTCGTCAATGAATATGCAAACACCTTCAATATCACCCAGTAATTTTTCAAGTGTTTGCTGAAAAATAAAAGGAGCATTGGATAATCCAAAAACTAGCCGGTTGTAACGGTATAAACCCTTGTGGGTGTTAATGCAAGTCAGCTATTTCGACTCATCCAGTTCCAACTGGTTGTAGGCCCTGGAGAGGTCAAGTTTGGTAAACTCCTCACCTCAATGGAGTTTGGCAAATATTTCTTCAATACGCGGTACTGGATAATTATCTACATACAGAGCTTTATTTAAGGTGACAGAATAATCCCCACAAATCCTAATATTTCCATCGGCCCCCAACACCGGAACTATTGGTGTGGCGATGTCGGAATGATCTATTTTTTCTAAAATACCTAATTCGACCAACCGTTTTATTTCAATTTCTACCTTATTTTTAGAGCAAAAGGTACAGGGCGCGGCTTAAAAAATTTTAAAGGTACATTTGGTTTGATTTTCAAGGTAACTTTAAATTTATTAAATCTCTCCAATTCATCAGAAAATAATTTTTCATATTTTCTTAAAAGCTTAGAACCTAAATCGCTCTCATTTGCACTATAATAACATGACCCACAAATCTTTAACTTAAACAAGCTCAAAAAATCACGTCCCAACAAAGTAGGTCGTTTATGTATTGTATCGATTACCAAAAATGTTATACGCTGTGTACATTTTTCATACGTTAACGGTAATTCCACGGAACCCTTGGGTGCTATCTTACTCCCGTAATAACAATTTAAAACGATATTAGAGAAACGCATTCTAAACTTTGTTTTAAAATACGCTTCATAGACATCATTTGGCATCACCGAAACAGCACTACCGCTATCTATTTCACATAAAATGCTTTCGCCCGCTATCGTTACCATCTGTTGCATGGGCTCACCAGTTACTGACCTGTTATAAAATTTCTCACCTTCGACAATGTCGTCCCCTTTCTCCGTTACAAAATTATTGTTCTTTATTAGTGTTTTACACATTCGTTTCAAATGTCCTATTTGATGACACTTTTCACATGTATAAATAATAAATCTACACTGATTTTTAACATGGTTCTTATAACCGCATACTTCACAAAACTTTTTTCGTTGTTGTTGTTGTTGTGATCCCAACCGTGATGTACTCGCGCGCACGGCAAATATCGTCCGCTGTGATGGTGACGAGTCACGCGTAGTCTCCAAAGTACTTTGCAAAGCTGATCGCGCGCAATGCACCCCCTGTGCTAACTCCAACGCTTTATTAAACGTCAATGTATGGATGCATTCTGTGAATAACTTTTCTTTTTCTGATATGTTTTCTAGTTCTAATACGAATCGGTCACGCAAGGCAATATCAAGCTCGCTCTTAAATCCACAGTATTGTGCAAGACTTCGTACTCTGGCCGCCCATTCAGCCAATCCTTCGCCTGGACGTTGCTCAGCCTTATAAAACTTAAAACGTTCTGCGAATTTACACTTCCTTGGAATAAAATGTTTGTCTAAATAATGTATAAGCACTTTGTACTCTGTATCATCAAGTTCCTTCGGTGTCACTAAATCTCTGAGGATACGGAACGTGTCTTCTGATAATGACGGCAGTAAAATTTCTCGACGCTTAACACCAGCTTTGTCCGTTTGTTCCGTTATATCATTAGCAGTATAAAACTGGAATAATAGGCATTTAAAAATACTCCACTCGTGAATTCGGTGGTCAAAACTGAGACTGCCTCCGAACGCTACATTAGCACTGCTAGCCATAATTTCTTTTCTTAATAACACTTTTTACACATGTAGATAACGAAACTCGTCGCCAAAATGTTGT
Organism: Parnassius smintheus behrii; assembly: GCA_036936625.1. Lineage (NCBI taxonomy): Eukaryota > Metazoa > Arthropoda > Insecta > Lepidoptera > Papilionidae > Parnassius > Parnassius smintheus. The sequence goes on along the minus strand of JAUPFT010000022.1, from coordinate 3,456,711 downwards.
ATTTGTGATATTATTTAGAACTATATATATAATATAGTGATATTATTTAGAACTATTAAACGAAGCATATACTAACGTATATGCTTCGTTTAATGCTCGGACAACCGACTGACATGTTTCTCGTCTTACCCTCTATGTGAGAACATTACAATATAATAAAAGTAAAAAGTAATATCACAGCTATAATATGTCCCACTGATGCCTCTTTATAATTCTAAGAAGGTTTTGAAGCAAAAAAAAAACTTCCATTCCATTCTTCCAACCAAATTCATTTTATTTTAATTTCTGAGGCATTTCTAATATTTCTAATACTTTCTTTCACGTAAGATCAAGTGCTAAATCATCAGTAATTATAACTGTAATAAGTAGTTTGGTAATAACGGAGATAATATAAGGGTTTTACACACAATGGTGTTTTATTAAAAGGTGAAAAAAAATTAAATCATAAGTAAGTTCACTCGAACCTAAACGCCGTTCACTACCATTTGGAGATGGCTAAGCTGGCCCTGCTCTTTCTAGACGAGACGCAGGTGTCCTCTGCGGCTGATACTTCATATCTCTCGTACCCCGAGTATGAATCGGAACACTCCTTTGTGCCTCAGGCTGGGTTTTGCGTATACGTAAATTGACTAACTATAATAACGGAGGAGATTTCATTAAAAACATAATTATGTTTTAGGTCACCAAAATGGAAACATATTAATACTGGCGAAAGAGACACGGTGACTCGTAAAAGTGATTAATTAAAAGAAAATTTTATCAACAAAGTGGCTACTGTCGAAGAAACTGGATATGTGTCAATGAAAAACGAATTTGTAAAAAATATGAAGCTCTATACTTGCTTGGTGTAGACAAAAGTGGATATAACACGAAATAGTGTCAGAGGTTCAATAAAAATAAAGTTAAATTACACAATTGTACCACGTAAGAAGAAGTAAGATTTACAGAGAAAGCAATAAAGAAACTATTTACATTCTATAACTATAATATGACCAAAATTGGTGCGAAAACATTGCTTAAATATATAACTTGCCTTTTTATTAAATAATAATTACTGTGGTAATAAAACGAATGCAACTATACTTTTTTGTTTAATATTAATATACTTTAAACCCTTTTAAAAATATAACAATATAATTATGCTTAAAACAGCTCAGCTATTCTACCAATTATTTAACATAGAGATAGTTTCCATAAAAAATCAAGGCAGTCACCAAGCAATGAAATCCCAAATAGTCAGATCCGACCACGGCACTATGCCGTCAAATCCCAAGTGGTCGGATCCGACCACATCCACCCACAGCACTTTAACCCATAAATATTTATGTTTAAAGACAACTGTTCTATGAAGGAGTTTGGCGTTATAGAATCAATATGAAATTTGCTTTCCTCTAGTGCAATAAAACGTCAGTTAGTCTATGGATATTTATTTGTAATCTACGTTAATCACGTACGCCATTTTCATTTGGATATTGTTGTGTTGATTTTCCGATTTTTCTGGTGTTTTATTAATGTTTTACTATAGTGTTTTATTATAAAATTATTATGAAAGTGTTTGTGTGAATATAATTTATCATTTTAGGTAAATAAAATCAAGGAATATATAGAAATATAATAGTAATTTTCACGCTGCCGACATATTTTTGGTATGTACCCGTTTTTTGTTATCAAAATACAATTAAGTCTTTCTGTAATGAAGTAAAACCTAACTTTTGTTTAGACTACAGATAGAGAATTTTGTATAGATTTTATAATGCCAAACTTCTTCTTAGAAAAGTAGTCGATAAATATAAGTTTTAATGGTTTAAAGTGCTGTGGGTGGGTGCGGTTGCATGCGACCGCTCGGGATTGGACAGACGCATGCGACTGTATCGGATTTTATGAGTATTGAAGGGTTAAGCTAAGCTACACGAGACATAGAAATTACTGTAATAATATATTAAAAAGTTAAGAGAACATATGAAAAAATCTATTAATAAATTCAAACAAAAACAATAAAGCACTATAGGAAGCAATTAAAACAATAACATGTACATCAAAACAGTAAAAAGAATATACTGCAAGTTCCATAAAATCCTTCGTATTATTAAGTTCTGATGTAGTAAATGTTGAGCAGCTCATAATAGTGTTGAAGGATATTTATTCTGTGGGCTGGGACTGCATACCGAATAAGGTCCTTAAAGACTTCAAACACATTTTCGTCCCTCCTTTGACACACATTTTTAACAACTGTTTATATCAAAGTATATTTCCCACGTTTCTAAAAACATCTATGGTATTTCCAATTTACAAGGCAGGTAAACGAGACTGAGTAAACAACTACAGGCCTATATCGATACTTCCATCCATCTCTAATCTTATGGAACGCATAATCAATAAAAGACTAGTCAAATACATAGAAGGAAATAACCTTATTTCTAAAAGCCAGTTCAGTTTTAGACCTGATAAATCAACTAGTGATGCAGTCCATGAGGTTGCTGATTATATAATAGGAAATCTGGACAAGGGAAATAAAGCTATTGGTATATTTTTGGATCTTGCCAAGGATTTTGACATAGTCTCCATTCCTTTATTATTACATAAGCTTGAATCTCTTGGAATACGTGGTGTTCAATTAAATTTATTTAAGGAATACATTTGTAATAGATATCAATGTGTTAAAATTAACGATCAAAAGTAAATGATGGAAGTCCTTTTACTATATTACTTCTATACCTCTCCAAACGATGTTCATGTATTGGAACAAACAAAAATTTCTCATTTTCTGTTTTTTGAGTATGTAAGACAATGAGACCCACTGTCCACAGTGATCTGAACTTAAATTTTGAATGATGGATATATGCTAGGGCTTAACATCTATAAAAATGTTATCTAAAGAGGTCGCACTAGACCTAGCAATACGAGTCGGTTCTAAAAATAAATTAACAAGATTATACGATTTTAAACGATGACCTAAATACAGAGAGATCTTGAGAGAAGAAGGAGGAAGTCTTCACATATTGCAACAGTCTTGTTCCGTTTACTACTTTTGAGCAAAACTTCTTCCTCAATCTTTTCAAAATATTCGTAAGTAGCAAATGGGAGACGTAAACACTTAAAACAATAAGGAGCTTGAGCTCAACACAAGCCATTTATACAATTTACTCAACAGAGAGGCTCACAATATCCTTCTGTAGTGCATTACCTAGAAGTTTTATATTTCATGCGCGAGTCCCGTGTGACTCTGCTGCGCAAGCGCGTTTAGCATAAGTTAGATTATATAAGAAATGATTGTATTTGGGACTCAATAAACGACCGACACACGGTGAAGACGTATCTTTTCTTTTCCCCACATGTACCATGCTTCACTTCCGTTCTTTATTTAGTAATAAGTTATCTACTCATATTATGGAGACAATGTTCAGTAATGCAAGGGATATTTATATAGTTACTATTTAATAACGATTCAACTTCCAATTCCTTGTCCATCATGCCTTGTATATTTTGATGCACCAGGTGTAAACAATTTTTAATACTTATTTGTGGTCTGCTTTCTAAAATAATAAAGCTCCTGTTATTATTGTTTCTAGAGATTTACACTATTGTCGCATTCACTAATTTAAATTAGTTGGAACTGATTCGAAATAAAATGCCAAATCATTGTGCTGCTCAATAGAAGCAGTCTTGGTAGCCAAAAACTTGGCTGAATTAAGTCAATAATAAACTTGCGAATTTGCTATCACTCTTTCATGCATGCAGCAATTTGTAATTTTTGTCCCTTAAAAGTGTTATTTAAAATTATGTCTAAATTTTTTTCCATATCATCGCTATACACGATTATATTATTTTTGATAATATTTGAATTATATTTCATCTTAATCTCCTCTGCTATGGTACTATCATAGAGTTTTGGTGGTGATGTAATATTATCAGCACACACTGACTCTGAAGAAACCAGTATTGTCCGCTGACAGTCACGTTGATGTTTTACTGAGGAGTCAAAACGCTTCTTATTATATTTACATATCTTAACCAGAATATTTATAGCAAATACGTGTTCTTTTATTTCTATTTTTTTTAATATGGTACAGTGTAGTGCCGTTGTTGGAATACCCACTACTTCATATTTTACCTTGGGTTTCGTAAGAGGCGACAGAGAAAAATTGAAACAGGCTATGGGCAGCACCATCTTTCTGATAAGAACTCAATATAACAAATATCGCCTGCCAAGCGTGGCAACCATGGAAGAACTCCCCATATGAGACAATTTATGGGAAGGCTTATTTCCAGCAGTGGCTGTGATGATACTTTTTTATAATATACTATATATATATCCATACCCTGTTAAAACAATGAACCTATTTTTTTTTTGGTTGTTAATCAGTGACAAATTATTTGTATGAAATGTGTAAAATTGGGTAAGATTTGAAAATTCGCTTGAATTTGGGGGAGGGACGCGGGGGAGTTGTAGAGTCAACCACCACTCCCCCTCCCCACTTCCAGACGTGCCTAGTTTTTTTTATAAATTTTTAAAAATCTCATTTTTAGGTTATGTTTTCGTAATATTTTTGACTATATACCTGATTTATGGGGGAAAGAGTTGGGGGAGGGAAGCCCCATGCCACTCAACATAGTGCTGGCGAGGGAAGCCTGGTCGACGAAGCTACTACCTATTTCTGATTGGTTCATGAAAAAAATAACCATGAAGGAGATGGCGGGGTCTATTCTCTCGCTTCTAACCTAATCTGTCCGAGTCGGGGTGCCCTAAGACTCGAGCTTGCCTCGCTCGCTCTTACACTCAATAAAACACCAAAATATTAACTTTTACAATTATTTTAAATCATAAACATAATTCATAGCTACAACCATTTGTAAAAAAAGAATTCAGAGGGGTAGCGAAGTCGTCGAAAAACCGGTGGAGGCAGATAAAAACAACAAGGAGCACATTTACGTAAACTCGGAAAGAACAGAATGACGTAAAGTATATTTGTCATTGTCAACAAAATAGCCGGCCTAGCGATTCATTTTACATGCATGATGCAACGTCAAAAACTTTATAATTTAGTTAAATGTACGTTCCATTTCGCGTTTAATTAGTGATTTACCAACATTTTTAAAAAATAATTAAAAATATTTCGACGCTGCTTCGGCAGCAATAAACGCATGGGAGTGCTTCAGATAGACCCCTTTGAACCCCCCGCCACAGTGACAGAATCCTCAAATTCAGGCGACTTAATTGCAAATCAATCCAAAATATCGCAACTGATAAGACCAAAGCACTGTAGATAACTCGTACAAGTAGTCTGGCGTTACTTAGTATATTTGTGTGCAAGTATTAAAAATTCGTAAATGATATTGAATTTTAAATTGTAAACGCTGACTATAAATGAAGTAATATGCAAATGCATGTAAAATATCGTTTAGCCTTTCTTTTTTCCTAATTAAAAAAAAATACGTAGGACAACATGTCGAAAAATTTTCTTTTATTTAATGAAAAGAATTGCATAATCCTCAGGGATCAGATTTGGACTTTTTACACCAAGTACCCTGGTTATTGTTCTCGTGTTTATCTTTTTTGTCTTAAGCGTTGGATGCTATACCCTACTAGTAAAGTAAAGTAACAGCCTATATACGTCCCACTACTGGGCACAGGCCTGCCCCCATTTCTGAGAGGGTTTTAGGGCAAGGAAGTGTCCGCCGCGTTGCACCAATGCGTGGCGAACTTCACATGTCTTTGAATTTTTTTATTTTTTTCACACTACTGTTTTTCAAAAATTCTAGACAAAGATATAAACTTGAGGCGAGGCTAAACTAATGAATAACTAATTTCCTGCCCTCTCAGCTTAGTACAGATACTATTATTTAACACATCGGCACGGAAATTTGGCGAATATTGAATCTTGCGACAGCATGCTTTTAAATACTCTTTCTTCAAATAATACTGCGTAGATGACCACAATAAATGTCTCTCATAACTTTTCAGTACTTTTTAATGATTTTTAAAAGATAACTACACCAACAATTAATCTTGTAGCGACAGTTAATTTAAATAACACACTCTTACGGAAATTTTGAATTTTCAACGATTAACTTTGAAACACTGAAAATAAAGAACGTGTGAAAGTTTCTTTCTCTAGCTCTGATAACATCCTGTATTCAATCTGGCAAGCTCTGGATGTTTTTATATCGACTTGCGGTATGGTTGTCCAAGCGGCCGATAGTGCATTTCGGAGCTAATCAAGAGTTTGTGGTGGGCTAGGAGAGAATTGAATCTATCTTTTATTCATGTCCAGATATGCTTAATTGGATTTAAGTCTGTACTATGAGCTGGCCACTCTAATTTTTGAATACCAACCTCTTGAAGGTATACATTCACGCAATGTGCTACGTGTGGGCGTAGATTGTCGTGCATTAGAAGAAACATATCGTGTCCAATGAAACATGATTCTGTAGGATCCCTTCAATATATCAAGCAGCAGTTAATCGGTTGTCGATGATAACCAACTCTGTACGAGTGTCGGAACTTATTCATCCCCCCACCATGATGAAGGTGTTTGTGTAGTGGTAATGGGTATAAATTGCTCTCTTCTTTTTTCCGTAATTGTTCGCGACCATCTGCTGCACGTAATGCAATTCTACACTCGTCTGTAAACAAAATTTTAGCCCTCTGCTCGTGAGTCCAGTTGGCGTATTCTCGGTCAAAACGGAGTCTTGCTACTCAATGTCGTCTGTGAAGCTCCGGGTGTGTCGTCTTCGGGCATTAAATTCACTTCCTTCTTGCGTCTTCTCACCTAACCCTTGCTAAAATCAATACTCCTTTTGATTTGGATCCGTTGGCGAACATCAACTGCAGTGAGGTAGAAATTTCGAAAATTTCTAGAAAATAGTCTTTTAGTCTCGTCTCAAAGCATACTGCGTTGATGAACGTGGTACATTTAGCGCTATGACCATTTTACGTTTAATCGACCCTTGGTCGATTAAAGCTTCGGCTTGTGCAACCTGAGTGGGTGTTAAGGATATTATTTAAAGTTTTATCGCACCTTTGAATATTGAATTAAACACACAAAATCACTAATGTCAGTAACCGAACGAACGCTAAAATGACTCAATTCAACTGAAGCTTGAAACAAATGTCATACTGCACTCAAACATACTGAATTGCTCTTGAACTCTTCGTAAGCATTTTTTTGACCTACCTTCTTAAGAAATATCATTATAAACACTCACAATTTTGATATCGCAAGATAAGTGTTTGGCTGAAATTCCGTACCACTGAGATAATCAGTACCTTTGAATTTTCATTAATTGTCATCACTCAGTGAAAGTTTGCCTCCTAAGATAGATGTTTCCAACAGTGGCCACGCCTGGCATGTGTGTTAGCAACTGCTGTTTTTTTTATTGTCTTATAAGTTATGTTTCTAGGAAGCCACTATTGGCCATCCCCTGGTTTATTTTAATATGTCGCCTCTTCCGTCACCCACGGGATGATATGAAGTACCACTCACACACCGCCACTACATAAAAAATAGAATTACAGCCTATATACGTCCCACTACTGGGCACAGGCCTCCCCTCATTTTTGAGGGGGTTTTAGGGCAAGGAAGTGTCTGCCGCGCTGCCCCAATGCGTGTTGGCGAACTTCACATGTCTTCGAAATATTATTTTTTTCTTATTCCTCAGACATGCTGATTTCCTCACGATGTTTCCTTCATCGCCGAGCACGTGGTAAATCAGCACTTAAAATTATAATTAAAAATTGATTGGTGCCGGCGGGGATCGAACCCGGGTTACTCGCGTTCTGTTATATTTACAGCGAGCGTTAACCATCTGAGCTACGACGGCTCGCCACTACATGATTTCTATTAATAATATAATGTATGTATATCACTTTCTTTTTTAAGTGAAACTTTAGATTCGTTGTGATTTATAACCCGATGAAATGAAAAAGCGACAATAAAATAACAAACATACTACAGGACTTAGCCTCCAAGAGAATTAGTTAGGATACTGTGTACCTACAGTGTTTCCTATTATGTTAGTCAATAAAAGCAACCATATTAAATAAAATTATCATATCCAATCCATTCGTAACAATCCATGAATATATTGAATTACCTGTTTACATAAAATTCGTCGTGTTTAGGCTATTCAACGTTTATTTTACGTACAACCTTGAGAGTCAATCAATTTTTGTCCGATAAAATTAATTTGCTTATCGAAAAATGTAGATAGCGCTATTACTACGCAATTTTTCTGAAAGTTTCACTTCTAGTTTACACTTCTACTTTTAGTTTCTGAAGTGCACACAATTATATTTAAACTACTTACATTTTTGTGTGTTATTTTTTTCTTGTGTAAGTTGCAATTTAAAACTTCATGCAGGTAAAATATTTTAGTTCTCTAAAATAAATAAATAAATAAATAAAATATTTTAGTTCTCTAAAATTACGTTATTCACATTAATACATCTATGTTACGTTAACGAATTTGGTTACTACTGTTGAGTAGGTAAGGCTAAAAAATAAACAACATTTCTTAAAGCATTAATTTCATAGTTCTATGGAATTAATGCTATAGGAAATGTTGTTTATTTTTTAAGCATTTTGGATATTACTAAAACCATTCATAAATTATCTAATGCCTGATGAAATATATTTATTTAAGGTTCTCTGAATGCGGATATTTTAACTCGCCTTATCCTGTACATATAATAAATTATAAGAGGTGATTTTTCACGTCATGTGGCGGAGTCGTACAACAATCCATCAAGAGAATCCAAGACGTTGCTACTCATCACTTGGTTTGTTTCTCTCTGTCGCCTCTTACGACATCCATAGGACGATATGGGTTAGCGGAATTTCTCACACCACTACTACTCAGGCAAACCCAAGTGGGGAAGATGGAAAACGGTACCGTTGCCAAGAAAATAACATTCGGTTCTTTTAGAAAATCTAACACGTAAAGGCTGAATTACAAAATTTTATTGCAATCGTAAAAATGTATAATTATCAATACAAAAATAAAACACGGAAAATTTAAGCATCCATTAGTTAGTTAGTTTTTTTTTTTAAATATAATACATAACTGAAGTATTTCCGGCCTAGTCGTGGCGGATTTAATTTAGTAGCCGTGGTCAGTTGTGTGTGGTTGGAGCCTGCGGAGGAAGACGCACCTTGAATTCTGGTAAACTTGATCCAAGAAGGGGGAGGTGTTGTACTCTCCCAAGGAGGGGCTGCGGAAGTTTGCGAAACATTCCATGATTCCACAAATATGCAGCGAAGGTAAAACACCATGCGTTTTTAGTTCGTGTGAGTCCATCACAATTTGTCATTGCCTTTACCATGTCTTTAATGGCATGCAAATAACCTCCCCCCCCCCCCAGCGCAATAAAAGGCAGTTGTTTTGATAAAACACATTAACACTTCAATATAATTTATGTAATGTATAGATTTGTTATGTGATAGGTCTATCAACACTTAAAAAAGAATTTGTGAATAAGATACACAAATAAAAAAAATTAGACGTAGTACATACAAGCCGGTGAATAATGAGTTAAGTATATTTTTCAAAATCATCTAATCAATCTACTTTTTTGAAATGCTGTTGGTTTGCGTACTTTGGTGTTATCAAGTAATTGTGTCCTTCACGCCACACCAACGTTTAATTGTGATGGGGACATATTACGTTATGGTCGAACTGTAAAGTAAAGTAAAGTAAAGTTACAACCTATATACGTTCCACTGCTGCACACAGGCCTCCCGCATTTCTGAGAGGGTTTTTAGGGTAAGGAAGTGTCCACCGCGCTGCCCCAATGCGTGTTGACGAACTTCACATGTCTTCGAAATATTTTTTTTTCTTATTCCACAGCATGCAGGTTTCCTCACGATGTTTTACATCACGTGGTAAATCAGCACTTAAAATTGCGATTAACAATTTCATTGGTGCCGGCGGGGATCGAACCTGGGTTACTCGCGTTCTGTTATATTTACAGCGAGCGTCAACTATCTGAGCTACCACGGCTCACATGGATGTAAAAAGCGATGGTCTTAAATTAATTATTTTATATCTGAATAACAGGGTGCAAAATATTGTCATTAATGGTATGAGTTCTTCCGTGTCGATAGCACTAATGGGCGTACCTCAGGGCTTAATTCTCGGTCTCTTTCTGTTTCTTGTATATATTTGCGACTTATTTAATAAAGATATTTCATCAATTTTTAAATTAAAATGACAATTATTAAAATATGATGAAGTATATAATACCTTACCCAAATTAATTAATTATTTTAATGATAATAATTTGCATTTAAATGGCACTAAACCTAAATGTATGAAATTTCTAACTCCAAATATCAAACATCTAAATACCAATTTAATTTTAAATTAGAGCTGAGTCTTCTGAATACCACCATTTTTCTGGGAATCACACTAGACGCAAAGCTTTAATGGGTCCCCGAAATATTAAAACTAGCAAGCAGACTTAGTTCTACAGCATGTGCTATAAAAATATTTATGAAATCTTACTGGTGTTGAAACAACTAGACTAGTTTACTTTAGCTATTTGCATAGCATAATGTCGTATGGTATTTTGCTTTGTTGACACGTGTTTTAAATTGAAACTATATTTGTTTTACAAAAGAGGAATATAAGAACAACCTATGATTTGAAACCTAAAGACACATGAAGACAAAAATTTTAAGAAATGTATATATAAGCTTTGGCCTCTTAATACATTTTGAAAACGTAATGAACGTACAACAAAAATAAAAGTAGTTTAACAGAACTTTGTGATATTCATTACGTAAATACTAAGACAAGAAAATCACAGAAAATATACAAAATTTATATATAATATGTCGTGAAGCGACAATAAAAACTAAAGAACCTAACTTAACTACAACGAAAACAACCAAAATAAAATAAATTATTTAAAAATTTGAAAAATTTTACAGTTTCTTTTATAAAAAAAAAGGTATGAAGGTGATGATGGGTTGTAATGAAGATGGTGATTTACAATATTATTAAAAAAAATAACAAAGATAAAGATACTGCAACGAAGTATGCACAGGCTATGCCTGTGATAGGTGCACAGCTCCTGCTCTAGGTACACTCCGAATCTGGAGAAAGCACACGCAGCGTCTGGAGAAGGTACACGCAGCGCTTGGAGTAGACACACACAGCGTCTTGAGCAGGTACGCAGCGTCTGGAGTAGGTCCACGAAACGTCTGGAGTAGGCACGCAGCGTTTAAAGTAGGTACACGCGGCGCTTGAAGTAGGCAAACACAACTTCCGGAGTAGACACACACAGCGTCCGGAATAGACACGCAGCGTCTGGAGTAGGTCCACGCAACGTCTGGAGAAGGCACGCAGCGTTTGAAGTAGGTACACGCGGCGCTTGAAGTAGGCAAACACCGCGCACTAGTAGGCGGAGGCGTAGGCGTGGCTAGGCGACGACTTAAGGAGCGGGCAGAGGCTTGCAGGATCCCGAGGCAGTGCGGAAAAGGCCTTTAGGAGATGCTTCAAGTATCAAAGCTCAAGTCAGACTCCCCCATTCGCCGATTGTTCGGCTTATTTTCCCTTTTTGACGGATCTGGCATAAGAACTAATGGGTCGGCTCGACCGGGGAAGGACCACGCTCTCACAGAATACCAGCGTGAAATAGTAGCTTAATGCTGCTGTATTTCGTATGGTGAGTGTAGAGAACCGGAGACCCTTTTTACTGGAAATGAGGCATTCCATCTCAGTCCTCACGGGTGACAACGCATCTGCATTTTGATTTGTAATGGAAGATAGATGTAGATGTCTATGGGCCGCAGCAACCACTTACCATCAGGTGGACTGTGTGCTCGTTTGTCACCCTATTCTATAAAAAAAAAAAAAAAAAAAAGAACGGAAAATTATTCTCATTAAATTTGAAATTATTTAAATTAAAAGCAAATTCTTGTAAATGGCCAAGAAGAAAGGAGTATTTTGAAGTAAAAAACATCAGGCCGGTAACGATATTTGAATAAAAATTGCCATGACAACCAGATAAACAACGATGTCAAAACATGTCAAATTTTGGTTTTAGGCTCGTAATAGAGAAACGGCAAGATTTAAGTGAAAAATGAGATATTATTTATATAGGAAAAAAAAGTAGCGCAACAGCGCGCACGAAACCCGAAATTGCAGAGTTACGGAGAACTAAATAAAAGACCGAAAAAGGTAGACTCCATTGACACCGATTTAAAAAGTGCTGATAGCATGATAAATACGAACTGAAAATGATTTGTTATTGTGTTCTTATGAATTAAAATATTACAGGATCCTATGGAAATAAAGGTGATGTAAAATATCAAGTTTTGAGGCGAATGTAGAACATCAAAAACAGAATGGAAAAATAAATTTAAAATAGTGTAAAATGATATGTAAGTATGTATAAGCATAACACTACAAATATTATGTAAATACTAAGACAAGAAAATCACAGAAAATATACAAAATTTGGCCTGCATAAAGTTCCAGAATTACACTTTATCTATTATTTTTAGCTGCAAGATTCAATGGGTATTGTTGTGATTTCCTATCTGCTAAGCTTGTATACAGCGTTGTACATCGAGTCTCCATTTAACAATTTATTGGCTCTCATACTAAAAATAATAGGTATGTTAACCTGTGTAATTTATTATTAATTTACAAAATTTTGGTTAAAAAATATCCTTGGAAGCTATTTGCTCATTACTTAAAAAATTGTGTTTTGTAATGCATGATTGAAATCCTTGTTATTATAAAATTAAAAATGTAAAGTCACAGATTTTGTACGTCCCGCTGCTGCCTCTTCTCAATTCTAAAAGGGTTTGAAGCGGGGAAGACTTCGCCGCACTACACTAATGTGTGAGTGGACTTCATATTTTAATTATTTTATTTAAATTTCTAAAGCATTTCTTATTCTTTCGTTCACCTTTGAACAAGTGGTAAATCACCAATACTTACAACGGTAATTAACAATTTCGTTGGTAATCACAGACATAGAATTAACGTTTAATATACAACGTATTTGTTAAAAGGTTAACAAATTTAATCATAAGTATTATGTTCTAGGCCACCAAAATCGAAACAAACTAGTACTCACAAAAGCGACACGGCGACATTTAAAAGTGATTCATTAAAAGAAAATAATATCAACAAAGTGGCTACTGCAGAGGAAACTTGATTTGTATCTCTGAAAAATAAATTCATTAAAAGAAAATAATATCAACAAAGTGGCTACTGCAGAGGAAACTGGATTTGTATCACTGGAAAATAAATTTGTAAAAGATAATGCTGCTCTACATTAGCTTGGTGTGGACAACAGTCGATAAAATACAGAAAAGTATGAAGGATCCAACAAGGATAAAGTTCAGTCACAAAATTATTCTACATAATAATAATAATAATGGAAAAAGGAGTTTTGAGAACCGTATTTTATAAATGCGAGCAAAATTGCTGCAAATACAGAGACTTATAGTATATTACTAAACTTTACTTTACTCTATAACTGGCATATTTTATAAGTTAGTAAGAACTGCGATGAATTAAACTACAATAAACTTTAATTTAAAGTGACACTGGTACACTTTACACACTTTTAACCATGCCGTTGTCAGGTTTGGTATCAGCGCCGTAAACTGCTATAATTAGCTCACAAATTTAATCACATTTATAGACAAGTGACCCATTGTGTTTTCGCTTAGATAGAATCTAATGTAATACATGATTGTCATTCATTAAAGATAATTTGTTTTGTCAACTTATGGGTTTCTCAAAAAATACTCAAATTTTTTGTATAAAAAATAGAGTACACCACTTCTTTTATTTTGTTTTTTGATAAGCACCTCCCGCACTTCCTGATCTTCGAATTAGATAAGTCACATTTTTTTTGGAGTCACCTCTGAGGACTAAGATGGAATACCTCAATCCCAGTAAAACGGCTTTCTGGTTCTCTACACTCACCATACGAAACACAGCAGCATTAAGCTGCTATTTTATATATAGTTCTTCCCCGGTCGAGCCGACCCATTAATGCTACAACCATAATATAGCTGCAACGTGGCTCCACCACGTATCAAATTCATTCGTTCTTATTTTCAAAAGATATTTACTTGTGTAACTTACCATCAGTTGGGATAGAAGCTCGATTATCACTCTTGCTTTTACGTAGATAAAAAATGTAGACTTACGTAAATATATCTTTCTGTCAAATCCGGATCTAATTCTTGCGAAGAAACTTTATTAGGTCAAAACGTGACATCAACTAAGCAGTATTGAGTGCGAAATGGAGGATGAGGACCTTGGGAACCCGTCTCTCTCAGACATTGATCGTAGTTACCAAGGTGATAACGAGATCCATAAAGCTGACCCACTGGACATTGACATATGACATACAAAGGTCACGGGACTAGACAAAATTACTACTGAAATGATCAAGTACAGTGTGCCTCGCGTCTGGGACAGCTTTCATCTGCTGTGCAATTTGTGCTGGCGGACGGGAGATGTCCCGGATGATTGGCGATCCGCGGTCATTGTGCCTTTATACCTAGGTGGATTGAAAAGTACTCGGCCTAACACAGATCCATTCAATTCTAAAAATCAAATCTACCCACATTATTTAGTTCAGTTCAGACTAGTTCATTGTGTGAAGTTCGAAACGTGTGCGATAATTAGTTGGGATTTTATAAATTTATTAACAAAGTAATCGGACATAATTTCCGCGAATGGAGCAAATCGAGCAGCGTGCCGTCATTAAGTACCTCCATAAGAAAGGGCTATCATCAAAAGCCATCCATGATGACATGGTCAGTACATTAGGTGATTGTGCTCTGTCATATTCATCCGTCAAAAAATGGATAGCAGAATTTAAGCGTGGTAGAGAGAGTGTGAAAAATGAACCCCGCTCTGGAAGGCCTTCGACGTCAACTACTGACGAAAATATTAAAAAGTACTTGATTTAATAATGGGAGACCGCAGATTAAAAATTAGAGAGATAGCCGAGATTATAGGCATCTCTTATGAACGAACTCAAAACATCATTGTCAACGAGTTGGGTTTCCACAAGGTGTCTGCGAGGTGGGTTCCGCGACTGCTTTCAGTTGAACAAAAAAGGACGCGATTGACTATTTCACGCGACTGTTTGGAGTTATTTGAAGCCGATGCAGATGATTTTTTGAATCGTTTTGTTACTATGGACGAAACATGGGTTCATTACTGTACACCGGAAACAAAACAACAATCATAACAGTGGAGAAGACCTGGTTCACCACCCCCTAAAAAGGCTAAGTCGATTTTGTCGGCAAATAAGGTGATGGCTTCAGTATTCTGGGACTCGAAAGCTGTGATTATGATTGATTATCTTGAAAGGGGTCAGACTATAAACTCTGATTACTACTGCACCTTACTACGTCGTTTACGAGAGGAAATAGAAGAAAAACGTCGAGGAATGCTCAGAAGAAAAGTCCTGTTTCATCAAGATAACGCCCGTGTTCACACGTCAGTACAGTCAATGGCTGAAATTCACATCTGTGGCTTTGAACTGTTACCGCATCCGCCGTATTCACCTGATCTGGCACCATCTTTCTGTTCCCTAACCTAAAAAAGCACTTGGGAGGTCAAAGATTTTCGACAAACGACGAGGTCAAAGCAGCTGTAGACGCATATTTTGACTCTAAGGAAGAATCATTATTTTCAACGGTCTATATGCTTGGAAGGGGAGGTGGCAAAAGTGTATTGAACTTGATGGTGATTATGTAGAAAAATAAAAATATAACTGATTTAGTATGTGTTTATTTTCTTGGTTAGGCCGAGTACTTTTCAATCCACCCTCGTATCTAGTAGTATCTTTTACGCTCTACGTGTATATGGCTAGAAGGAGATAATCAACTTTTCGTAAGAATATAGCGAGACGAAGTAATTTTTTTTTCTTAATTACCAGTATGGGACAGCATGCAGTTGCCAGTGGGTCAGCTTTATGGATCTCGTTATCACCTTGGTAACTACGATCAATGTCTGGGAGAGACGGGTTCCCAAGGTCCTCATCCTCCATTTCGCACTCAATACTGCTTAGTTGATGTCACGTTTCGACCTAATAAAGTTTCTTCGCAAGAATTAGATCCGGATTTGACAGAAAGATATATTTACGTAAGTCTACATTTTTTATCTACGTAAAAGTAAGAGTGATAATCGAGCTTCTATCCCAACTGATGGTAAGTTACACAAGTATATATCTTTTGAAAATAAGTAGTTAAAATTAACTAGCTATGAGCTACATAATAAAATAAAATGAAGAGCGAATGAATTTGATACGTGGTGGAGCCACGTTGCAGCTATATTATGGTTGTAGCATTAATGGGTCGGCTCGACCGGGGAAGAACTATATATAAAATAGCAGCTTAATGCTGCTGTGTTTCGTATGGTGAGTGTAGAGAACCAGAAAGCCGTTTTACTGGGATTGAGGTATTCCATCTTAGTCCTCAGAGGTGACAACACATCTGCATTTTGATTCTTAATCGAATGTAGATGTATATGGACCACAGCATCCACTTACCATCAGGTGGACTGTGTGCTCGTTTGTCACCCTTATCTTATTAAAAAAAAGATGTTAAAATTAATTAGCTATGACCCACGTAATAAAATAAAATGAAGTTGTGATTATTGGAAACGGGGACAGTGCATACAATTGAGCGAGGGTAGGAGGCGCTTTTCGAACTAGGTAAGACACATCATTTTATTTTATCACGCTGATCAGGGAAAATACGTTTTTAACCTCTTTAATATATTAGATTTTCGCAAAGAAACGCCTGATTCTATTAATTATCCTAAAAATAGAAGTATCCAGACTCTGCAGTTTACATCAAACGTAAAAATACCCAGATATGTGTCAAAGGAGCGTGACGTCTGACATTGCAAGTGACAATATTCCTGCCAAGTGTGACGGTGAGGTTTAATCCAACCATATGCAGCAGTGTATTTTAAAGAAAAGAAATAAGAATTGGACTCAAGTATCATAAACGGTGAAGATATTCAAATATGAAATCAATTTTAATAACCTTCAAGTAGGCAACTGCAGGTTTTTACTATTATACATACATAAACACTCACGCCTGTCACCCAGAGGGGTAGGCAGAGACTACAGACTTCCATTTGATACGATCCTGACACACCTCTCTCGCCTCCTACACATCCATATACCTACGGATACATGCTCGTCGTTTAAGGGTACTCCTAATTTGGCCCGTTTTCAATAAATCGCCAATTTTTTCGATAAATTTTCGCCTGGGACGTTCCTTTTCGACTCTGCCATTCACTTCTACAACATAAATTTTCTTTGTCATTCTTTCCTCATTCATTCTTTCCACATGACCAATTACTATTTTAAGTTTTTACTATGATAAGTTTTTAAAATATAAATGTTGTGGCCCATCTACTGTTTCAGAGTCTCTCCGTCGCTTCTCACAACACCCAAGATATCATGTAGGTTAGTGGATTCGATTATACCCTTACTACAAGGTAATTGTATTTAAAGTACGATTTAGTGTGTGTCGTAAGAGTGAAGAAACTGAGGGAGCAAATTGGGAGATGAGCATCAACACCATCCGACTAAAAACAAAAGCCATCCGACTAAAAACAAAAGCCATCCGACTAAAAACAAAAGCCATCCGACTAAAAACAAAAGCCATCCGACTAAAAACAAAAGCCATCCGACTAAAAACAAAAGCCATCCGACTAAAAACAAAAGCCATCCGACTAAAAACAAAAGCCATCCGACTAAAAACAAAAGCCATCCGACTAAAAACAAAAAACTGCGGTTGCCAACACGCTTCCTAAGTGTGGCAACTATGACAGACATCCCCTCTATACGGCTATCTATAGGGTTGTGGGGGGTATGATCGGCAGTGGAGTTATATTGGAGTTAAATAGGCTGTATCAGTATGATTAAAATTAACTTCCGATCCTTATCTTAACAGTCCGAAACGAACCTTAAACAACGTTTCAATACCTTTACTTGGGGAGTGTGCGCTCCACAAATTTGTCAAGTGAAGTCAGTGAAGAGATTCGCGAAAGCGTTTTTAAAGCTGAGTCATCTTAGTAGTTTGCAAACTAATGTTGATATGAGAATAGAGATCTGCAAAGCCTCAGGAAAATCACAAGAAGGAATTCACGGTATCTACATCATAATGTAAGTATACTTGGTTTCCACGAACAATTTTCTAATTTGTTTTTGAAACAACTAACATTAGATTGTAAAAATGAACTTTTAAGCACTTAAACACAAATTGAAAGTGACAGAGATATTTCTTTATTAAATATTGTGGCTTGAAAATTTGAAAAGTTTATTAAAGTCATTTACCCACTTCTTCTTAAAGGTATTCCCAATGGGCAACATAGTTTTCTGAAGCAACTCCCTGCTATTACTTATCTCGTGTATTTTTAATCATATGTAGTAGTAAGTTAGTAGTTACAGTATACTTAAAAACATAGACGGTAAAGAATATACTAATGTAATTTACACCGATTTTGAAAAGGTTGATGGGGTAGAATATATCATTATTGGAAAAACTTTATAAACTTCGGCATTAGAAAACTCGGAGATTCGTTAAGATGAAATTAATTGAAAATTTGTCACAGGTGGTATTAGTCACAAAGAAATGTCGATTTTTACAGGAGAAGGAGCAAAGTAGCATACGGCTCACCTGATGGGAAGTGATTACCGCCGCCCATGAACATTTGCAACACCAGGGGAATTGCAGATGCGTTGCCGGCCTTTTAAAAAGGAGTAGACTCTTTTTTGAAGGTCCCTAAGTCGTATCGGTCCGGAAAAATCTCTAGTGGTAGTCGATTCCACAAGAAAGTTGTGCGCGGAAGTATATTTTTTTTAAATCGTACGGTGGTGGACCGCTAGTCATCCAGATGGTATGGATGGTATCGCGAGTTTTGTCGCGATGTGCGATGTTGAAATTGTGCGGCTGGATTAGTCCGAACAATTCCTCAAAGCACTCTCCTTGGTAGATGCGACAAAATACGCAAAGAGATGCAACATCTTTCCACAGTGCCAGTGATTCAAGCCGATCGGTAAGAGCTCAGTCGCCGATGATTCAAACAGCTCTACGTTGGATGCGATCAAATGGAAGGAGCTGGCACTGGAGAGTTCCGGCCTAGAGATGGGAACAGTATTCCATGTGCGGCCGAACCTGCGCCTTGTAAAGTTGCAGGCGTTGAACCGGCATGAAATACTGTCCCGCTCTGCTGAGCAAGCCAAGCTTTTTAGCGGCCAATTTGGCCTTCTCTTCCAAGTGACCACGAAACTGTACGACACTCGATATGTGGACGTCGAAAATTCCGATACTATCTGAGGCAACAAGAGGAGTGCTTTGAAACTGATGAGATACGACGAAGTAGTTTTTTAAGTGGTAAACGCGCAAACTTGTATCTTCTGGGGATTAAACTGGACTAGATTCAGTCGCCCCAAGTCCGAGACTTTGTTCAACAAAGTTTCCACTTCAGACACAAAATCGTCCCGGTACTCAGCGACGTTTTCCCTACAAATATTTGCACGACCGGTGTATAAAGCATAACCAATGCTGTCGTCTGCATAGCAATGAGTGTTACCGGTTTGCAACATGCCATTGATATGACGTAGTGCAATTTTGGAGGAGCGACCAAACTAAGGCTCGGTTCTGCCTCCGATAGGTACTACAGAAGATGTATATTTACATCTTAATAACAGCTGATGTGGTTCTACACTGAATGTAACTTTTTTCTTACATTAGGTGTCCGGCGAGAAGCAAACTCCCTTCAAAAGTAGGATGCAAAAAAAGATTGCATCCCGTCCCAATCTCATCATCATCATCATCATCATTACAGCCCTTCACGAGTCCACTGCTGAACATAGGCCTCCTCCAAGTAATGCCACAAAGCAGGGTCCTGAGCCAGCTGCATCCATCGACTTTCTGCATGTCTTACCAGGTCGTCACTCCATCTAGTGATCTAGTGGGGGGCCACTCGAGAACCATTCTTCCACATCGGTTATCGGTTCTTCGAGCTATATGGCCGGCCCATTGCCACTTCAGCTTACTAATCCGTTGGACTATGTCGGTCACTCTGATTTTACTGCGGATATCCTCATTTCTGAGTCTATCACGCAGAGAAACTCCGAGCATAGCCTTCTCCATAGCTCGCTGAGCGACATTGAGCGTACTCATACGGCCAGCAGTGAAGGACCACGTCTCTGATCCGTAAGTCATCACTGGCAATACGCACTGGTTGTACACTTTAGTTTTCAGAGATTGAAGTATACCTGACAGAAGATGTGTCGCAATTTCCCGAACGCTGCCCAGCCGAGTTGAATCCATCGATTGACCTCTCGGTCGAAGTTGGACTTACCTAGTCGGACTATTTGTCACAGGTAAACGTACTCGTCAACAACTTCGAGCATAGTGCTCCCAACAACTACCGGCATAGGTGTGACATGGACATTGAACATGATTTTTGTTTTGTCCATGTTCATCTTAAGACATATCCGTTGGGAGACACCATTGAGGTCATTGAGCATAGTACTAAGGTCCTCCAGCGATTCTGCCATAAGGACTATATCGTCAGCAAATCGAAGGTAAGTGATGTACTCGCCATTGATGTTAATACCGTATCCTTTCCAGTCCAGTAGCTTGAAAACGTCTTCCAACGCAGCGGTGAAGAGTTTCGGGGATATAACGTCACCCTGTCTTACACCTCTCTGCAGTTGGATGGGTTTCGAACTCTGGTTCTGTACTCGGATAGCCATCGTAGCCTATACAAACACTTCAGCACTTCGATATACCGACAGTCAACTTGGCACCGCTGAAGGGACTGTAGCACCGCCCAAATTTCGACGGAATCAAAGGCTTTCTCATAGTCCACATACGCCAGGCAAAGTGGCAGATTGTACTTTTCGGTCTTCTGTACAATCTGCCACAGGGTATGTATGTGGTATATGGTACTGAAGCCTTTTCGGAAACCAGCTTGTTCGGGAGGTTGGAAGTCGTCGAGTCTGCGTGCGAGACGATTCGTAATGACTCTCGAAAACAGCACGTAGACGCGGCTCAGAAGGAAAATCGGTCTATAGTTCTTCAAGAGAGCGTTGTCGCCTTTCTTAAAGAACAAGAGCACCGCGCTTCTGCTCCACGCCTCCGGAGTAGCGCTACCATGGAGGACGGAATTGAAGAGCTTCTGAAGGACTTCAAGTACCGGTGTTCCACCCACTTTCAGAAGCTCCGCTGTAATTCCATCCTCGCCTAGGGCTCTGCCGTTTTAAGGTGCTGGAGAGCATTCTAATCTCGCTCAGACTGACGTCCGGGATATCATCGGAATAGTGTTGAGTAAGACTTGCTCTTGGATCGTTACTCACACTTGCGTGTGGCTCCAACGATGATGTGTACAGCTGTCCATAGAACCTCTCAATCTCACTCAAAATCTCAGGTGTCCCGGAAACGATGCTGCCACACTCAGTCTTCAGCTTTGACAGTTGGCTCTTTCTGGCAGGCAGATCTCTGGCAAAGACTTTGGAGCCCTGGTTCCGCTCGATCGCTTTTTTAATACGAGCAGTATTAAAGTTGCGTAAGTCTTGCCGCATGCATTTAGAGATCTGTCTGTTCAGTTGCCTGCATGCTGTCAAATCTGTTGACGATTGCAGCCTTATCTCCTGTCTAACAGCCATGAGATTAAGAGTGTGATCGGAGAGTTTTTGTGTTCTTCTGCGGCAGGTCTTGCAGAACTTAGCTCCGACCGCATGGACAGTTTCCACGAGCTTGTCATTCATATCGTCCACTGCATTGCAATCTTCTAGGCACTGAAAGCGGTTACGTAACTCGAGCTGAAAGTTTTTGGGATTCTGGATTAGAGCACGAGCGGGACGGAGCGTTGACTTCATTAGATGAGACCTCTCCAACTTAAGATTTAGGTTCAGTGTGCCTCTAACCATTCGGTGATCGCTGCCGGTTTTCACCCTTGCGATCACTGAAACATCACTGAACTGTTAGCGTCTGGTCGTCATAATGGAGTCAATCTCATTTTTTGTCAAACCGTCGGGGCTCGACCAATGCCACTTCCTGTGGGGCCGATTCGTCCCAATCTGCTGACCTATAATTCCAAACACGGCGGCAACCTGCAGTACGCAACCGCGATGAGAGCGTGAGTGGCACCGTACTCCGGATCAGACAATGGTCCGAGGAGCCAAGATGGGCATCGACGAAGACTTTATATCCGTCAGGATAAGAGATCAACAGAAGGTCCAACAGGGAAGGTACATGGTCTTTTACATCTGGGATCCGTGTAGGTGAGGTCACCAGTTGTGTCAGACCGTCTACCAGCATGATCGGTCAAACAAGAACCAAGCCGCTCAGCGTAGTGGGCGTTAAAATCATATAGGTATAGAATCTGTTGTAGCACAGAGTCTGTAGCCATCTGGACGTGGTCGATGAGTTAGTCTGTTTCGACATTTCCGCTATGGGACCTATAGAGGCACCCGTAGACGCGGCGAAGGTCGTCCTTCAAGGCTGCCGAGGCATCGAAAACAGATGTCCTCCCTGACGTACACGCAAACTCCAGCCCGGAGCACAAAGCAGTGTTCTAATTTGTACCCCGGGTAAGAGAGATACGAATTATGGGAGGGGAGGGGGGTTCCCGGCCACCTGCACTCACTAGACGAAACGCAGAAGCAAAGCCTCTACTTCACGCTGGTCTTCTGTGAGGTCGTGGTACCACCCCTATTTGAGCCGTCCCATGCGTGCAACAGCAAAGGGTGCCGCGGTGCTCTACCACTGTTAATTTTGCCAAAGCTTCTACTGGTACTTAAGTTCTTGTCTGGGCCCATTATGTATTCCTTATGTATTCAGACAATAAAAATGGCTATTACGTTATAAAATATATAAGATTGCAATACGTACAATTTTACCAAATCTAAGGCCAATCTTTATCTTTATACTATTTAAAATGGAACAACCTACCGTAACAAACCGTTCATTTATTGATGCTCTTTATTTACTAATTGTTTTATTTTCAGGATTTTATTTTCAGTAACATCTATAGTGGTGTTATTATGTACGTTATATATTTCTAAACTACCTCAAGGGCAGCCCTGTACTTATGGTAAGAACAACTATAATTCGCACGCTCCAACAACCTTTTAAGAAATAAGAGGAGACCTGACCCAATTTGTGGGATGTACATACAAAGCCTGTTAGTTCTACCGAGTTTATAATTTCTACCATGTTAATAGTATTAGTCATTCAATTATCTAATTGTAAGTAATAAAACGTAGGAGATAAGTGAACGGCATGTAGACCAATGTATATTGCCTGGAGTTATATTCGTCTTTTTTTTTAATTTGAATCATATCTTCCATTATAGTGTTCCTAAGTTTTTGTTTTTCCATTAATTAATTATTTATAGACTAAATACTACTAAATTACTAAATCAACCCAGTTATGTATGAACGCCAAAGACAAACATAGCAGAAAAATAGCCACAATTTGTCTTATATTGTTCCTGCAAGTTGAAGAGTTTGACAATTTTCTCGTGGATTCCATCATCAGATATTGACCATTCCGTCATCATATATTGGAAATGTCCAGGATAAATCAAAAAAGAGTTTAAAACTTTTTTTAACAGAAGTTGATTAATAAAGTATATCTTACTTCTAAAGAGTACATTATTGACGTCCTCGATTTAGAATCAAAATGCAGATGCTTTGTCAACCCTAAGGACTACGATGGAGTGCCTCGGTTCCGTAAAAATCCTACGCCTATTCTACAGGGTATTTTTCTATCCCGTCTTCCAGTCCAGTCCAGTCTATTCTACTCTGATAAAATGTATTAGGGACTACCCGTAGGTTATCTCATTCCTAACAAATTAATAATCATGGAAATAAAACAACGTGATAACATAAATCCGTAAAAATATTCCAAATGAATTGAAAACTTCCCCATTTTTTAAGGCGGTTGACTATTAAAATTGGTCCAGCTGTGGGAGAGGACACAGAGAATGCATAATAGTACCATTTGTAAATTTTTCATTGATATTATAATAATAATAATAATAATAATAATAATAATAATAATAATAATAAGGAGAACCTGGACGCGACAGCATGCGAACCGCCAGCCGAGCGAGAGGTGCTGTATGACCACCCATCAGCCTCTCACAACTATCATCCCCAGCAGCTTGCTTGATGTCGGCAGGGTCTTCGCGGGCCCAGCAATCGGTACTCGCCACTAGTGGACTACGCCGCATGCGATGGACAATCGAAATGAATACCAACGAACTGCGGGCGTATTTTAGGGCGAAAGGGGGAGAAGTTGTAAGTTTGGCATATCGGGCTAGGGTGCATCGTCTTTTTGCTGAGCTGGAGCCATCGATAACCGTCACAGAGCAAAACCTGGCAGACCGAGTTCGGTATATCTTGCGCTCAAATATATTTGATGTCGCTGAACTCGAACGGCTACGACGTGAGACTGTTCCTTCATCAGGTGAAATGCTACGGCTGAGGATGCAGCGCTACAACTTTCACAGCAAACGGCAGCGGTGGATGCCACCGTGAATACCCCAGTTGTAGTTGATTCAAACGATGATGGAACAGTCGCCCAGGAACTGGAACTAGAGCAAATGAGGAGTACATTGGAAGAGGCGATTGTGGAAACGCGCAGTACGCCTCTCGAAAATCGACCACAACTTCCCCGTATAGCCCTAAGCAAGCGGAATCGGGCTGTCGTGAGGGCTCTGAACCCAATACTGGTTACCTGTTTGGAAGCCAGCCGGGACCATCGCGAGAAGGACTCAACTGCCGCACTGGCAGTCTGCCGTATTATAGGCGCCAAATTTTCCACGGCTGGGCGCGCTACTGGATAAAGTAGTGCTATCCCAGCCTGGAGAATAAGAATTGAGGAACGTATCGCAAAGGCTAGGGCCCTCTAGGATAAGTGTGCGGTCCTCCATGTTGAAAGGGGAAGGGTTGCTAACTATGAGGGCATATCTATACCCATCAACCTAAAGACCTTTTCCGAGGCTGAAACATAACGATACCTGGGTGTGTCACAGAACATCGGTATCGATGAGGGTGGTATGAAACAGTCAGTTTGCGACGTGTTTTATGCACGCTTGCCCCAAAGTGCTTAACAGCCTTTTGTCTTGTGAGAATAAGATACACGCATATAATGGTTGCGTCATGCCTGTCCTCATGTATACCTTTGGCATACTCAGGTAGACTCAGACTGAACTTAACGCCCTGTATAGAAAAGTCCGCACTACTATGACGTCCCATAGGATGCATCATCCGAGATCGTCGGTAATAAGGCTACACTTGCCGCGAAAGCAAGGTGGGCGTGGCTTTTTGAGCGCGCTCACCATGCATAATCGCGAACTGTGCTGCCTCCGTAATTACTTCCTGGCGAGATAGGATGATCCATTCTATAAGGACGTCATTTCTTATGATAAAGGACTTACCCCTCTAACCTTAGCCAACGAGCAGCCAAGATTCAGCAGTGTAAAGCATTTCCGACCGGGAGACCGTATGGAAGTATAAGAAGCTCCACGGGAGGTTCTATAAGGCTCTACGTGAGCCTTTCGTAGACACAGTAGGCTCCTTCCACTGGCTACGCTTTGATGACCTCTTCGGGGAAACCGAGGGATTTGTCTGTGCAATACAGGATCAAGTTATTGTGACCAACAACTATCGGAGATACGTCCTAAAGGATGGCACCGTTGACATCTTTCGGGCATGTCGCCATCTCGGTGAGTCACTTAGGCATGTCATCTCCGGTTGTTCGACGCTTTCTAACTCTGAGTACTTCCACAGGCACAACCTGGTAGCCAGAATTCTTCACCAGGAGCTCGCTCTGAAATACGGTTTCGTGGACTGGAAATTGCCGTATTACAAGTACTTGCCGGAAGCCGCGCTCGAAAGTGATCGCGCCAGGCTCTACTGGACCGGGCCATCATCACATACAGGACTATTCTTGCGAATAAGCCTTATATTGTGATGATGTACCGGGCACAGTCAAGAATATTTTTGGTCGACATTACCATTCCCTATCACAAGAACCTCTTGAAAGCCGAAACAGATAAGCAAACAAAATATCTGGACCTGGCTTACGAGGTGACTGACATGTGGGGTGGTCTGCCGACCAAAATTATTCCTGTAGTCGTCTCTGCGAATGGGCTAAACCCACTTAGCCTCTCCGGTCATTTGAGGCGAATTGGACTGCGTAACGGACCGCTTCGGGCTCAAATACAGAAGGCGGTGCCCCTCGATACCACCCGCATCGTCCGCTGGTTTCTTTCCTTTTCCCCCTAACCCTCGGCCGTTTGGTCTCCCCTGCCAAGAGCCTCCATTTGGTTGGGCTTTTATTTATTTATGTATTATTTATTTATTTATGTTAGTATATGAAATATATATTTATGTATATTTATTATTTCCTTTTATATATTTATTCAGCCCAACCAGATGAGAATACACTTGTTAATTGCAGTTTTAAGTGCTGATTTACCACCTGCTCGGCGGTGAAGGAAAACATCGTGAGGAAACCTGCATGTCTGAGAAATAAGAAAAAAATATTTCGAAGACATGTGAAGTTCGCCAACACGCATTGGGGCAGTGCGGCGGACTATTCCTTGCCCTAAAGCCCTCTCAGAAATGAGAGGAGGCCTGTGCCCAGAAGTGGGACGTATATAGTCTGTAACTTTACTTTTTTTCTTATTAGTTAGAGCTGCAGTAATCTCTCTCGGTTGTTAAGCTCGGTCATTCGAGCACACAGGGCAGTAGCAATAGATCGTTATATAAATGTTTTAAATCTCTTGCAACCCGGATATCCTCCTAAGTAGACATATTTCTCTCTCTTCTCTACCTCTTTGATTTATGAACGTTAATCTAAAAAATAAATAAATAGTAATATCTCCCTCTGGTTTTCCCTTCATATTTATGTATTCTGTTATGTTAATCTTTCTTCAGTGTACAATAGTGTAATATACTGTATTGTGTTGTATTCTATCGTAAAGTACATTTTCAGCGACACTTATTATGCAGTGTTTTTGCATTAGAAGGAACTTAAGAGATTTCAGTAGAAGACTTGAGAACGATATCAAATCCCTCCATGGCATAAGATTCCTGTCCTCTTCGTGTATTGTTTTTGTTCATGTGATATTTTATTTTCTTGTGATAACGCCGGCAAATGGACTTGACTTCGAAGAGGTAATTTGTTCATTTTTTATGGTATTGTTACGAGCTTGAGGTTCGTGACAATAAAAATTGCCGATAGAATTACCTAAATTAACACTTTAATTCACTTTACACTAATTAAAGTTAAAAACACCAATAATTAATCACACTGATTCACTTTATTCCGCTCCGAAGCTTCGCTTGTGTCGCCAACTCCAATACTTCCCCCATCGCATCTTGCAGCGCCTATATATACAAATTAGCAATGAAGCATCTGGAATATTCAAGTAAATGAGCGCAAAGCGACGAGTGTTCGAGTGTAGATTTTCTAGAAACTTAGTTCTTCGGATGGCGCTGTCGGTTGAAAGATTTGTGATGTCATTTTCTGCAAAGCTCCCCTCGCTCTCGTTCCTGACACTAGATGGCGCTAGTTGACTTATTCACGCAACACTGCCCCCTCCTAAGACATGCTCGTTCCGAGCATTATCGGTCCCATAATAACGCGCCAAGCGATCCACATGGACTATCTTAGAAGTCCCTCTTGCGCCTTTCTGTATCCGGTAGGTCACATCGTTGATCCTGGTTACAATCCGGTACGGGCCGTCCCATTTAGCTTGAAGCTTAGGAGATTTCCCTTTGCTGCGGACTGGATTGTGCAACCACACTAATGAACCTTCGTTGAACCCTTTATTGTTCATTTTGCGGTCGTACCGGGTTTTCATTTTCTCAGACATCTGCTGGCCCGATTGTCTGACGTGCTCATAAATGTCATTCATTTTGTTTCGCAATCCATTTGCATAATCGGTTATACTGCGTGGGGCATGAGGTGGTATCCCGGTGATCAGGTCTGCAGGCAGCCGTAATTCTCTTCCAAAGTTTGCGAAAGCTGGTGTCACTGCTGTACTTTCGTGAACAGAAATTCGATATGACAACAAAAACGGTTGTATGTGCTTGTCCCAATCTCGTTGCCGATTGTCTACAACTTTTGCTAGGTATCTCTCCAATGTCTGATTAAATCGTTCCACCATTCCATCAGATTGCGGGTGATAAGAAGTCGTTCTTGTTTTATGAATACCCATAACTCGGCAAGTTTCCTGGAATATTTGAGACTCAAAATTCCTTCCTTGATCGCTGTGAATCTCTAAAGGTACTCCAAAATGACAGAAGACTTCATGAACTAGTTTATCTGCAACTGTTGAAGCTCCTTGATTTGGAATGGCGAAAACTTCTGGCCACTTTGTGAAGTAATCCATCACAACCATGAAATACTTGTTACCGCTTTCACTCTCCGGAAACGGCCCCGCCACGTCAATGGCTATTCTCTCCCATGGTGCACCAACATTGTACAACTTCAATGCACCTCTACTACGAGTCTGAGGTCCCTTTACAGCCGCACAACTTGTACATTTGCGACACCAGTCCTCGACATCGTTTCGACAGTGGACCCAATAAAACCGTTCTCGGATCTTCAGTAGAGTTCGTTTAACTCCCAGATGGCCTCCGGAACAATCATTATGGTACAGCTGTAGAACATCCGGTACTTTAGCTTTAGGGACAACCATTTGCAAATGACAGCTGTCTCCCCTAAAATTTTCCCATTTACGGCACAGAACTCCATCCTGAAGCAGCAAGCTGTCCCACTGGCCCCAATAGCTTTTAGTGGTCGAACTCATTGCTGAGACGTCGCTCCACTTAGGCTTGGGAGCACTGGCCTTTATCCATTCCAGAATCGGCTTGATGTCCGGATCATCCTGCTGTGCATGTTGTAAGCTGTCCTTCCATTCGTTGCTGAGGTGGTTCGTCCTGAGCATCCTCACGGATACCTCTTCCTTACTCTCTTGCCTAGTACAATGGTTGCAATCTTCAGGACAAGGTCTTCTTGACAATGCATCTGCGTTGCCGTGAGATTTTACGCTGCGATGTTCGATCTCAAAGTCGTATTCCTGCAGTAGTTCAATCCACCTCGCAACTTGTCCTTCTGGATTTTTAAACTGCAATAGCCATTTTAGTGCAGCATGGTCAGTTCGTAAGTGAAATTTTCGTCCCAGAAGATATTTGTTAAAATGCTGCAACGACTTTACCACAGCGAGCAATTCGTGTCTTGTGACACAATAGTTCCTTTCCGGTTTTGACAACGACTTGCTGAAGTACAACAGTATATCAATGTGTAAGTGCAATGATAACTAATAAGTACCCCTAAAATGAAGTATTCTAGCTTATAACATGGAAGGTGGGGACTATATTCTGCCTTATAGTCAGTCTAGGTAAAAAAAATAAAGAAAATTCACATTGACGGAAACGAAAATAACTTAAAAATACGTAAATTTAGTACATTTGAATTTTATACGTCAAAGTCACGCTAAAAATGGACATCATTCAGGATGGTTTATGATGAAACCACAACGCTGAATTCAAGTTTGAAATATATCTTAATATGTTAGTTAGATAACTTGCCGAACGTTAGAATAAAAAAAGAATACATCACACGGCGTTTTCGTATCGTTCCGGTGTTGTAAGAGACGACTAACCGGAATTCTATAGTAAAAGCTTATAGCTTCCAACAAGGTGTTATAATCATATCGATAACCCCAGCGATTGTAAGCTGTTCAAATGCGGCGATTATTGTAAATCTTCTTTACAGCGAGATAGGCCCGTGTGAATTTTACGAACTGAACAATAAGGTAAATCAATGCAGACGGTTTCATCATTTATATGCATAAATTAAATACTTGTCGGAAATTGCTCTTAAAATTATTTGATATTATATTTCTCATTAACGAGATAACGTTTAAAAAATTTACACTACGCAGTAAGCAGTAAGAATAACATACTTGATTGCAGAATGAATGGATTTGGCAAAATGTCTCCGTATGTAAGAGAAGGCGAGCTTTTAAAGCGACTGCATAAGAACTCCGTAGATGTGGGGAGGTAGGGAATGCATCCGCACCTGTGCAAGTGCTGTTTACAACAAGCTGTTTAAATATATTCGCTTTAACCCAGTCCATGACTCGTGTACGACATATACTTGATGTTGTCTTACGGTTGATATTGACGCCATTATATGTGTAATATGTTGATAAAAACTTTAACTTAATTTTTAGGACTTAAAAAATTCAATTTAACTTGTTAATTGCTGTGGAAACGTTCTTTGTGATGTCAGGTATACTATTTATAAGAAGCATCAAGAGCAATTATACGTTTAGAAATCTTACAGAGCTGGTAATTAAACGATATTTCAGGTGAGAAACCTAATTGTATAGATTTTAGGCCTCCACATCTAGGGGAAGGGCGTTTCACAAGTATCACAAACAAATGCTCCTGTATTATTTTGCTTTGAGTGGAAGGCTATCAACATGCGTCCTCCTCCAGACCGATTTACGGCCAGTCTCTCCTAGAAAATATACAAACGAGTCTAACAAGGAGATTAGATGTTAGCGCAGGGCAGGGTTATAGTGCTCGAATTTGTGCACAAGCATGTGGATGGAGAGTGTCGTACATTCAATTTGTAACGAGGTGTGGTTTAAGGAACGCACTGGCTACCTTACATCTGTCACGTCGGTAAACTCCATAACTCATATAATTTCGCTTTATAGGTCGCGTTTTTGACGGTGATTTTTCACTATTTTTTATAGGATAGGATGACAAACAAGCACACAGTCCACCTGATGGTAAGTGGTTGCTGTGGCTCATATACATCTACATCTATCCTTGATTACGAATCAAAATGCAGATGCGTTGTCACCCGTTAGGACTAAGATTTAATGCCTCGTTTCCAGTAAAAAGGGTCTCCAGTTTTCTACACTCACCATACGAAATACATCAGCTTTAAGCTACTATTTTGCGCTAGTATTCTGTGAGAGCATGGTCCTTGCCCAGTCGAGCCAACCCAATCGTGCTACAACTATACTTTTAATATACTGCAGCATGGCTCTACCACGTATAAACGTAGTTTTATTTGAACTATAACCCTATACCTTTAAACGAGCAATCCTTGTATATATATAATCGGAATCTCAGAACGGCTCCAACGATTTTCATAAAATTTAGTTTCCAGGGAGTTTCGGGGGAAATAAATCAATTTTGCTAGGATTCATTTTTATAAAATGACTTTTTGTCCGTGTTTTCAGGCAGTGAAAAACTGCTACAATATAAGAAGGTAAATTTTGACATTGTGTTATTGGTCGTAATAGCTCAAGTGGATTATATATGGAGTGGCGGTCGCGAAAATCGTAATGCCTTTGTTCGCGTCCTGTCTTCGGTCCGACTTCTTTTCCTTTTTTTTTCAAGTTCCCTTCTTTTGCGAGAAAATCTATTGTTTTGAGACCTTTTGTTAGTATTTTTTTAATACGAAAATTTTAATTAAACTAATTGCACTCAGGATTTTTTATTCAAATAACCAGTTCAGTTTTTTCTATTATGTCAATAAAATCAAAAAATATTATTCGTGTTTTATCAGTATGTAGTTTGTATCTAAATATAATTTCCAAAAAAAATACCGAGAAAACCTCGGTACTGAGTTTTACAACGACAGCAAGTGGTGAGATAAGGTGCAGTGATGATATTTATAACCCACTTGTAAATTTGATGCGGATAAGCGTTTAGTGCAAATTTCGAAAAACCCTATCACAAAACATCTTGTTTATTACTATAAAAGCCGTTTCACTTGGCCTACACAATTCCCTAGATTCTATATTATTCAACGCTTGTGCTGGAAGCGAGCTATTCTATCTTGTTTTGATTGTGAGGCTCAATATTTCGCTTCATATTGGCAAGTTCAAATTATTTTATTTTATCCCCCCATGATCCTGATCAGGATACTAGGATAAAGTTATTAAATTATTGTATTGTCATTAGTCTTCGATACAAGTGAAATTGTTTCAAGTCAGTCGGTCGTCTACAAGTTGGTGAAAATTACATTAAACCATTCCGCTACATAGATAGATAAACACACGAGAAGCTGACAAAAGCATGTTAAAAAGAGTCCTACCACCTTGGTAAATGTTTTTCGTAAGCGACAGAGTTATACTGGCGTTTATCAGAAACCATAAGATCTTTCCAAGATATCTCATAGTTCTTCAAGCCTCTGGCACCATCGGGATTAAAAAAAGTGATAGATTCTCTTATACCGCAACCACACGGCAAATGAATTGAACATTAACATTTTTTATTGCTCCAGACTCATTTGGTTGTATTGGATATTTAACATTTTAATTGTCTCACTTGATATATTGTCTCGTTTCGACTGTGGTCCTCTATGCTGGAAGTATATGCAACCAGAGATAGAAGCATGTTCAAGGACGTGGTGGTGGGGTACACTGATGCTGGGGAATTATATCGACACCATGAATATGGTAAGTGGATTTGAATTGCATGATACTGTCACACACGATACATTCATTACCTATCTACATATATTAAGGGCTTATCAATGAAAAAACAGAATTTCACAATAATGTAATTTTTGTGAGGGTGTTAGTGAAACGTTCCCGAAAATGAAGACAAACGATAGTACTAACGATACCTTTGATGATGGTACAGAAAGAAAGTCGATCTCTATGAAAAAAAAATCATCATTTCACAATGTTTTGTTAGCATTATTCACGCTCCATCATGTTAGTACAGATAAATGAAACGATAATTTCATTAAAACATCATGAAAATCATGAAAATACTGAAACATAAAACCAGCAGTGGATGTTAAAATAAAACTAGTTGACTATAGGGTCCAGATTCGCGCTGATGCCGAACTCTTTTATTATATTTTATTATTATTTTTATTTTTATTTATTAATATATATTTATGCGGTACGAAACAATACATTAGGTGTTACTGCACTACACTTAGGTCTCTTGTACATGCTAAGAAATTTCACCGTGTTTACGGCAGATAGACCAATTCATCATGTATACAACAAGAATTTTGTCGGATCTAGCCACGAAAATTTATCTTGGCTACTTCAGACAAGATGAAGAGAGACGTGTAAACGATAAGATCGTTTTCGGTCAGTCGTGCGTAGGGTATAGTGTACTAGTCAAGTTTGTTAGTAATGAATAGAATCATGTTAACTACGAAGCAAAAAATGATTATTGCATATATATAAGCACGTCATGTCCACACAAGCTCGTCTTGTTTAGTATTGTGCACAGTTCGTGTGTAGAAACAACACGAATTTTTGCATAGTTCCGACAACTTTTCTTAGCGTATACAAGAGCCCTTACGCTCACTCTACCCTTCCCTTACACAACCGCGATACTGCTGCCTGGCCAACTAGTATCACCTTACACATATTCAGCGTTGCCAAATGTTGTTGGAAAATGCGGGTATTTTGAAAATGGACCTGGGTCAAGTCAGAACCTTTTTAAAGAAATCTTATCTTAACATTTTTGTTAGGTTACTTATGAGTATCGAATGACCCCCTTTTTTAATTATCTTAATCGCACCACATTTGATTGTCACATTTATTTCACCAATTATTGTGTATCGTTTAATGCTTTTCATTTCCCTATTTCTTTCTTAATTTTAAAGCAGACTGAAAGCAGATACTGTGGTACTTTTTAATGGAAACAAGGGAAGGAATTAAACATACTCCGCTCAGAAAAATGCTTGTTACAAATATATGAAAAAGTATGAAAAGTAAATTTTCGATAAAAAAGAATAAAAATGTTAGTTAAAAAATAAATCTTGATAAATAAATCTGAATTTGTGGGGAATCTGTTAAAGTTTAGTCCCCACATGGGGGAATTTGAAAAAAAGCTTGGCTTGCTCAGCAGAGGGGGACAGTATTTCATGCCGGCACACCGCTTGCAATTTTACAAGGTGTAGGTTCGGCTGCACATGGAATACTGATCTCTGGGCTGGGGCTCTCCAGTGCCAGCTCCTTTCATTTGACCGCATCCAGCGCAAGTGGCAGTGGTTCATAATAATGTCGTTGCAGTCTGCAGATACGGCAACAGCAACGCGGCACCTGAACCAGTTTCTAATGTGACCTTTTGTTAAAAGTGGAAAAAGATGACGATGACTTTTTTATATTATTATAATTAGATAAGAAGGAAAGAAAAATAGGTCATCTTTATATATAAAATTCCGGAGTGTGTGTATTTGTAGTTCCTCTCCTAAATGACTTGACAGATTTTGATAAAACGTTTATGGGCTACTTATGGGGTCACCTTAATGGTTCCAGAAATCATCCGTGCGAAGCCGGTGTTGATAGCTAGTTATTTATAAAATCAAACTACATCAAGAAAGTTATTAAATCGTGATAAAAGTCATTTGGGGAGCATTGAAACAAAAGAGAGATACTACGGTAACTTAACTTAAAAAAATTATAAATGTTCACGTTTAAAATAATTTTGATTTACAAATTAGCCGACCGCCCTAGCTTTGGTCGGACAAGATCTATTGATGTCGCTTATTGTGGATTTAAGATAATCAAAGACCATTTATTTTACCAATCACTTGATTTTCGTCCAAAAAAATTACAAGATTTTCGGATGATTAAAACTACTTTTACGGATTTTATCGCGTTTATTTTTACTTTTTATTTTTAATTCCCGACGTTTCGGGCGCTTTCCAGCACCCATGGTCACGGGGGACTGAGATGACTGACGTCCCGATGTCATTGTTAAACCCGGAGTACCTTCAGCTTTTTTAATTATTGTTTATGGTCCGATCTATGCATAGACCATAAACAATAATTAAAAAAGCTGATGAAGGTACTCCGGGTTTAACAATGACATCAGGACGTCAGTCATCTCAGTCCCCCGTGACCATGGGTGCTGGAAAGCGCCCGAAACGTCGGGAATTAAAAATAAAAAGTAAAAATAAACGCGATAAAATCCGTAAAAGTAGTTTTAATCATGTGTAGTGTTCGCGTAAATATAAGAAATCATTAAGATTTTCGGATAACATTTCGTAATATTTCATCTCAATCAGTTAAGCCATTTCGAAAATTAGTCCCAACAGACGGACAGACGAATGGTTATATACGTGTACATAGCATAATCTGTTGAGCTTAATAGAAGCCAGTTCGTTCAATATCATAGACATAAAACACTCATGCCTGTCACCAAGAAGGTTAGGCAGAGACTACGTACTTCCATTTGGCACGATCCTGACACAATAGTTGTGGTGGCAGGTCACACTATTGCCATGGCGCCCTAATGTTTCTTCATGAAACGCTAAAATGTATGGAAATTATAAATATCGCACAATTCGAGTTAGCTCGAGTTTAAATTTATGAAACTGTAATTTAATTCGAGATACGCAACTCCTGTTTGGCGATGTGTTGGTAGAACATGGCGGCTGAAATCAATCCTAACAAATCCTCCGAGCACTACCCGTAGAAAATGCGATAGAAAATGAAAAGAGACTCTGTATCATGTCATTATAATGAGAATCAGCAGCGACTACGAACTTTGATTTGGCACGATCCTGACATATCTAGACTAACCTTGGCACTAATCTCACAAAACTTATTGTAAATGTGAACCCTTTCGATTTTTTAAACGTAAGTCATTCGTAATAGTGCGTAGTAACGTTTGTTACCTATTTCATATTAATTTATGATATAATTCGATAAATCGTTCTGGTTTGGTCTGTTTCACAATCCTCACCACTCTCAGTGTTTTTCTACGAGGATTCCTTACGTACAATACGCCAGAATTACAAGAAAATTTTATAAATTTTGAGTAAGTTCTGACATGTTTTTACTTTATAAACAACTAGCTATTGGCGAAAAACGGCATCATTTCAAAAAATCACCCAAGTAATTACATGATTACGCTCCAGATCTATTTTACAGGAACTAAGCATGTTTCTGGCATAAAAAGCCTAAGTCACTCCCTGGCCCATAAACCATCTCTACACAAGAAATAATAACAATCTGCTGCTCTGATGTATCCGTAGCCCGTAGCCTCTTACCTCATCCACGGGATGAAATATGGTAGAGTATTTCCTTACGCTGCCACAATACCTTTCATCTTTACTTGTAGAAATAAGAACAAGTTTACTTACAATGATATTTCTTTATGCTCATAATGATTATTTGTGTTTTTCTTTTTAGTTTGTATAAACAAACGATGAACTCCCCCACCATTTCAAAAATTATGACATTTTATATGAGGAGTCATTATAGAGCAAGTCCATATATGGTGGGCCTAATAATGGGTTACATTATGTCCAAATATGAACCAAAATCATTTAAAAATACTATCGCAAAGGTAATTATGAATAAACTTTATGTTGTTTATTCTTATCTTGGCGTGGTATATTTAACACGTTTTAGTTCAAAGACTTAGTGCCTGCTGTAAATATCACAATACGCCAGCGACCCGGGTTTGACTCCCATCGGCATCAGAGAAACTGATAAAAGCAATTTAAAAGAGAACCTTCCTCAGCACTGAAAAAAATATCGTTTTAATATTATAAGTGTGATACGTGACCACACAGTCCACCTGATAGTAAGTGGATGCTGTAGCCCATAGACATCTACATTTTATTTTCGATTAACAATCAAAATGCACATGCGTTGTCATCTCTGAGGACTAAGATAGAGAGATAACCAGACATTGTTACCAGTTAATTGGTTTTCTACACTCGTCATATAAAAGACAGCAGTATTACGCTGCTATTATCCGCTGACATTCTCTGAGAGCGTGGTTTTACCTCGGTCGAGTTGACCCATTCTAACTGCCACCATAATAAAGCTACAGCGTGACTCTGACGAGTAAAATCATCGTGAGAAAACCTGCATGTACATTTTTCTAAGACATCTAAAGTCTGCCAGTGCTTGCTCCATAACTCTCTCAGATAAAATCCTCCAATGTCCGGTGTCCAGCAGTAGGCCGCATAAATTCTATAACATTTTTTTTTTACTTTTAATTTAAATTAATTTAATATTTTTTTTAACTTTTTCAAAAAATATTACGAATTGAAGTGTTTCTCTCGGATTTTATCATTATTTCAGCCTATCAAAGTATACTATAAAATTCTTTGCCATAGTCGCCCCTTAATAGACACACGGTTAAGTTTGCAGACAATTCTGATTAATTATATAATATCTCATGTTATTTTTAACATGCATGGAATTCTTATAAATTTAAGCTTATTTAACATTAACCATATCAACAAGGACAAAGAAAAACTGAAACAAGAAATTTGCAGCAGCATCTTCGTGTTAACAACTAAAATAAGATTAAATTTGAGTTGCCAAATTGCCTGCCAAGCGATAAAGGCAATCTACAGGGAAGCTAAAATTCAGGAGCGGACTGTGATAGAATACAATTATAATGATTAATATATTAACATGATTAAGTATCTTCTATATTTCAGAAACAGTCTATATTTGGTCTCATATTTGTTTCTGTAATTGGACTCATATTAGTTTCTTGGCTAAATACGTATGGTTGTTTGAAGAGAGCCTTATAAGTGTCTTTATATAGTCCCATTTGGGCATTTTTATATGCGTACTGATTGGCATAAGTGAATATGGAAATTTCCGTAAGTACTTTATAATTTTTTATTCCGTAAGTATTTTTAGATTAAGATCTTTTTTGAATTTACTATACAGTATATTAAAATAAATAATAAAATATTTAAAAAAATAAAAATTAAGTATTCTTCCGCTTGAAATATATTTTAAAATGATGTTACTCGATTTAGAATTATAATTTACAATCGCGTACTCGTTCGTTTTACAAACTGGTGGTAATAAGTTCAGCCTCGCAACTGATTGATACTTTTTACACTATTTGTGATAAACGCCAAAAGAAAATAATTCAAAAAGGACATATACATAGTTGCTCATCTTGTAAAAAATTTTACGACACAACTTCTGCGCAAGTATTGAGCACCAAAGTAAATATGATGGAAAAAATAAAAACGGAAAGCTGGAAATGCCAAACTTGCCCTGTGATCAAAGCGAAGCTACCAATTGTGAGTGAAAACTCCGACACTCACTTTCATCTAACTTGGCAACGCCATTGCATAGGTTTGAAGACGAAGAATCACTCAGTGCATAGCCTGCCAGATATAAGCACATATCAAAATGACAAAGAAGAACAGTTTTATAAATACATAATCACAAACACAGTCACTCAGAGGGGTCGGCAGAGACTACGGACTTCCACTTGGCATGATACTGACACACCTCTTTTGCCTCCTTTACATCCATTTATCTACCCATACACGCTGGTCGGTTAAAGGTACTCCTAACGTGGCCCATTTTCAAAATATCGCCAATTTGTTCGATATACCTTCTTCTAGGTCTAGTCTATTCCCGACTTTTTTGGCTGCGCGTAGTCAGCGACGACCATCCGCGCGTCTACAAGTGCCTATAAGGGTTCCGTAGCGGTAATTTCGAAAGAGACTCATTGACCACATCTAAATGTCTACAAATTCTTTGCCAACAGATCCCATCCGCAGAGATCGCGATACTTGGCGATTTTAACGCCCACCACGCCGAATAGCTTGGTTTACATTTAACCGATCATGCAGAGAGATCTATTTATGACTTTACCTTGTCATATGGTCTGACACAATTGGTTACTTTGCCGGATTTAGAAGATCATACACCTTCCCTGTTGGACCTTCTGCTGACCACATGATATCAGGTTTTTGTCGATGCTCGGCTCTTCGGATCATCGTCTGATTCGGTGTGTGGTGCCATTACGCTCTCTTTGTGGTTGCATTCTGCACGCTGCCGCCGTGTTTTGCACTACAAGTTGGTGGATTGGTACAAAATGCGGTCTTTCTTTGCACCCTACCCATGGAGGCGGGTTTGCTCCTGATGATTCCAGCATTATTTTTGACTCTGTCACTGATGTGGTTCTACAGCGAATGGAACTATTTATTCCATCATCTGTTGTACCCATCGAAAGCAGATGTAAACCTTGGTTTGATCGCTTCTGTAAGACTGCATTACGCAAAAACCAGGAGTGTTATCAGGTCTGGGCTGATGTTTCGGTGGCTTGGGGTGTAAACACCAGCAAGCTTAAAAAGAAGTATAACTTCACCTCTAAGTCCTACAAAGCAGAGTATGAGCACATTAGCAAAGTTGACGGAAAAAAGGTGAACTAGCCTTCCTTCGGGAGGCCGTGCATTTTATTGTCTCGCCAAGGCTATCCAAGAGATTTTCTGTAAGCTATCACTACTATCCCTGCACAGGGAGGACGAGTCACTGACACACGCTATAATAGAGAAAGGAGATCATTAAGACTCTTTTTTGCGTCCAATTCGACTCTCAATGACGGGAAGACCACCCACAGACATACCGCCGACGATCCCGCGGTGTAAGTGCTCTATGCCTGATGTCCGATTCACACAGTGCTCAGTACGTATTACACTCCTCTCCCTGGACTTCGATAAATTGAGTGGACCCGACGGAATCCCAATTTCGCTGAAGACGTATGCTCCAGACTTGGCACCGATCCTAACGCATCTTTTCCGGTTTTCCTACTTCATACGTGTAGTCCCAAAATCATAGAAGACAGCTTTCGTGCACCCGATTCCTAAAAAAGGCGATCACTATAATCCATCTAACCACAGGCCTATCGCCATCACCTCCTTGTTCTCCAAAATAATGGAGTCCAATATTAACAGCCGGCTTATGCAGTGTCTTGAGGACCAGGTGATTACTACGGTACCATTACGGATGGACTAGCCAGTACGGTTTCCGTCGGGGTGGCTTAGATGGTGATCTTCTTGTTTATCACATCGATGGTCGCTGGCGATCGAATCCAAGGGGGAGGCAAAGCCTTTTTACTTTTTACATAGCGACAGTTACTTTGGACACGGCGATGGCCTTCAATCGGTTTTTATTTATTTATTTATTTAAGTACACCAACGATTGTTACAACAATGCAGAAATAGTAAACACACATCACTTATATACTAATTGTACAATCAATTAAAGGTATACACCACATGCTTCAAGATACTAAAAAGTTACCAAGTAAAAAACAAAAAAAAAATACAAAAACTTAGAATAGAACAAAATAATTTTATGAAAGTAAATGAAACAATGACTTACACCTAGTTACTTAAATATTGTATCGTTTACTGTGGCCTTAAACTCAGCTAGAGACGTAACATTAACATCTTTTGACCCTCCGCACTTATTATATAGTTGGGAAATTCTGGAAACCGGTGAATTGGCTCTCAAAACTGTTTTGCGAAATGGACGAGAGAGAGGTTCGATGGGCTTACGAGGCATTCGTGATGGAACTTTAAAATTAAATTTTATCAGGAGTGCAGGACAATGCAACTGATATCTTATTATCTTGAAAAAGAAGGATAGATCAAGTATATCCCTGCGGTTGTCCAAGCTCTGCATCTTTAGGAACTCCTATATTAGGTCCTTATAGGGGCTAAATCTTTTATGCCAGAAGTGTGAAAACACCAAGTGTTTTACTAATCGTTTTTGAATGCGTTCAATACGGAGTGTGTGAGTAGCATAATGTGGACGCCAGACCACACTTCATACTCAAGGATCGATCTAACCAAGCTATTGTATAGCGCAATTTTTGAGGAATGGCGTTTGAATACTCTAGCGTTCCTGATAATAAAACCCAACATCTTGGACGCCCTGCCTATGATGTAGTCAATATGTGGGACAAATGTCATTTTATTATCCATGAGCACACCCAGATCCCTTACTACTGTCCTTTTTCCTAATCGAATCCCATTAATGCTGTAGATGGATTTCCTAGTGAATTTAATGTGAACACATTTATTGATATTGAGCGCCATTCCATTCGTCTGACACCATTTCACTAGCGCGTCAAGATCTTTTTGTAAATGCAAAACATCATCTAGTGTTTCAATTACTTTCCTCAGTTTTAGGTCATCTGCGAACATCGAAGGGGACGAGTATTTCATACAATTGGGTATATCGTTCACAAAGATATTGAAGAGAATAGGGCCTATGTGTGAACCTTGCGGAACACCAGAAGTGATATCTCGTAGCTCTGAGCTAAAACCATTATACACACAGAAAGAATGTTCACTTAGATATGATTCGAACCAAGCTAGAACAGAACCCCCTATTCCGTATGCAGATAGTTTTATCAGAAGCCGTCGATGGACTACTCTATCAAAGGCTTTGCTGAAGTCTGTATATATTGCGTCTACTTGTTTATTGCCATCAATGTGACTTGCAATGTCTTCCACATACGTAACCAGATTAGTATTAGTAGACCTACCTTTTGTGAAACCGTGCTGGTTGTCGTTTAAATACTTGTCGAAGTAGGCTTGAAGAATAGGGCAGACTAGAGACTCGAATACTTTAGCTAATGAGGACAGTATGGAAACAGGTCTGTAGTTGCTAATGATCTGAGCATCACCTGCCTTATAAACTGGTACCACTTTAGAAACCTTCCAAACTTTGGGAAAAATCCCAGAACTTAATGAGTTATTAAAGATAATAAATAAAGGTTCCACCAGGCATGACGCGCATCGTGAAATATACAACGGTGAAATATTATCACTCCCAGTGCCCTTCGTTACATCAATATTGACAAATTTTTTGTAAATTTGCTTGCGGGAAAGATTTAGAGTTGTAAAACAATCGATTGCTCCCCCCACTGATGTGTCTGTATGACAAACAATATTCTCGTCAGTATTTATGTCACATGGGACACCAAGATTTGAGGTAGTAGAGAAGAAGTAAGACTCAAAGCTGTTGCATATGTCATTACCATTTTGTATCACCGTATTACCGTCCATCATCGTAGCTGGATATGTTCCAGAGCCACCCCGTTTAGTTTTAATATAAGACCAGAACAGTTTCGGGTTCGTTAAAATTCCGTCCTCAATTTTACGAATGTATGCGTTATAGCATACAGAAGCTAATTTTTTGCAGCGGTCGGTCAGTAGACGATATGATATCCTGTCCAGGGGGTTGCTGTATTTTTTGTACCTTAGTCTAACCCTGTTTTTCTCTCGTAAGCGACTAATCAAGTCATTACTGAACCAGGGAGGATATTTATTAGTTTTTGGTTCGACAATTGGTACAAATTTATGAATGACTTTGTTAACAACCTCCAAGAATAATCCAAGTTTCTTATTTACATCACTGTTCCCATAAAAAAGAGACTTCCAATCAACTTCAGCTAAATAGTCATTAATAGCAACGTAATCTGCTTTATGATAATGATAATTAAACCTACTCACAGCATTGGACTGTAGCTTTGGCCTCTCTAATGGAGAGAATTCTATAGAGAGAGGTGGATGTAGTGCGTCAATAGGACACAAAATATCTACGGCCTCAGCAACCACGCAGGATGACATATTGGCGAAGACCAAATCGAGAGATCTACCCATACTGTTTGTTATAGAGCTATGTTGTGTTAAATTATTTAAATTGACGAAATCAATGAAATACTGGTGC
Organism: Parnassius smintheus behrii; assembly: GCA_036936625.1. Taxonomy (NCBI): domain Eukaryota; kingdom Metazoa; phylum Arthropoda; class Insecta; order Lepidoptera; family Papilionidae; genus Parnassius; species Parnassius smintheus. Next base: position 3,414,150 of record JAUPFT010000022.1, on the reverse strand, counting down.
AGTGATGATAAGTCATAAGATGGACTCCCGACCAAATTCCAGTCTAAGGTCGGCAAATTAAAGTCGCCAAGCACACAGACATGTGAATTAATTAGCTCGGAAACATTGTTAAAGTTATCGATAAAATGTTTTAGCATTGACGTTTGAACCGGGGGTGGCAGATATGCCACACACAGAGCTAGTGACTGAGAACCATCAATTACAACCCAAACATCCTCACATTCGCTTTCCCAGTTCTGCATACGCTTCGAATTTAAACGTTTAGAAATTGCAATTAGTGTCCCACCCCCCTCTTTTTTCACGTTAAAGCCAGACACTTCTCTGTCCCTTCTGTATACGGCATATCCCTCACCAAAAAGTTCAGAGTCAAGTATTTTACTTTTCAGCCAGGTCCCTGTTAGAACAATAACATCATAATTTGAAATAAGCAGGTTTTGTAAAAATATGTGGGTTTTAGTGCGTAAACCTCGAACATTTTGATAATATATAGATATAGAAGTGAATTTTATAGATTTTTATCCAATTACTTGTATTAAATTAACATAATAGCTACCATTACAACTACTTAATACAATTTAATGAGTCCATATCTCTTATAAGCATATAGTCAGAATTATCAGTTTTTCTCATAAAAATACGCCCGTTCCTAACCCACACATGTTTGTATCCTTTTTCTTTACCAATATTTCTAGCTGCGGCATGAAGTGATTTATTCATAGGGGACAAGTGATCCACAATGAATATTGGAGATTTTTCGCCGTTGAATCCCAGATGCGAGCTATTAAGCTTATCCTGCATTGCCTTTTTTCGGTTGAAATTGATGGATGCTGCTAAAAACTCATCACGAATCTTTTTATTGGCTACAATTGATTTTGGTCGCGTACTATTAGGGTTGATCTTGGCGATACGTGTACAGTTGATAACATCTTCGCTTTTAACATTACACTTAAGTACAGTACCCAGTTGGGTCACTACTTGCATTAAGTTTTCATTTTTTTTTCTCAGGAACGCACTGAATTTCTACATTCATAGCTCGTGCGTTCTGTTCAAGGGTGTTAATTCGTGCCGTGAAGTCCTTAACATTGGTCTTTAGAGCACTGTTTTCTTTTTGGAAATCAACCACCGCCTGTTTAGTTTCTTTGTGGTCTTTGATCAATAATTCATATTTGGAATTCATGAAATCCATAGAACTCCTAATTTCCAGCATCTTCTCCTTAACTGATTTTAGTTCAGAACTAATGGAAATAGTTAGGGAATCGATTTTAGATGTAATGCTCTTACAATACTCCTGCATGATGCCTCTAACTTCATCAGCCGACGCTCTTATTATTGGAGGTGACTGCAGTACCTGTCTTTTAGAAGCCCGTACCGTGACATTAGGGTTAAATCGCACCGGCGTGTTATCGTTATGCCCAGTTTTGGGTCGTAGGCTGGTACACAGAGGACATTCCCATGTCGAAAACTCACTAGGTTTTATTATGGAGGGAGAGCTGAGACAGACCACATGAAACTTTTTTGAGCATTTCTGGTACTAAATGTACTCTTCTGTGTCAGGGTTATCACCACAGCATCCCCAATCATTGTTGTCGGTAGACATTATACTATTGTTTATCACTGAGGTTTGCAACAAAATACACTTTACTGCAAAGTTGTTGAATGCAAATTGGTATTTAATTGGTATTATGGAATTAAAGTGTAAGTGCGTTAATCGCACTTACACTGTAATTTTATTTAATAAATTTTATATAATGTTCGATACTACCTGAGTTTAGCAATTCGACTTTAGAGGCAAAAGCATTCACCCAAGAAGAGAATAGAGAAGCATACTCGTTGTTGTTGTTTACGTAAATTGTTCACTTGTGCACAAAAATCGCCGACACTTTACAATTACCCGCAGATTTAGTAATGTTGAGATAGTTTTTACAGGATTACTTCACGATACTAGAACTGTTATGCAAGATTTTTCACAATGAAATAGGTCATAAGTTCACTCACAAAGCGGTGTTTGCCACACATCAAATATTGAAGATTTTGCACTTGTATTGACAACTTATAGGTGAAGCTAAATAGATACGTGTTTACTAAGCAACTACTCGATACGTAATCAACGGTTTTGGCATAAAGCGCTTCTCTTGAAGCTTCCTTCCTATGGGCTTCCCAAAAGATTGTGTAATTGGATCGACCGTGATACGACCGTGATGCTCCGATCAGCTAGAAAACTTGTGAAAGTTTAGTATGCTCCGGTTACAAGCCTGTTAACGCTGGTGTTCAATTAAGCTGCGTACTATCACTACATACTACAATCTAGTCCAGTATAATCCACAAAAGACACAAGTTTACGCGTTTACCGCTATAAACAACCCTTTTGTCACATTATCTCCTTAGTTTTAGGGAACTATCCTTGTTGCCTTAGCCGGTATTGGAATCGTCGGCGCCGAAATATCGGATGACGTGCAGTTTTATGGTCATTTGGAAGAGAAGGCCAAACTGGCCTCTGACAAGCTTGGCGTGCTCAACACAGTGGGACACTATTACATGCCGGCACACCGCCTGCAAATATATTAGGTGCAAGTTCGGCCTCACATGGAAACCTGTACCTTTCAATTGATCGCATCCAGTACAGAGCGGTTCAAATCAATTGCAAGCGAGCACTTTTTGACCAGCTTGACTCACTGGCGCTGCGAAGAGATGTGGGATCTCTTTGCGTATTCTATCGTATTTACCACGAATTCTTCGGACTAATTCCAGCCAGACAGAACTCTGGATACCATCCTTAGCACCTGGATGCATGGCGGTCCACTAATATGCGATTTACAAGAGGTTTCTACCTTGCAAAACTTTCTTATGGAATCGATTACCAAAAAGCGGTTTTTTCTGACTGACACGACTTAGAAACCTCCAAAAAAAGAGCCTAATCTTTTGAAAAGGCCGGCAACGCATCTGCAATTCCCCTTGTGTTACAGTTGTTTATGGGCGGTGATATTCACTTACAATCAGGTGAGCCACGTGCTTGTTTGCCTCTCTCATAAGAAAAAAACTGATTGTGATTTAATTTCACAAACAGATAGAAATAAATGTCAGGAAATAATCTAAGTTATACTTTAGCCGAAAAGCTGGGAGTTGTTTTTGGGAATTCAAAAATATTATAAAATAAAAATAGTGGTTGGTGATTATCTTAAGTTATGATAATATTAGATAAAAGCCAATTACTTAATGTAATAAACACCCGCTATTCATTATGCTATCTTAGAAGTAACATGAAATTTATTAAAGATGTAAAAATTATTTTATGAAAATTTGCGTAATAAAATTAAATGATTTGTCTATAAACAAGGCGTTCAAGCAAGTAGACTCTGTGGTACTGTTAAATTAAACTTAAAGTGTTTTAGGTTTTTTTTTGTATTGCGTGGATCTTAGCTAATTAATTGTTTGCATATTTAATGTAACGGTTTTCCGCAAAGTGACGCCTGATTCCATGAACTATCATAAAAGTCATCTTCAAATTAGTGGACTGTGAACATTTTTAAACACTTACTAGTTAGTAGGACTTCTTTTCTGTCCAGCAGTCCGTCTGGGACGGTTCCAACCTCTTACCTATTTCCTACATCAAATAGCAGTGCCGACACTGCTGTGTTCCAGTCTGAAGTTTAAAGAGAGCAGGTATATTTTAGGCTGTAAGATATTCTATTCTATTTTTTCACCTGATGGTAAGTGGTTGCTGTGGCCCGTAGACAGACAGATGCGTTGTCACCCGTGAGGACTAAGATGGAACGCCACGTTTCCAGTAAAAAAGGTTCTCTCTATCTTACTCCTGAGATAGGAAAACACATCTCCAACTTTCTTTAATGAAATTTGCTTGAAGCTTCCTTCCTATGGGCTTCCCAAAAGATTGTGTAATTGGATCGACCGTGATACGACCGTGATGCTCCGATCAGCTAGAAAACTTGTGAAAGTTTAGTATGCTCCGGTTACAAGCCTGTTAACGCTGGTGTTCAATTAAGCTGCGTACTATCACTACATACTACAATCTAGTCCAGTTTAATCCACAAAAGACACAAGTTTACGCGTTTACCGCTATAAACAACCCTTTTGTCACATTATCTCCTTAGTTTTAGGGAACTATCCTTGTTGCCTTAGCCGGTATTGGAATCGTCGGCGCCGAAATATCGGATGACGTGCAGTTTTATGGTCATTTGGAAGAGAAGGCCAAACTGGCCTCTGACAAGCTTGGCGTGCTCAACACAGTGGGACACTATTACATGCCGGCACACCGCCTGCAAATATATTAGGTGCAAGTTCGGCCTCACATGGAAACCTGTACCTTTCAATTGATCGCATCCAGTACAGAGCGGTTCAAATCAATTGCAAGCGAGCACTTTTTGACCAGCTTGACTCACTGGCGCTGCGAAGAGATGTGGGATCTCTTTGCGTATTCTATCGTATTTACCACGAATTCTTCGGACTAATTCCAGCCAGACAGAACTCTGGATACCATCCTTAGCACCTGGATGCATGGCGGTCCACTAATATGCGATTTACAAGAGGTTTCTACCTTGCAAAACTTTCTTATGGAATCGATTACCAAAAAGCGGTTTTTTCTGACTGACACGACTTAGAAACCTCCAAAAAAAGAGCCTAATCTTTTGAAAAGGCCGGCAACGCATCTGCAATTCCCCTTGTGTTACAGTTGTTTATGGGCGGTGATATTCACTTACAATCAGGTGAGCCACGTGCTTGTTTGCCTCTCTCATAAGAAAAAAACTGATTGTGATTTAATTTCACAAACAGATAGAAATAAATGTCAGGAAATAATCTAAGTTATACTTTAGCCGAAAAGCTGGGAGTTGTTTTTGGGAATTCAAAAATATTATAAAATAAAAAATAGTGGTTGGTGATTATCTTAAGTTATGATAATATTAGATAAAAGCCAATTACTTAATGTAATAAACACCCGCTATTCATTATGCTATCTTAGAAGTAACATGAAATTTATTAAAGATGTTAAAATTATTTTATGAAAATTTGCGTAATAAAATTAAATGATTTGTCTATAAACAAGGCGTTCAAGCAAGTAGACTCTGTGGTACTGTTAAATTAAACTTTAAGTGTTTTAGGTTTTTTTTTGTATTGCGTGGATCTTAGCTAATTAATTGTTTGCATATTTAATGTAATGGTTTTCCGCAAAGTGACGCCTGATTCCATGAACTATCATAAAAGTCATCTTCAAATTAGTGGACTGTGAACATTTTTAAACACTTACTAGTTAGTAGGACTTCTTTTCTGTCCAGCAGTCCGTCTGGGACGGTTCCAACCTCTTACCTATTTCCTACATCAAATAGCAGTGCCGACACTGCTGTGTTCCAGTCTGAAGTTTAAAGAGAGCAGGTATATTTTAGGCTGTAAGATATTCTATTCTTTTTTTTCACCTGATGGTAAGTGGTTGCTGTGGCCCGTAGACAGACAGATGCGTTGTCACCCGTGAGGACTAAGATGGAACGCCACGTTTCCAGTAAAAAAGGTTCTCTCTATCTTACTCCTGAGATAGGAAAACACATATCCAACTTTCTTTAATGAAATTTGCTTGTATCCATGGGTTGGAGTAACCACTTACGTCCAGTGGACTGTAAATTCGTTTGTCATTTAACTTTAAAAAACAAAACCACACACATTTACAGGAGCAATGGTGAAAGTCTGAATTTGAATAAATATTTAACGCTATATGTCACTAAATATTTAATACCTACTTATAAATTCTTTTCAGCTTTGCTGAAAAATTTCCTCTCATGGCCGGTATTCGTACCTCTGGGCAAGCTTACTTACGGAATCTATATGACACATTGTGTTTTCATCATATATATTATAGCCACCAATAGAAGTGCTTTGACTTTTAATGTATTTGTTATGGTAAGTTAATTAAAACAATTAACTAACAGTTTCACACTCATAACGTTATCACTCGGTGACAGTGACAACTCGGATACAGATGAGTGGACTGTGTTGGTAAACAAATCCGAAACAAGGCGACCGTTGTTATTATTGTAATTTATAAGTTTAAAAAGAAGTTATTAACAACAATTACCTATTGCAGCAAAAAAACTAAACTTTTTGGCATTTTTGCAGAACGTCGATTGAGCCGCGCGGCTAGATTTAGTCCGTGTTGCTGTGTACTTTTGTTCCTTAGATTTATAATATAAATAACGTCTAAGAGACCATATTTACTCATTCTGTAGATTGGTTTTAATGATAAAATTTTATATGGAAGACATTGTGCAACAATTACATTGTACACCTGACTGGAAGTGGATGCTGTGGCTCATAGAAATCTAAATCTACAATCGATTATGAATCAAACTGCAGATGCGTTGTCTTCTATGAGTTCTTAGATGAAAGCTTCGTTACCAGCAAAGAGAGTTTCCGGTTCTCTTTACTCACCGTACGAAGCTATTTCACACTTGTATTCAGTTAAAGCGTGGTCTTTCCCGAGTCGAGCCAACCTATGTGCTGCAGCCGTAATATAGCTGCAGAATGTTTTTACCATGTGAAAAGGATATCATGTCATCGATATCATGTGATGAGAGTCAAGGTTTTTTCATATAATAAAGGTAATAAACGAGCGAACAGTTGACGAGATGGTAATAGACGCTACGATGGCTCATAGACATGTACATTTATCCTCGATTAACAATTCAAATGCAGATGAGCTGTTACCCCTGAGGAGTCAGATGGAATGCCTTGTATCAATTTTTTTACGTGGTAGAGCAATGCTGCAGCTATATTAATTATATAGTTGTAGCATGAATGGGTCGGCTCAACCGGTGAAAGACCACGATCTCACAGAATACCAGCGTCAAATAGCAGCTTAATGCTGCTGTGTTTCGAATGGTGAGTGTAGAGAACCAGAGACCCTTTTTACTGGAAAAGAGGTATTCCATCTTAGTCCTCAAGGCTGACAACGCATCTGCATTTTGATTCGCAAACGAGGATAGATGTAGATGCCTATGGGCCACATCAACCACTTACCATCAGGTGGACTGTGTGCTCGCTTGTCATCCTTTTCCTATAAAAAAGTAAAAATTGTATCCGTATTTCTATACTCACTGCAATTTTATGCTGGCATTCCGTGAGAGCGTAGTCCTACCTTATAAAAGAGAGTTTATCGTAAGCCCGTATGTCCATGGCTGGATTTATATCTCTCCCGTTGTAGGGAGGATTTATCTTAATCGCTATTCTTGGCAGTTCGACTGGCGATTGTAGCTCCAGAACTTTCGCATCTTTGGCTCTAATCCCCATCGTCGGTCATGGCTGCATTGGTATCGGTCCCCAATGCTATTTCACTTCGGGCTTAAACGAGATGATTATACGCAAGGAAAATCATTGGATATTTTTGATGTTTCCTATTTTCGCCTTTTATTGAAGGGGGAACAAAAGAGGGTATTCTATAACACAACCGCTATATGTTTTTTTTTTCATTTACAGGTGGAAAAATTTTTCGTGAACCTTATTATTTCCGGCTTGATCAGTTTTTACTCCTTACTTTTTTGTTGAGGCACCATTAAATAATTTTGTTAATATTGGGGTAGGGTGTAGGGTAACACATACATGCTGGATAAAATACTAAATGATATCCCAATAGATCTAATAGATAAAACCAAAAGTAAAAAAACTCGAACAAGTTCAAATAACTTTAAAAAATTATTTTATGAGGTACAAGTGTGCCCAACACTCTCTTAGTCCTCTGGATAGGAGTAACTTATCAAATAACAACAAACCAAGACACAATAAAATTCACTTTATGGATTTAATAATTATACAGAATAATTAATAACATAGGTAAGAGCTTTTTTCTTAAAAAAACATTCCGTTCCTTCACACCAGGATTTTATGTCGTATCGTTTACATTCATACATTAGTAGGCCATACAACAATTTGTTCCGCGCGGGATTCGAGCCCGCGACATTTAGCGCTACAACTGCAACACTGTTAAGCCACTGTGCCACCGGAGCCGTCAAGTTTTATAAAACTGAAATGACAAGCAAATTGTGCATCCGTTTCCTGATGGAATGTCGCTTTTGCAGTCTATAAAAACCTACACCCAACTTCAAACAAAGAAGACAACCTCACAAAAAGTAAATTTGTTAAATCATTTGAATAATATCAAGCGTATGATTCACGTTTTTTTTCAGAGGCAATATAAGAGAATCATCAAATTCGGTCAGTGTTCCAGTATCCAAGGGTAAGCAATCATAAATAAAAACATATGTTACTGCTGCTTATCCCATGTAACAAATGCTGAGGGAATTATATCTGACAAAGATAAACAGTGTTTGTTTTTAAAGGAAAAAGATTTTTTTTAATTGTTTTATTTATTGTGTGCATTGTATGTAAGAGTATCCACTTCCCTATATTATCCTGTGGGTGTCGCTGTTGGTGACAGAGGCGGGGGATGGGTGACAGCAACGTCTCCCTAATAAAAACTAACAAGTATTAAGTTGTTTGTCAGTTACCTATCCGCCTGCCATATGTCGCAACTATGGCAAATATCCCCCCAGTCTGACAATCTATGGGTGAGGACGAACTATAGCAGTGGACTGTTGATAGGGTGTATCAGTAACTAAATTATGTATGTCTTTCATTTAGCTGAAGTATACTAGCTACGTGGTAGCAGTGTAAGATCATCCAAAACTGCACTTAAACACAAAATCGGAAGGGTTTTTTTCAGTCGAATAGCGACGGGTGATGAAAAGTAGATTACTACGACAACCCAAAGTTCAGAAATCCGTATGGTAATCCCGTCCGTGCATCAATTTCAATGACCAAATCGAATATTCATAACAAAAAGCTAACGCTGTACATCTGGTGGGATCCGCTTGGAGTGATTTACTAAGAGCTACTCCAGCCTAACACTAACACTATCACTGGGGAACATTACCAACATTATCATTGGGGAACATTGCCATATTGGGAGCGCTTAGGCAGAGTCTAAACGCTCCCAATATGGCAAAAGACATGACAAAGCTATCTTTCCGCACGAAAAAGCTCGACCGAATGTTGCTAAAGTCGTCAAAGAAATTTTGGAGATACTCGTACTTAACAGAAATGTGCTACCCCACCTTACGACTACCACTTGTTCCGGTCGAGGGCTTGTGAACTGTCCAAATAGCACTTCACTTATTACAAAGTAGCCAAAAATGGGGTCGACTCTTGGATCGCCTCAAAAGACGAGGAATTTTTTTAACGCGGTATCCGTATGCTGCGCGAAAGATGGTGGGAGGTAGTAAAAACGATGGACAATACTTTTTTTTTTTAGTAAAACACGTTTATTTGTATAATCTTCTTTAATGTTTTAACTTCCCGTTATGAAAATCAATGATTTACAAAAAAATTGGACGTTTCACCCCGGTTTTCGAAAATCGAGTTCTCATCAGATCTCCACGTTTTGAAATCCTAGGAAGCCGTTCTATTTCCACGAGGAAGTCACTATGTCTGTATTTAAGTGAGCGCGCGCGTGCGTGTGTGTGTGTGTGTGTGTGTGTGTGTGTGTGTGTGCGTGCGTGTGTGTGTGTGTGTGAGTGTGTGTGTGTGTGTGTGTGTGTGTGTGTGTGTGTGTGTGTGTGTGCGTGTGTGTGTGTGTGTGTGTGTGTGTGTGTGTGTGTGTGCGTGTGTGTGTGTTTGTGTGTGTAACTTTTGATAGGCTTAAACGATTTGAACAAACTATACTATACGTGGCGTTCAAAAGGGCTTCACTAAACTTAGATTTTCTATACCATTTTAACCGATTTGGACTAGTAGATTGAGGTATACCTGACGAGAAGACGTGTCGTAATTTCCCGAACGCTGCCCAGCCGAATCGAATCAGTCGATTGACCTCTCGGTCGAAGTTGGACTTACCTAGTCGGACTTTAGCGAGATAAATAGTCTATACAAATAATTCCACAACACTGACAGTTAAAATGTTTACTTTAATACACACAAGCAGGAGATACACAATTTAGCACAAACAAGCAGAAGATACACAAGCCAAGATAAAAGAGTTTATAATAAAAATACAGTCCAGAAAAAGCACAATCAATATTAATCGTAATACTTAAAGTCTATGGCGAGAACAAAGGATTAGCGTTAGCGAGCAACATGCGTTCCGCGTCGTATCGGTAGAACGACTGGTGAACGCGGTGCGCGGACGCAGGCGATCCTTTTGCCAGCTGTGTTAACGGAATTCCGGGCGGCGCGTTCAACGCCCGGCTGTTGCTACGTGCATTGTGTTGAGAGTATATAGTGGTGTAATATATAGTCGTGTATAAGTATTGTATATGTTGAGTGTGAGAGAGTATGTATGTGTGTATCTGTGTGGCATATGTGTGTGTGTATAATGTAGGAAAGTAGCCTACATTCACTCCCCCCCCAGAGGCCATCTTATGGTCTATAATAGTCCGGGAATCTAACACGGCGTCCAGACCTTGTAATTGAACCCGGATGGGACCCTTTAATATTCTCTGAGGAAGCGGCCTGAATGGGACTGTAGCTGCTACCGTCAGCTAAAATGTAAGCTGGTTTAAGTCTGTCGATTGAGACATTCATCTCTTTGCCTTTTACCAGGAGTTTAAATACCTTATCTCCTCTGGCGAGTACCTTGTGCGGACCTGAGTACGCAGGTTGCAAGCTCGTACGCGAAGCGTCTTCTCTTAAGAAGACGTGTTCAGTAGTTGCGAGATCCTTGAATACAAAAGTTTTTTCTTTTGTGTGGCGTGAAGCTGGGACAGGTTGCAAATGTTTAACAAAATTATGCAACCTGGCTGTAAAATCGGTTATATCCGACGTAACATTTATGGTGGGGTCAAAAAATTCACCAGGTAGTCTAAGTGGTTCTCCATATAGTAGTTCGGCAGACGAAGACTGCAAGTCTTCCTTAAATGCACTACGAATGCCAAGGAGAACTAAAGGTAAAGATTCAGTCCAATGTTCATCAGCATGGCACATGATCGCTGCCTTGAGCTGCCTGTGGAAACGCTCTATTAAACCGTTGCATGCCGGATGGTAAGCTGTTGTTCTTTTATGCTGGAACCCATTTATCTTCGATAAATATTGGAACAAAGCGGATTTGAACTGTCGACCGCGATCTGTAACAATGTCTACTGGACAGCCGTACCTAGCTATCCATCCAGACAGCAGTGCTTTGGCAACGGTTTCCGCAATTATATCTACGATAGGTACGACCTCTGGCCATCGTGTAAAGCGATCGACTGCAGTGAGGCAGTATCGAAAGCCTTGCAATGGAGGCAGAGGCCCCACAAGATCGATGTGGACGTGCTTGAACCTTGCACGCGGTAGGTTATATGTGCCTAAAGGCGCAGATACGTGTCGCGTCACTTTGGCACGTTGGCAAGCCAAGCAGGCACGTGACCACTCTCCGCAGTCCTTCCTGATGCTAGGCCACACAAAACGCTCTGCAACTAGTTTTGCTGTAGCGTTCGCGCCTGGATGACTCAAAGAATGCAGACTTTCAAAAACTTGTCTCCGCAGCACTTTAGGGACAAATGGTCTGGGAGTCGGTGTACTGACATTGCAGTACATGCATGTTCTACTCCCAGGAATGTCATACTTCTCTAAGTGAAGGGATGATCCACCTTTGAGAAGTTCAGCCAGTTCGAGATCTGATGCTTGAGCTTCGGCCAATGTACTGAGATTGACAGGCGCTTGCAGTTCTTCAATTCGAGATAAGGCATCGGCAACAACATTGTCTTTACCAGATATATGCCTTATGTCGGTCGTGAACTGTGAAATGTAGTCTAGATGTCTATACTGCCTAGGCGAACAGTTGCCTTTCCTCTCGCGGAAAGCAAAACTGATAGGCTTGTGGTCGGTATAGACAATAAAATGTCTCGCCTCTAACATATGCCGAAAATGGCAAGAAGCTCTCTATCGTATGGCAAATATTTTTGCTGCGCAGAACTCATTTTGCGTGAGAAAAACGCAAGCGGTTGCCACGTGCCGTCTTTGTACTGCTGCAATACCGCACCCAAAGCTATATCTGAGGCGTCAGTAACAAGAGCGAGCTTGGAACGTGTGTCAGGGTGAGCTAGTAAAGCTGCTTCAGATAGGCTTAGCTTACAATCGTCAAAAGCCTTACTAGCGCCTCCTGTTAAATTTATTGGTTGTGAACCTTTTGTGGCTCCTGCAAGCAATGCATTTAAGGGAGCTTGAATGCGCGCAGCATTAGGCAAAAATCGCCGGTAGAAATTTATCATGCCCAGAAATCTTCTGAGCTGGCGAACGTTTTTGGGCGAAGGAAAATCTTTAATCGCCTGAACTTTCTCCTGGAGAGGCTTAATACCATTGGCGGAAATTTTATAACCCAAAAATGTTACTTCAGACGCACCGAAAACACATTTAGAGGTGTTGATCAACATCCCATATTCCATCAGTCGGTTAAATATCTGGCGTAAATGCTCCTCGTGCTCTGACTCGCTCGTCGAGCATATTAAAAAGTCATCCAGGTAACAGTAACAAAAATCCAAACCACGCGTGACCTCATCCACGAACCTTTGGAAGGTTTGACTTCCATTACGCAAACCGTAATTCATATATTTAAATTCGTATAAACCAAATGGTGTAGTAATCGCGGTTTTAGGTATGTCTAATTCACTGACAGGTATCTGATTATAGGCCTTAACAAGGTCTAAGGTAGTAAATATGCTACATCCAGCGATGCTGTGAGTAAAGTCATGGATGTGCCTTATGGGATACCTATATCTAATCTTCCCCAGAAAACAAGGCGATTGTTTGCAGTAGCCAGAAATTTCCGAAAGGCAAATAATTACGCATACTGCTGGACATCTGCTGGTAGAATATTCCCAAAAAAAAAACAGATAGAGATAAGCCTATACTAATAAAATCCCAAGAAGATATTAGCAAAATACCGATCATTTGACTGCTTTTATTTGTTACTATTTCAATTTATTATGATATTATATGTCTGCCTCTGTTTTTGTCTGTAAACATACGTTGCAATTTGTTAAATTTTTGTCATTTAGTTAATAGATTTTTAACTTTTTTTGCTTTTGTGTGTCGATACCACAACACAACACCAAAACTGCTTACATCACACCACTCTCATATCATATTTAAACAGTATACTCATGTTAAAAATAACGCGCACAGTATTAAAATTCAACATCTACATGGCCTAGTTTCTTTAACCAATTTTTACATGTTTTTAAAAATAAAAAGTACATTTACTCAACAATTAGCGTCTGTCATAATAACGGTTCTGGAGAACAATAATAACCATATTTATATAGGTTATAATTTGTGTCCAAGTATTAACTTGTCTAGGACTAGCATAGTATTATTAATTTGTTTACTATTGATCCAAGTCAATTTTGGCTCCCCTTATATTTTAACACTCTACACAGGAAACAATTCCTTCAATATAAATAACAAATTGCTTTCATCTGAAATGCAATGCAGCATTTTTAACGATTTTTCTTGCTTTATGCGTAAATCATCTACAGTGAGCTCTCAGTTGTACTTTCAGCAATGGCACATCATTTTTATACATGTAATATTATTATGTCTCTGCAAAAATAGAAATACCATGAATCTCCCGATTTTTCGTGTCAACCATGTGTGTATGTATGTATATGTATGTATGTGTGTATGTATGTGTATGTGTATGTGTGTGTATGTATATGTATGTATGTGTACGTGTGCGTGTATGTGTGTATATGTATATGTGTATATATATATATATGTATATATGTATGTATATATATGTATATATGTGTGTATATATATGTATACATGTGTATATATGTAAATTATTTATTATTATTTTTGTTATATGTTAGTTATTTGAACACCAGTTTTTTATATACTAAAATTCAATTCTCAATCTGATATTAGTTATGCATTGGACAGAATTTCTTCTTCTGAGGCTGTCTTAAGCTCACCAGAAAATTGTATGCGTTTACTAGCAAAGTTCAGCTCTAAGTCACTTAAATTAATTTGCCAAAATATTCGTAGTGTAAATGCTAACATTGATGGTTTCCTATTGTTACTGACAAGAATTAATATCGAGTTTGACATAATAGTCCTCACCGAATGTTGGTTACGGTACAATTATTGCGTTTCTTCTTTGCAGGGATATAAGTATGTGGCATCTACGAATCCATATAACCAAAATGATGGTGTGATAGTTTTTACAAAAAATAACATAGAGAGAATTTCGGTGGAGGAACCGCAGCTCTTAGATTCAAGCTCTCGCTTAATTAAAATAGGTAAAGATACCGCCGTATTAGCAATTTATCGACCTGATGCCTTCCGTAAACAAACTGACTCATTTTTTCAATCGTTGGATACTTTACTTAGTAGTCTAAGCTCATTTCGAAACGTAGTTTTGATGGGAGATATTAACATAGATATATCTCCCACTAATAATGATGTTAACTCTCCTGCATATCTAAATTTGACTGCTGGACATGGTCTTCTTCCCTCCCACTTAATACCTACGCACAATCGTACGTATCTTGACCATGTTCTGCTCAAAACCACTTACCCAGCTTTTACTATTGTTGTTGAAGCCACTGTGACTGATAACTTTGCGGTGATACTCTCTCTTTCAAAGAAAGTACAGTACATTCCACCTAAGAGTGTTCACAAGATAAACGAAGAAAAGTTGAGTCAAAGTCTCTTAAGTGTAGATTTTGAGAGCTTGTTAAATCTAGATGACCCCGATTCTGCGATGGAATATTTTATAAATGCTATACGTAACTCCATCTTCTACGCGACTATAACTTATATCCCATCCCGCAGGCGCAGAATTCTTAAGCCGTGGATGACTCCAGGACTCCTAAAGTGTCTTAGAAATAGAGACAACTTACACAAAAAGTTTAATAAATCACCCGATAACGTGGTTCTCAAAGTAACCTATAAGCGCTACAGAAATTATTGCAATTCTTTGCTCAAGAGCGTTAAGCGCGATTATGAAAGAAATAAATTTGCTGAGGCTGGAAAAGACTCAAAACGTATTTGGGAGACAATAAATCAAGTTACCAATACTAGCCCTAGAACAACACCAGGCCACGAATTATTACAATTGTGTCCATTCCCATGTGAATCGGCCGATAGAGTTAACTCCTTCTTTATCAATGCTGGCAAAATCCTTGCTGAAAAATTTGACCAGACAACAGCTATCTCAACCCATGCTACTTCTGCGGTTTCAAGTCCTTTTTCAAAAACTCTTTCGTTCTTTTAAATACAGACGAAGAAGAAGTTGAACGGATTATCATTGCTTTAAAATCAGATAAAGCTGTTGGATGGGATGGTATCTCCACTGGTCTTCTGAAAAAGTACAAAGACATCCTAGTGCCTCCTCTGACATTTATTATCAACTTGTGTTTGACGGCAGGTGTTTTTCCAAGGGTGCTGAAAAAAGCTGTTGTTCATCCAATTTACAAAAATGGCGATCAAAGTCTACCTAATAATTATCGTCCTATATCAATACTGCCGTCAATCTCTAAGGTTTTTGAAAAAATCATAAACTCTAGACTAGTGAACTACCTTGAGCAAAAGAATTTACTATCAAATGTCCAGTTCGGTTTTCGTGCAAAAAAATCAACATCCGATGCTTTACTTTCGGTTACCAACTACATTACGCAAAACTTAGATAAGGGTAGAAAAAGTTTAGCCATCTTTCTCGATCTAGAGAAAGCTTTTGACACCGTTTCAATTCCACTGTTGCTCCAAAAGCTTGAGGATATTGGCGTGCGAGGCTGTCAACTTACATTATTTTCTAGCTATCTCAGTGGCCAATGTCAGTGTGTCAAGTTGTCTAATAGTGTCATCAGCTCTGATTCTCCTGTCTTTTTTGGTGTTCCTCAGGGTAGTATACCTAGTCCGACCCTATTCCTCATTTTTATTAATGATTTGTGTAACCTTAATCTTCACAATGGCAAGATAATTACATTTGCTGATGACACAGCTCTCCTTTTTTCTGGAAGCACCTGGGAGGATGTTTTCTGGCAATCTCAGGTTGGGTTTAATATGGTATGTGCTTGGCTTAGGAAGAACTTACTAACTCTAAGTTGTAAGAAAACTAAATATATGCCTTTTGCAATCCGTACCTCATCCTTACCTGGAGACGCGCATAAAATCATTGCTCACTGTTGTGCTAATTCTAACAATTTAGATTGTTCCTGTCCCGTTTTAGAGAAGACTAATACTATCACGTATCTTGGCATATTATTTGACAACACCTTAACATTCCGTTCTCATATTAAAACACTATGTGGTAGAGTGCGTAAATTGATTTTTATATTTAAAAAATTAAGACATGTTGCTAATAGAGAAGTACTAAAATTTGCCTATTATGCTTTGTGTCAATCTTTATTAACATACGGAATTGAAGTCTGGGGTGGTGCAGCCAAAACACATATTATTGAACTAGAGCGTGCGCAAAGATCACTTTTGAAAATTATCCATTTTAAAGCCTACTTATACCCAACTTTAGATTTGTATAGAATTAGCGAAGTTCTTACAGTTCGACAACTATTTGTGCTACATATAGTTTTAAGACAACATGCAATTTCAAAAATAACTCAAAAGGAACATTGCCGCCGTAATCATCTAGCTCATTCAGTGCCTTTCTTCACATCTTTTACTAGGAAATTCTTTACTTTTTTGGGTCCGTATTTATATAATAAATTACACCAAGAATTATCTATTTATGAAGTCAACAGATGGTCATGTAAAAATAAACTTATGGAATATCTTCAGACTCTTTCATACACAGATACTGAACAATTACTCCAAATTATCTCATAAATATCCACGGACATACAAACAGACATGCTAACAGTCACAAACTCTCATACTTACGCTAAAAAATACGTGGTTTTTGTATCTTTTATTTTATATTTTTTATTTTTTCTCTAAATATTATTATTTCTAACCATAACATAAGTGATCTCCTTATAATATTATACTTGTTGCCAAGTAAATTTGGGGGGGCCTGGTGACCTGTAATACTGGTCTTTGAACCTACACGGGCACCAGTCTCCCATGAATGACAAAATATTGTTAAAATAGAGATGTAACACTAATGTATCTTCCATGTAGTTTGTGGTGAGAAATAAATAAATTATTATTATTATTATTATTATATGGGGTATCTATATAGTTTTCTCATCTGGTTGGGTTCTATAAATATATAATTATAAATGAAAATGAAAAGATAAATATACATATATATCAATAACATAAAATAAATATAAAAATACATAAATAAATAAAATCCCAACCAGATGGAGGCCCTCGGCAGGGGAGACCAAACGGCCGAGGGTTAGGGGGAAAGGGAAAGAAACCGGCGGACGATGCGGGCGGTATCGATGAGCACCGCCTTCTGCATTTGAGCCCGGAGCGATCCGCCACGTAGTCCCAGTCGCCTCAGATGACCCGAGAGGCTGACTGGGATTAGCCCGTTTGCAGAGACGACTACAGGAATAATTTCAGTCGGCAGACCACCCCACATGTCGGTCACCTCGTGAGCCAGGTGCAGATATTTTGTTTGCTTGTCTGTTTCGGCTTTCACGAGGTTCTCGTCATACGGAATGGTAATGTCGACCAAAAATATCCTTGACTGTGCCCGGTCCATCAGCACAATATCAGGCTTATTCGCAAGAATAGTCCTGTCTGTGATGATGGCTCGGTCCCAATAGAGCCTGGCGCGATCATTTTCGAGCACGGCTTCCGGCAAGTACTTGTAATACGGCAATTTCCGATCCACGAGACCGTATTTCAGAGCGAGCTCCTGATGAAGAATTCTGGCTACTAGGTTGTGCCTGTGCAAGTACTCAGAGTTAGAAAGCGCCGAACAACCGGAGATGACATGCCTAAGTGACTCACCGGGATGGCGACAAGCTCGACAGATGTCCACGGTGCCATCCTTTAGGATGTATCTCCGATAGTTGTTGGTCTTAATAACCTGATCCTGTATTGCACAGACAAAACCCTCGGTTTCCCCGAAGAGATCACCAAAGCGTAGCCAGTGGAGGGAGGCTACTGTGTCTACGAAAGGCTCATGTAGAGCCTTGTAGAACCTCCCGTGGAGCTCCTTCTCCTTCCACACGGTCTCCCGGTCGGAAATTGTCTGCACTGCCGGATCTTGCCATTGCTCGTTGGCTAAGGATAGAGGGGTAAGTCCTTTATCACAAGAAATGACGTCCTTATAGAATGGATCATCCAATCTCGCCAGGAAGTAATTACGGAGGCTGCACACTTCGCGATTATGCATGGTGAGCGCGCTCAAGAAGCCACGCCCACCATGCTTTCGCGGCAAGTACAGCCTCATTACCGACGATCTCGGATGATGCATCCTGTGGGACGTCATGGTAGTGCGGACTTTTCTATCCAGGGCGTTAAGTTCAGTCTGAGTCCACCTGAGTATGCCAAAGGTATACATGAGGACAGGTATGACCCAGCCGTTATATGCGTGTGTCTTATTCACACCGGACAAAAGGCTGTTAAGCACTTTGGTCAAGCATGCATAAAACACGTCGCAAACTGACTGTTTCATACCAGCCTCATCGATACCGATGTTCTGTGACATACCCAGGTATCGGTATGTTTCAACCTCGGAAAGGGTCCTTAAGTTTAAGGGCATAGATAAGTCTATGCCCTCAGAGTTAGCAACCCTTCCCCTTTCAACATGGAGGACCGCACACTTATCCGTTCCCAGCTCCATTCCAATAGAATTGCTAAATTCACAAGTGATGTTTAGCAATTCCATAAGATGGGAGCGACTGGAGGCGAATAACTTGAGGTCATCCATATAGAAAAGGTGGGTCACTTTTGTACCTCCTTTCCGAAGCTGAAATCCCCTCCCGGAGCCCTCCAGTAAAGTACTGAGAGGGTTCAGGGAGAGGCAGAACCAGATTAGACTCAGACAATCGCCCTGGAAGATACCCCTTCTTATCCTTATGTGGTTCTCCGCAGCCATCATCCGCTCACCCAGATGACAAAGGATCGTACTCCACTGCCCCATACACTGCTCGAGGAAGTCTCTCACTTTACAGTCTATCTTGTACAGCTCAAGGACTCTCTTTAGCCATGTATGGGGCACCGAGTCGAATGCCTTTCTGTAGTCTATCCAGGCGGCGGAGAAATTCCGACGGTTGCGTTTCACCACTTTGCCAATGACCGCGTCAATGAGGAGTGGTTCCTTAGTTCCACGACCACCGCCCCGACATCCATTTTGAGCGCGTGACATCACCTGATTTAGCTCCAGGTGACGAGTGATTCTCGCGCTCAAAATGGATGTCAGTGTCTTATATATGGTGGGTAGACACGTAATGGGGCGGTATTTGCTCGGGTCTGTGGTAACCTGGTCTTTAGGAACCAAATGAATGATCCCAGTAGTGAAGAGGCTAGGGAGCGACTTCTGGTTGAGAGCCTCTTGAAACTGACGGGCGAGCACAGCGTGACACACCATGAACCCCTTCAGCCAGTAGTGATGCAGTCCGTCGAGTCCCGGGCTTTTCCAGTTCGGGGCTCTACGGACCGCCTCGGCTACGTCATCCGGCGTTATGATGACGGGGTCTATGGGCGTAATACTCGCACACTGACTCGCCACAACTTCCGTCCAAGGGCCCTCGCTGTGGTTTACGGGCTCTGACCACAGGCCACGCCAAAATGCGACATTGTTAGCCTGATCCGGTCCTGGGCCCGCTCCACATACCTCTGGTCGCTCCAATGATTTGTAGAGCCTCTTCTGATCACCCTGGAAGAGACGTTTCTGGTTGAACCGCCTTGACCTCTCGGTAAATCGGCGAATCCGCTTCCCCCAAGCAGCAATCTTTTGCTTCAGGTCGTCTATGCGCCCCGTTAGTTTCTGCGTGATGTCCGGCTGGGACAAACTGATATTTGTCCCAGCAAACGCCATTCTAACGGTGCGCACAACCCTCGGTCTATTATTACCCGACCTGAAGCTTATCAGTCTGCCGATAAGGGCCCTTGCCTTTGCGATACGGTCCTCAATTCTTTTTCTCCAGGCTGGGATGGCGCAACTTTGTTTAGTAGCGCGTCCAGCCATGGGAAGTTTGGCGCCAATAATACGGCAAGCTGCCACTGCGGCGCCAAAAAGAACTGAGTCCGTCTCGCAAAGGTCCCGGCTGGCTTCCAAATAGGTTACCAGCATTGGGTTAAGAGCCCTCACGACAGCCCGATTTCGCTTGCTTAGGGGTATGCGGGGAAGTCGCGGTCGATTTTCGAGAGGCATGCTGCGCGTTTCCAAAATCGCCTCTTCCAATGTACTCCTCATTTGCTCTAGTTCGTGGGAGACCATTTCATCATCGTCTGAATCAACCACAACTGGAAGATCCATGGCGGCTTCTACGCGTGGCAGCTGGTCTGTCGCCTGAGGAGCCGCATCCCCAGCCGTAGCCAATTCATTCGATGAGGGAATAGCCTCACGTCGTAGTCGTTCGAGCTCGGCATCATCAAATATTTTCGAGCGCATGATGTACCGAACTCGGTCTGCCAGGTTTTGTTCCGTGACGGGAATAGACGGCTCCAGCTCAGCAAAAAAGCAGTGCATCCGAGCCCGATACGCTATCCCGGCAGTTTCTTCCCCTTTCGCCCTATAGTACGCCCGCAATGCGTTTGCGTTCATATCCCTTGTCCAACGCATGCGGCGCACTCCACCAGCGGCGGATGCCGCTTGCCGAGTCCGAGAGGACCATGCCGACATCAAGCCGTCTGGTGGGGATGATGGATGCGGGGGGCTGTTAAGTGATCTTGCAGCTCCTCGCGCTCGGCTGGCGGCCCGCATGCTGCCGCGTCCAGCGCCAGCTCCAGACGCGCCCCGGCGACCCCCAGCAGCGGCCCTATACGCTTTCTACTCAAATCCATCATCCATTATTGGGCGTCAATTAACGGGAGACGCCCAGGCCCGGCACCGTTTCATTGTATCATTGTACGGCCGTAAGCACAAACGGGCCTTTGCACCCTGAGTACTGCCGAGGCACGGCGCTCACACCTCTTGGCAAGGCGCTGACTGACTGCACCGACGTTGCAGTTTTGTCACTTAACTGTTTCGTCAGCGGGCGATGGGGTCGTCACTTCCCTACGCCTTTATTATTATTATGTGGGCTATCAATATAGTTTTCTCATCTGGTTGGGTTCTATAAATATATAATTATAAATGAAAATGAAAAGATAAATATACATAAATATCAATAACATAAAATAAATATAAAAATACATAAATAAATAAAAGCCCAACCAGATGGACGCCCTCGGCAGGGGAGACCAAACGGCCGAGGGTTAGGGGGAAAGGGAAAGAAACCGGTGGACGATGCGGGCGGTATCGATGAGAACCGCCTTCTGCATTTGAGCCCGGAACGGTCCGCCACGTAGTCCCAGTCGCCTCAGATGACCCGAGAGGCTGACTGGGATTAGCCCGTTTGCAGAGACGACTACAGGGATAATTTCAGTCCGCAGACCACCCCACATGTCGGTCACCTCGTAAGCCAGGTCCAGATATTTTGTTTGCTTGTCTGTTTCGGCTTTCACGAGGTTCTCGTCATACGGAATGGTAATGTCGAGCAAAAATATCATTGACTGTGCCCGGTCCATCAGCACAATATCAGGCTTATTCGCAAGAATAGTCCTGTCTGTGATGATGGCTCGGTCCCAATAGAGCCTGGCGCGATCATTTTCGAGCACGGCTTCCGG
The DNA here is from genome assembly GCA_036936625.1 of Parnassius smintheus behrii. NCBI lineage: Eukaryota > Metazoa > Arthropoda > Insecta > Lepidoptera > Papilionidae > Parnassius > Parnassius smintheus. The sequence continues at coordinate 3,392,424 of JAUPFT010000022.1, read as the reverse complement.
CAAGTACTTGTAATACGGCAATTTCCGATCCACGAGACCGTATTTCAGAGCGAGCTCCTGATGAAGAATTCTGGCTACTAGATTGTGCCTGTGCAAGTACTCAGAGTTAGAAAGCGCCGAACAACCGGAGATGACATGCCTAAGTGACTCACCGGGATGGCGACAAGCTCGACAGATGTCCACGGTGCCATCCTTTAGGATGTATCCCCGATAGTTGTTGGTCTTAATAACCAGATCCTGTATTGCACAGACAAAACCCTCGGTTTCCTCGAAGAGATCACCAAAGCGTAGCCAGTGGAGGGAGGCTACTGTGTCTACGAAAGGCTCATGTAGAGCCTTGTAGAACCTCCCGTGGAGCTCCTTCTCCTTCCACACGGTCTCCCGGTCGGAAATTGTCTGCACTGCCGGGTCTTGCCATTGCTCGTTGGCTAAGGATAGAGGGGTAAGTCCTTTATCACAAGAAATGACGTCCTTATAGAATGGATCATCCGATCTCGCCAGGAAGTAATTACGGAGGCTGCACACTTCGCGATTATGCATGGTGAGCGCGCTCAAGAAGCCACGCCCACTATGCTTTCGCGGCAAGTACAGCCTCATAACCGACTATCTCGGATGATGCATCCTGTTTAGCTAACAAACTTTGTAAGTAAATGTAGTTCTCCTGTTCTCACTAGATGGCACTATCGCCGAGTTAAACGTGGTATCATTTGGGTTTTCATTATGATGTATAGTTAAACATTCTTAACCTCTTGGTGTGTTCCTATAATACAGTGTAGTGGTGTGTGAGTAAAACAAAGTGATAAAAAGTGAGTGTTTCATTAAACAAAATGGTCCTTCGAGCCGGATAAACTGTAAGTAAAGTGCAATAACAGTGCGTCTAAGACTTGTGTTATTTCAAAGTGTAAAAATAAAGACTTAGCCGATTTCGCGTAATAAAACACTTAGAAAAATTTGATTGAAAAAAGACTTTGTTGAATTTGTGTGATAAAGACTTAGAAAAAATTTTTCGACAAAAAAGACTTAGAAAAATTTCTTGACAAAAAAGACTTAGAAAAATTTGCTCCGTTTTTTATATAGACTTAGTAGATTTGGACTTAGCAATCAAACATAACATTGAGTGATGAAAATTTAGTATCTGCGTTGTAATAGTGATATTTGTGTTAATTAAACTTTTTCATCAATTTACATTTCCGAATATCATTAAACATGGCGGATCAACTTGCAAAACAACATGTAGCTATTATGATTCAAAATTAAACTAAAATCGAGAAATTACTTACAAATACGAAAAAATGTTCAAAGGATAAACGAACAAGAGGTTATTTAGATACGCGCATGGAGACATTATATGAATATTGGGCTTGTTACACAAAAAGTTATGATTTGCTTACTGCATCGTTCGACAGTGAGACATTGAAAACCAAATATGATTTCGATATTTATGATAATTTTGAACAAACAGAGGAACATTATTTGGACTTAAAGACTTGGCTAAAGGATAGGTTTTATTATATTGCACCAATGAGTGAATCTTCAAAATCTGACACAACTTCAGAACTTCCTAAACTTAGACCAAAGCTACCACCGATAGCTATACCACAATTTTCTGGTGATTATAATCAATGGATGAGCTTCAGAGATCTATTCCTTTCCTTGATACATTGTGATGACCGCTTGTCTAAAATCGAAAAACATCATTATTTAAAATCTAGTTTAACCGGAGAAGCCGAACAGTTACTCAAAAATTATTCTTTAACTGAAGCGAACTATGATGATGCATGGAAAAAACTAAATGAAAGATATGAGAATAAACGAGTGATTGTAAATAATATTCTAAATCGATTTTTAACTCAGAAAAAAATAACAACTGAATCAGCAAAAGGTATCAAAGATTTACTAGACACTACTAGCCAATGTCTCACATCTCTAAAAAATTTGAAGATTGATTCATGGAATGCAATAGTAGTTCATATTCTAGTCTCAAAGCTAGACATTGAATCTCACAAGCTTTGGGAACAGTCGTTAGAAAGCTCAACAAATATTCCCACATATGACGACCTAAACAGCTTCCTAGAAAAACGATTCCGAATAATGGAAATGGTCAATCTTTCACAATCTTGAGAAACATTTAGAAAAGACGCACCGAAATCTGTTCAACATACTCCTAAGAAAACTACAGTTAAAAGCTTTACTACCGAAGTTGAAAGCACTTGTACTTACTGCTCACAGAATCATTACATTTGCCACTGTAAAGAGTTTTCTGCATTAACGGTTTCTGAACGCCAAGATTTTATAAAGAAAAACAATATATGTTTCAATTGCCTGGTAAAAGGTCACTCCGTGTTTAATTGTAGACAGAGTACAAACTGCAAAAAATGTGGACGTCGACATCATACGTTACTACATTTCACAACCTCTCCCAAGAATAACACTTCCGATAAAGCTCAAAAGGATACCGCTACACCAAAGGAAAATACATCTACTCCTAGTACTTCTTGCAACCTCAGTGTAAACTTGAAGGCTGAAACAAATGATGAACTGGTTATCTTAGCTACAGCCGAAATAAAGGTTGAGTCCAGGGACAGTGGTATCTATACACTAAGAGCTCTTGTTGATCAGGGCTCACAGGGCTCTTTCATCTCTGAAGCAGCAGCACAGTTATTGAATCTTGATCGCACTCCCGTTATTGGCAGGATCTCTGGTATATCAAACTCATCAGTGGTAACTACAAAATCTATGGTTAAACTTACAATACATGCCACAAAATGTGAATCCTCCACATTCGAAGTAAATGCATATGTACTCAAGAAACTCACTTCATTGTTGCCGTCACGTGAATTTCCACAAGATACTTGGCCTTCATATATGCAGTTGGATCTAGCTGATCCAAACTTTCACAAGCCAGGATCTATTGACGTTCTACTTGGTGCCGATGTGCATGCTCACATACTACTACAAGGACTACACAAGCACAATTCTCTGATCGCACTTAACTCTCGTCTGGGTTGGTTGATCTCTGGCAAGGCTTTACAAACTGATACTGCTACACAGAAACACAATATGATAGTTGCTCACACTAAATTCGAAGCAGATCAGTTACTCAGACAATTCTGGGAAATCGAAGAGAACTTACCTCGCAAAAAGCCGATGACTGAATTAGAAGCACAATGTGAGGAACATTTTAAATCCACACACACGCGCAATGATGACGGACGTTACATTGTGTGTTTACCGTTCAAGGATGATCCTCCCACAAATCTTGGTGATGTTAGACCTCTTGCTGTTAGTCGCTTACAGCATATGGAGAAACGTTTCACACGTAACGCTGACTTCAAGGAAGACTATCACAAATTTATGAAGCAATATGAGTCAGAATCTCATATGATAACCGTACCTGAAAATGAAAAGAAAACACATAAAATTCACTACTTACCTCACCACGCTGTTCTTCGGCCGACGAGCTTGAGCACGAAGCTACGAGTTGTCTTTGACGGAAGTGCTAAACCTGAAAAGGGAAAATCGTTAAATGAAGAACTTTTGATTGGATATCCGTTGCAACAAGATGTCAGAGATTTAATTACTCGGTGGAGACAACACAAACTTTGTTTAGTCGCTGACATTCAAAAAATGTATAGACAGATCTTAGTATCTACAGATGATGTGGACTACCAGAGAATACTATGGCGAGAATCTCCAACACAATCCATACAGGAATATAGACTACGCACCGTGACTTACGGAACATCTTGTGCTTCCTTCTTAGCTATTCGTACTCTTCACCAACTTGCTGAAGATGAAAAACATGATTTTCCTGTGGAATCTGAAATATTGAAAAATGATTTGTACATGGACGATTTAATGACTGGTGCGTCTAATGAAGAAGATGCTGTTCTCTTGCAAAAAAGGCTTACTGAATTGTTGTCTCGCGGTGGTTTCCCTTTGCACAAATGGTCATCTAACAGTCAATTAGTGTTATCACAAATTCCTGATCATGATAAAGAATCACAAAACGCAATAAATATAAAGGTTGAAGATACTCTGAAAACTTTGGGTATCACCTGGAACTCACAAACAGATAACTTTGAATTAAACATAAACATGAATTTTACTGATGATAATGTCACAAAACGAAATGTTCTGTCCACAATTGCTAAAACCTTTGACCCTCTAGGTTGGCTAACACCTGAAATAATCTTAATTAAAATGTTTATGCAAAAGTTGTGGTTAGCTGGCTTAGCTTGGGACGAGGAACTACCTCAAGATCTGAAAAATGAGTGGATTACTTATCTTGAACGTTTTGCGCACTCTGAACCCATTCAGTTCCCACGATGGCTTGGAGTTTCTAACAGCACAATTAGACAAGAACTGCATGGATTCAGTGATGCTTCCTGTGCCGCTTATGCTGGAGTAGTGTATCTCAGAGTTTGGGAAAATGATGTTGTTAAAGTATATCTGGTTATGGCTAAATCTAAAGTTGCTCCCGTTAAACAAATTTCACTTCCCCGTCTCGAGCTCTGTGGTGCAGTTCTTTTGGCGAAAATGATACAACATGTTAAGACTATATTAAATATCCCTGATGAAAATGTATATGCATGGACGGATTCGACCATAGTTTTGGCTTGGCTGCGTAAGTCACCTAATACATGGACCACATTTGTTGCTAATCGCACTTCAGAGATTTTGACATTTACGAATAGTAACCAATGGCATCATGTTAGTTCCGCGAATAATCCAGCCGATTTAGCTTCCCGTGGAGTATACCCATCCGATTTGCAGCAATCTGAACTATGGTGGAATGGCCCACAATTTTTACAAAACCTCGATGTTGTTGTTAATTTAGATAACGTTGTACCTGCAACAGATTTAGAAATGAAGGTTAAAGCTAAAGTACAGACAAATATTAATGTTTTTGAAAATGATGCTGTTATTTCCTACTTAAAACGATATTCAACACTTTCGAAACTGATACGTGTCACTGCTCATTGTTTACGTTTTATTAAACTGTGTAAACTTAAAATATATGGGATAGCAGTTGATGAACCCGTTTATCTGAGCCCAGATAAGCTTGACGATGCTCTAAATAGATGTATTAAGATGTCTCAATCGGTTTCTTGAAATTTCTCGATTGGCACATTTTTTTTTTTTTTTTTTTTATAGAATAGGGTGACAAACGAGCACACAGTCCACCTGATGGTAAGTGGTTGCTGCGGCCCATAGACATCTACATCTATCTTCCATTACAAATCAAAATGCAGATGCGTTGTCACCCGTGAGGACTGAGATGGAATGCCTCATTTCCAGTAAAAAGGGTCTCCGGTTCTCTACACTCACCATACGAAATACAGCAGCATTAAGCTACTATTTCACGCTGGTATTCTGTGAGAGCGTGGTCCTTCCCCGGTCGAGCCGACCCATTCGTGCTACAACTATACTACTAATATAACTGCAGCATGGCTCTACCACGTAAAATATAATATGGTAAACGAGTTCACCAATCGAGCAAACTACATGTTCTTAACCCATATCTAGATGATAAAGGCATTATTCATGTGGGTGGTCGACTTGCCAATGCAGAGATTTCAGATACTATGAAAAAACCTATTATTTTGAGTAACGATTGTGGTCTTTCTAAACTTATTGTTTCGAACGCTCATTTGAAAACTCTGCATGGAGGGCATCAACTTACTTTGAACTTTATAAGACAAAAATTTTGGATTATTAGAGTCAAAAGTATTGTTAAAACTGTCCTCACTAAATGTATACCATGTTTTAAACAAAGGGCTAATCCTTCTGTACCATTTATGGCAAATCTCCCTAAATTTCGTGTTAAACCAAGTCGTCCATTTTTGACAAGTGGAATCGATTTTGCTGGACCTTTTACAATGAAACTGTACCCTGGTAGATGTAGAAAAACCTGTAAAGTTTATGTTTGCTTATTTGTGTGCACCGTAACAAAAGCCATTCATCTAGAATTGGTAACTGATCTCACTTCAGCTGCGTTCATAGCTGCTTTTCGACGCTTCACTGCTCGCCGTGGTCACTGCAAGGAAATTTGGAGTGATCATGGTACAAATTTTGTGGGCGCAGCCCGTGAACTAGATCTTGCCTTTAGAGATGCAAAATCTGCAATTATTTCTGAAATTGCTGAACAACTAGCTAATGACCAAACTCACTGGAATTTTATACCCCCTAGCGCACCTCACTTCGGGGGACTTTGGGAATCTGGAGTGAAGAGCGTTAAAGGACACTTGAAACGCGTAATTGGACAAACTTTACTGACCTACGAAGAGTTCTCTACTCTTTTAACTCAAGTCGAAGCTTGTGTCAACTCTCGTCCACTTACCGTAGTAAATTCTACACTTGATGAACCTCCCTTAACGCCTGGGCACTTTCTAGTTGGGGAACCGTTAATTGGTGTACCAGAACCACCTTTAATTGATGTTAAAGTCAGCCCTTTACATCGGTGGCATATTATTCAACGTATGGTGCAGTGTTTGTGGCAAAGATGGCAAAATGAGTATCTGACAACGTTGCAACATCGTTATAAATGGAACAAGAGTCAGCCAGAACTTGCTATTGGTACAATCGTGTTGGTAAAAGTTGATAGACTTCCCCCTGGAAAGTGGCTTTTGGGACGAATCATTCGGAAGCACCCAGGTGCAGACGGCGTCATAAGAGTTGTGTCTTAACAATATAAGGATAATATTTTTAAGAGGCCTATCGCAAAATTGTGCCCTCTGCCCCTGAATGATTCCGACTAGTTATAAGAATTTGGATTGTTTTATACATTTGTTTTGTTTTATGTTCATTTTTTTTAAGGACTGTAATCGTCCTTGGGCGGCGGAATGTTTAGCTAACAAACTTTGTAAGTAAATGTAGTTCTCCTGTTCTCACTAGATGGCACTATCGCCGAGTTAACCGTGGTATCATTTGGGTTTTCATTATGATGTATAGTTAAACATTCTTAACCTCTTGGTGTGTTCCTATAATACAGTGTAGTGGTGTGTGAGTAAAACAAAGTGATAAAAAGTGAGTGTTTCATTAAACACATCCTGTGGGACGTCACGGTAGTGCGGACTTTTCTATCCAGGGCGTTAAGTTCAGTCTGAGTCCACCAGAGTACGCCAAAGGTATACATGAGGACAGGCATGACCCAGCCGTTATATGCGTGTGTCTTATTCACACCGGACAAAAGGCTGTTAAGCACTTTGGTCAAGCGTGCATAAAACACGTCGCAAACTGACTGTTTCATACCAGCCTCATCGATACCGATGTTCTGTGACATACCCAGGTATCGGTATGTTTCAACCTCGGAAAGGGTCCTTAAGTTGAAGGGCATAGATAAGTCTATGCCCTCAGAGTTAGCAACCCTTCCCTTCTCAACATGGAGGACCGCACACTTATCCGTTCCCAGCTCCATTCCAATAGAATTGCTAAATTCACAAGTGATGTTTAGCAATTCCATAAGATGGGAGCGACTGGAGGCGAATAACTTGAGGTCATCCATATAGAAAAGGTGGGTCACTTTTGTACCTCCTTTCCGAAGCTGAAATCCCCTCCCGGAGCCCTCCAGTAAAGTACTGAGAGGGTTCAGGGAGAGGCAGAACCAGATTGGACTCAGACAATCGCCCTGGAAGATACCCCTTCTTATCCTTATGTGGTTCTCCGCAGCCATCATCCGCTCACCCAGATGACAAAGGATCGTACTCCACTGCCCCATACACTGCTCGAGGAAGTCTCTCACTGTACAGTCTATCTTGTACAGTTCGAGGACTCTCTTTAGCCATGTATGGGGCACCGAGTCGAATGCCTTTTTGTAGTCTATCCAGGCGGCGGAGAAATTCCGACGGTTACGTTTCACCACTTTGCCAATGACCGCGTCAATGAGGAGTGGTTCCTTAGTTCCACGACCACCGCCCCGGCATCTATTTTGAGCGCGTGACATCACCTGATTTAGCTCCAGGTGACGAGTGATTCTCGCGCTCAAAATGGATGTCAGTGTCTTATATATGGTGGGTAGACACGTAATGGGGCGGTATTTGCTCGGGTCTGTGGTAACCTGGTCTTTAGGAACCAAATGAGTGATCCCAGTAGTGAAGAGGCTAGGGAGCGACTTCTGGTTGAGATCCTCTTGAAACTGACGGGCGAGCACAGCGTGACACACCATGAACCCCTTCAGCCAGTAGTGATGCAGTCCGTCGAGTCCCGGGCTTTTCCAGTTCGGGACTCTACGGACCGCCTCAGCTCCGTCATCCGGCGTTATGATGACCGGACCCATGGACCCCGGGCGTAATACTCGCACACTGATTCGCCACAACTTCCGTCCAAGGGCCCTCGCTGTGGTTTACGGGCTCTGACCACAGGCCACGCCAAAATGCGACAGTGTTAGCCTGATCCGGTCCTGGGCCCGCTCCACATACCTCTGGTCGCTCCAATGATTTGTAGAGTCTCTTCTGATCACTCTGGAAGAGACGATTCTGGTTGAACCGCCTTGACCTCTCGGTAAATCGGCGAATCCGCTTCCCCCAAGCAGCAACCTTTTGCTTCAGATCGTCTATGCGCTCCGTTAGTTTCTGCGTGATATCCGACTGGGACAAACTGATATTTGTCCCAGCAAACGCCATTCTAACGGTGCGCACAACCCTCGGTCTATTATTACCCGACCTAAAGCTTATCAGTCTGCCGATAAGGGCCCTTGCCTTTGCGATACGGTCCTCAATTCTTTTTCTCCAGGCTGGGATGGCGCTACTTTGTTTAGTAGCGCGTCCAGCCATGGGAAGTTTGGCGCCAATAATATGGCAAGCTGCCACTGCGGCGCCAAAAAGAACTGAGTCCGTCTCGCAAAGGTCCCGGCTGGCTTCCAAATAGGTTACCAGCATTGGGTTAAGAGCCCTCACGACAGCCCGATTTCGCTTGCTTAGGGGTATGCGGGGAAGTCGCGGTCGATTTTCGAGAGGCATGCTGCGCGTTTCCAAAATCGCCTCTTCCAATATACTCCTCATTTGCTCTAGTTCGTGGGAGACCATTTCATCATCGTCTGAATCAACCACAACTGGAAGATCCATGGCGGCTTCTACGCGTGGCAGCTGGTCTGTCGCCTGAGGAGCCGCATCCCCAGCCGTAGCCAATTCATTCGATGAGGGAATAGCCTCACGTCGTAGTCGTTCGAGCTCGGCATCATCAAATATTTTCGAGCACATGATGTACCAAACTCGGTCTGCCAGGTTTTGTTCCGTGACGGGAATAGACGGCTCCAGCTCAGCAAAAAAGCAATGCATCCGAGCCCGATACGCTATCCCCGCAGTTTCTTCCCCTTTCGCCCTATAGTACGCCCGCAATGCGTTTGCGTTCATATCCCTTGTCCAACGCATGCGGCGCACTCCACCAGCGGCGGATGCCGCTTGCCGATTCCGAGAGGACCCTGCCGACATCAAGCCGTCTGGTGGGGATGATGGATGCGGGGGGCTGTTAGGTGATCTTGCAGCTCCTCGCGCTCGGCTGGCGGCCCGCATGCTGCCGCGTCCAGCGCCAGCTCCAGACGCGCCCCGCATGCTGCCGCGTCCAGCGCCAGCTCCAGACGCGCCCCGGCGACCCCCAGGCAGCGGCCCTATACGCTTTCTACTCAAATCCATCATCCATTATTGGGCGTCAATTAACGGGAGACGCCCGGCACCGTTTCATTGTATCATTGTACGGCCGTAAGCACAAACGGGCCTTTTCACCCTGAGTACTGCCGAGGCACGGCGCTCACACCTCTTGGCAAGGCGCTGACTGACTGCACCGACGTTGCAGTTTTGTCACTTAACTGTTTCGTCAGCGGGCGATGGGGTCGTCACTTCCCTACGCCTTTCTGGATGTTTTCTGGCAGTCTACTCGTCCAAATTGTCCTAACGAATTCATCCGGAACACTAGGACCCGCTAGACTTTGCAGGTGCCGGAGAAATTGTGACGGTTTCCTGTCACTGAGCTCTTCATGCATGAGCAATTGCTTAACCTTCCTTTCATGAGACGCACTCAGTCTTTTAATAAGCTCTGACTTAAGCTTTTCGTATTTGTCACTGGCAGAAGGATTCACAATAATGTCTTTTATTTCCTTAGATACCTGATGTTCTAATTGACCAATGACATAATTGAATTTAGTAGAATCATTAGTTATACCTGAAATCGCGAATTGTCCTTCTACCTGAGCAAACCAAATCTCCGGTTCTTCTGGCCAAAATGGCGGAACACGAACTCCAACTTTTATTTATTTATTTATTTATTTATATGGATCTCCAACAGTTGTACATATTAAATTACTTCTAACACATGCTTTACATCTATAAATAACTATGTACTACCAATTATAGGAGAACACATCATTCTAAAACAATAGCAGTGTTTACAATTTGCCTATTTTAATGGTAGTTGGAACAAAAACAAGTTTTACGAACAAGAGAAAGTTAATAGTTTTTATAACATAAATAAAAGTTAAGTTTGGCATAAAGTTAGTGAATAATTAATTTTCTAAACTTTCGTTACATTTTTTCATAAAAAGTGTGAGCCCGTCACAACCAATGTCCAGTGTTGCTATATTTTTTACACATACGTTGTATACGCGTGATATACGTGTTATTGGAGAATTCTGTCCAAGTTTTGTTCGAGTGCTGTCAATTCTAAAGAAAGGACATGGGTTGCGAGGAGGTCTCCGAGGTACGTTAATATTAAATCTGCTCAACAGCTCACTGTCATCAATTTTACCATTGAAAAGTTTATAAAGAAATTTCAAATCAAGAAGAGATCTACGAACTGCCAGTGGTTTCATCCTAAAGTAAGCAAGTTTATTATTGTAGCACTCACTATGACTTGACGCCTTAAAACTTTGCAAATGTCGGAAGGCCGGATAGATATGTGCTCACCACTGTGCTCGCATTGTTTAGCCATTATAGTATTAAATACGTATTCAGCTCGGGGTCACCAGTTTAGCGAGATAAATAGTCTATACAAATAATTCCACAATACTGACAGTTAAAATGTTTACTTTAATACACACAAGCAGGAGATACACAATTTAGCACAAACAAGCAGAAGATACACAAGCCAAGATAAAAGGGTTTATAATAAAAATACAGACTAGAAAAAGCACAATCAATATTAATCGTAATACTTAAAGTCTATGGCGAGAACAAAGGATTAGCGTTAGCGAGCAACATGCGTTCCGCGTCGTATCGGTAGAACGACTGGTGAACGCGGTGCGCGGACGCAGGCGATCCTTTTGCCATCTGTGTTAACGGAATTCCGGGCGGCGCGTTCAACGCCCGGCTGTTGCTACGTGCATTGTGTTGAGAGTATATAGTGGTGTAATATATAGTCGTGTAAAAGTATTGTATATGTTGAGTGTGAGAGAGTATGTATTTGTGTATCTGTGTGGCATATGTGTGTGTGTATAATGTAGGAAAGTAGCCTATAGGACTATTTGTCCCAGGTAAACGTACTCGTCAACAACTTCGAGCATAGTGCTCCCAACAACTACCGGCATAGGTGTGACGTGGACATTAAACATGATCTTTGTTTTGTCCATGTTCATCTTAAGACCTATCCGTTGGGAGACACCATTGGGGTCATTGAGCATAGTGCTAAGGTCCTCCAGCGATTCTGCCATAAGGACTATATCGTCGGCAAATCGAAGGTGAGTGATGTACTCGCCATTGATGTTAATACCGTATCCTTTCCAGTCCAGTAGCATGAAAACGTCTTCCAACGCAGTGGTGAGTTTCGGGGATATAACATCACCCTGTCTTACACCTCTCTGCAGTTGGATAGATTTCGAACTCCGAGTTCTGTACTCGAATAGCCATCGTAGCCCTACTGTACAAACACTTCAGCACTTCGATATATAGAGAGTCAACTTGGCACCGCTGAAGGGACTGTAGCACCGCCCAAATTTCGACGGAATCAAAGGCTTTCTCATAGTCCACATATGCCAGGCAAAGTGGCAGATTGTACTCTTCGGTCTTCTGTATAATCTGCCGCAGGATATGAATGTGGTCTATGGTACTGAAGCCTTTTCGAAAACCGGTTTGTTCGGGAGGCTGGAAGTCGTCGAGTCTGCGTGCGAGACGATTCGTAATGACTCTCGAAAACAGCACGTAGACGCGGCTCAGAAGGGAAATCGGTCTGTAGTTCTTCAATAGAGCGTTGTCGCCTTTCTTAAAGAACAAGTCCACCGCACATTTGCTCCACGCCTCCGGAGTAGTGCCACCATTGAGGACGGAATTGAAGAGCTTCTGAAGGACTTCAAGTACCGGTGTTCCACCCGCTTTCAGAAGTTCCGCTGTAATTTCATCCTCGCCCGGGGCCTTGCCATTTTTAAGGTGGTGGAGAGTCATTCTAATCTCGCTCAGACTGACGTCCGGGATATCATCGGAATAGTTTCGGATAAGACTTGCTCTTGGATCGTTACTCACACTTGCGTGTGGCTCCAACGATGATGTGTACAGCTGCCCATAGAACCTCTCAATCTCACTCAGAATCTCAGGTGTCCCGGAAACGATGTTGCCACACTCAGTCTTCAGCTTTGACAGTTGGCCCTTTCTGGCAGACAGATCTCTGTCAAAGACTTTGGAGCCCTGGTTCCGCTCGATCGCTTCTTTAATACGAGCAGTATTAAAGTTGTGTAAGTCTCGCCGCATGCATTTGGAGATCTGTCTGTTCAGTTGCCTGTATGCTGTCAAATCTGTTGACGATTGCAGCCTCATCTCCCGTCTAACAGCCATGAGATTAAGAGTGTGATCGGAGAGTTTTTGTGTTCTTCTGCAGCGGGTCTTGCTGAACTTAGCTCCAACTGCATGAACAGTTTCCACGAGCTTGTCATTTATATCGTCCACTGCATTGCAATCCTCTAGACACTGAAAGTGGTTTTGTAACTCGAGCTGAAAAGTTTCGGGATTCTGGATTAGAGCACGAGGGGGCGGAGCGTTGACTTCAATTGACGAGACCTCTCCAACCTAACGTTTAGGTTCAGTGTGCCTCTAACCATTCGGTGATCGCTGCCAGTTTTCACCCTTGCGATCACTGAGACATCAGTGAACAGTTGGCGTCTGGTCGTCATAATGAAGTCAATCTCATTTTTTGTCGAACCGCCGCGTCTCGACCAGGTCCACTTCCTGTAGGGCCGCTTCTGGAAGAAAGAGTTTATCATAACGAGTCCCTCTTTCTCCATGAAGTCGGCCAGCTGCTGGCCCCTTCGGTTCCGTTACCCTACTCCAAATTTCCCTACTTTCAGCTCACCGCTTTCTCTTGTGCCTAGTTTTGCGTTGAAGTCTCCTATCAGCACCGTGTAGTGGGTTTTAGAGGAATGCATGGCTCTGGAAATATCCTCATACATTTCCTCCACCTCCTTGTCGGGATGTGCCGAGGTTGGTGCGTAAACCTGTATGACCTTCAGCAAATACCGTTTGGTGATTCTGAGTATCAGGTACGCGACCCTCGTCGACACACTCCCAATCTTTACAACGTTGTTGACGAGAGACTTGTGGACGATAAATCCGACACCTCCTTGGGATAGATGGTCGCCCTCCCGGTGGTAGAACAAGTTGCCGGACTCGAGCATTGCCGTGTCCTCCCCCTCTCTTCGGACCTCGGATAATCCAATAATATGCCAGCGCAACTTGTCTACCTCTTCTTCTAGCTCCAGTATCTTCTAGTCAGTCCTCAGGGTGCGTGCGTTAAATGTTGCCAGGTCGAGTCTTCGTAGTTGGCAACCGAACCTCCACCGGAGATTCTTAGCACCCCCTGCCCCGCCGTTACCATGGTCGCCACTGTAGCCAGGAATAGTGGGGCCGCCGGGGACTGGGGGCCATTTTTTGCGTCATTATTCATGGGGGGATATTTGTCATAGTTGCCACGCTTGGCGAGCGGGTTGGCAACCGCAGTTTTTTATTTTATCACAGTTGTTATCAGGAAGATACTGCTGCTCATCTCCTGCCTGTCTCCCTCTGTCGCCTCTTACGACACCCACGGGAAGACATGAGGTAGTAGATATTCTCAACCGCCACTACACGGCTACTTAACAAAGTATTCGCGGGTATTTTGTGAAACATACGTGTATTACTTTGCTCCGTCATCATTTAATATTTTCGATGTAAATATCTAATATCTAATGTTTTAATTTATATCATTTAAAAGCAGAGAAAAATTACATTACAGTAGTCTATTAGTGATAGTGAATTAATTTGTGATTCGTAAAAAGTAAGCATATACTTTTTTACTTAATTATTGCGTGCTTCTGCGTCAACAACAGTGCAGTGGTCGTTCGCTTCCTAATAAGCGCTTTTATCGCTTGAGCTTACTGAACGGTTTCGGATTTATTTTTATTTATTTTAAACGAACCGAGATGTCTACTACTGGGAAATGTGCTGGTTGTCAGAATAAAATAACTAATCGACAGTTTATGTGTTGTTGTTCATGTAAACTAAAATATGATTTGGACTGTGCCACGATTAGTGAAAAAACTTTCATTTCGTTGGACAAAAAACGTAAAACTGTGTGGATATGTCATGCATGTAAAAATCACCAACCTAAGAGTGATAACCAGAACACTCCCATTCGCGGCAATACAATGTACTCAGAAGGCTGTATGGAGAAGGAGACGGAAGAATTAGCAAGTAATTTAAATGTTAAAGTGCGCGCACAGTCTAACAGGCGGGAGGTCAGCCTTCTACCAGCAACTATAGAGGAAATCGGCGACTTGCTTGATAATAAATTATCGGACACATCACCAATTTTTCGCAAATTACGATTGACTATTCTGGAGGATATCAAAGCAATAATATCTCAGGAGATTAATTTAGCCCTCAATGAGTTCAAAAACGAGCTGACGCAAGCTACTGACTTTTTAGCTGCTAAACAGGCGGATTTGAAAGTAAAGGTTGAACAAAAAGACAAAGAAATTAAAGATTTACAGACTCAGACTTTAAAACTTAAAAAAGAAGTTTATACCCTCCATGGTCGACTGTCTACCATTGAAAAAATCTCTAGAGGCAATAACTTAGAAATTAACGGCATACAGGAAAAGGCCAGCGAGGATCTGTTTGGATTATTTCACACCCTTTGCAACACCATTAACTCGCCAATTGCGGACAGCGACATTCGTGCCTGTCATCGTGTGGCTAAAATGGATCAATCTTCGAGCAGGCCCCGTTCCGTGTTAGTAACACTGACATCGCCGCGTATTCGTGATCGTATCCTTGAAGCCGTTAATAAATTTAATAAAACTCAAAGTGGCAAACTAAACTCGAAACACCAAAATATTGATGGTGCTACTAATAAAATATATGTCTCTGAACATATTTCACCTGATTGTAAAGTATTATTCAGAGAGGCTAGAAGAGTAGGCAAGGAGAAAAATTTTAAGTTTATTTAAGTCAAAAGAGGAAATGTGTACGCTCGCAAAGTTGAAGGTGCTACTCCCGTGCTCATCAAAAACAATGATTGCTTAGTTAACCTAGTTTAGTCATATCTTCCATTTATTTGTTTATTTTATTTTTGTGTTCACTTGGTTTAAGTTTACTTTGATAAAAGCTTATGTTATTTTATGGGTAAAGGAAAACAAAGAAACTATTTTACACATAGATATTTTGAATGTACGTTCGTTAAATACCGGTTTTGAGGAACTTAATCAAAGTATCCAAATTAAGGATCTTGATATACTATGTCTTAGCGAGACTTGGCTTCATTATAGTTCAAATATTGACTTGTATTCAATTTCCGGCTACAAACTGCTTCACAACCCTCGTATTGGTCGTGGTGGTGGTGTTGGTGCTTATATAAAATCTAACTTACGTGCAAAGCGCTTAGATCACCCCCCTGGGGAACTTGAACAGATATGGTTTAATGTTAAAATAGGTAGTGAGACTGCTGTATTTGGTTCGGCGTATCATCCTGAATCAGTGAGTGTTGGTTCAGCTATAGACTGTTTACACGAGTCTCTCTCGTTTTTTATAGCGCAATATAATCAATTATTTCTTGTTGGTGACCTGAACATTGATTGTCTAAACAACGACGGCCTTCCATTTACGCCTAATTGTCTCAAGACCCTTACTGATGCATTTAACCTCCATCAGATCGTAAACCAGCCTGGGTCACTTCTACTACGAGTACCCTGATTGTCGTTATCTTTACTAGGACACATCTTAAGCCCATTTCTGTGGAAGTGACACATAATGATGATCTTAGCGATCATGGACTGATTTCAGCGAAATTTCCGCTCGCGATTCAAAAATCTAAATGTCGTATAATTTCATACAGACCTATAGCTGAGAACACAATTGCTATAAACAATGCTGCTAAATACACGCCATGGGGGCTGGTACTAGTACAGGATGGTATCGATAATATGGTAAATACCTTTAACAATCTCGTCATTGACTTGATGGACTCATTCGCCCCTGTTCGTATAAGCACTTTTAAACTACCCCCTGCCCCATGGATGACTGATACTCTTAGAAAAATGATGTCAATTCGTGACAAGGCTTGCCACCAGGCCAAAACCATAAAATCGGAAAGTAGTATGCAATTTTACCGCGATCTGCGCAACTATTATAACCGAGCAGTTACTCTAGAAAAGCAGGCATATTTTACTAGGTTTGTCAATAATAATAGGTCAAATCCTTCTCAGATGTGGCGTCACATCAAACGAATAATTTCACCTGCCGTAAAAAACCGTTCCATACCGGACTATCTTCTTGACCCTGATTCACTTAATAATCACTTTATAAACACCATATCATGTGCACCTCCCGACAAAAGTGTTATTTAAGAAATCGAATCACTTAAACACTCTGAAATCGAATTTCAATTTGTAGCTGTAAATGAAACGTTAGTGAAAAGTATAATTGCTTCTACAGCTACTAATGCGACCGGAACTGATGGCATCACCATGTTGATGTTAAAACTTACGCTTCCATATTCTTTGTCAACGATAGTGGCGATAGTCAATAAATCTATATTAGAAGGAGTATTTCCAGAATCTTGGAAATGTTATCGTTACTCCCATTCCTAAAAAATCAATGGTGGATAATCTTTCTATAATCTAATAATAAATCTAATCTATAATCTGATATAAGACCAATAAGCATTCTTCCTGCACTATCTAAAATTCAGTACAATTTTGATCGGTATACATGTGATGCCCCGCAAGGGCATAGCAACACTAGAGGGCTAACTATTTTCGTATTATCTAATTTTTAAACATAAATTACAAATTATCATATCATCAACATTCAATATTATTTTATATAAATTAATTTAATTTGAAACACAATATATAGTCTAAGCATTCTTACTTTATCGTTATTTATCGTCAAAAAATTTATTTAAATTATAGTAACATTTATTAATAAGAAATACTTTTAATTGTTTATTAAATTGCACAGGATTTTCCAGGATTTTTATGGAATTCGGTAAATGGTTATAAATCTTTATTAACATAACGTGAGGGCTGTTTGAAACTAATTTTAATTTGGAGAAGGGTATCTTAAGCTTATATAAATTTCTATTATTTCTTTTAGTCTTTTTAATAGGTGAGTAGAGTTTTGGGTGTTTCCTAACAAATTTACAAGATTCGAGGATGTAGATAGATGTAAGTGTTAAAATTTTATTTTTAATGAAATGGGGTTTACATGACTCCATTTTGTCCAAATTTATCAATATTCGTAGACACTTCTTTTGTAATATAAATAACTTGTTTACATCACAAGAGTTTCCCCACAAGATGTTGCCATAGGAGAGTACGGAGTGAGCATGTGCATAGTAAGCCGCAAGGGCAGTCTTAAAATCTGTCACACGTTTAGGGTGTTGCAGTGCATAAATATATGAGGATATTTTTTTGAAACTTTTTGTACGTGCTGTTTCCGACTCAAATGTGTGTCCAGGTCTATTCCTAACAAAGTGCCAGAGTTAACAGTTTCTAGTTTTGTATTTTTATAGTTAAACGATATTTGTAAACCAGTTTTTTGGTAGGGTTTAAATTGAATAATTTTAGTTTTATTAAGGTTAAGTTGTAAATTATGTAATTGTAGCCAGCCAGTAATTTTATCTAATGTATAGTTCAATTTTGTAGTTAAATCTGTGGAATTAGTGCAAGAGATTAAGATGGAGATGTCATCTGCAAAGAGCACGCATAGATCGTCCAGTATGTTTGGGAGATCATTTATGTAAATAAGAAACAAAATACAACCCAAAACGCTACCTTGAGGGATAGAGCCAGTAATGAGAGTTGCATCCGATCTGACATGAGTAATTTTGCCTGTCTCGAAGTCGGTATTTTCAATTTCTACATATTGGAAGCGGTTATCAAGATAGGATTTGAACCAATTATGAGCTATTCCCCTAATTCCTGTTTGATACAGTTTTTTAAATAGAGTTCTATAACAGACTCTGTCATAGGCTTTACTCATATCGAGCAAGAAGCCTACTGCGATTTTTTTATCGTCGGTTTTCTTAAAAAGCATCCTAGACTGCTTTTTACATATTTATAAATTGCTAAGGTGGTGGAGTGGTTTTTCCTAAAGCCATGTTGGTTCACACGCAAAATTTTATATTTTTCATAAAATGAACAAAGACGTTTCGCCATAGCCGCTTCAAATATTTTAGCAGACGTAGGTAACAGAGCTATAGGTCGATAATTATTTATGTCAGTGGTTTCGCCCTTTTTATGCAAGGGTTTGATTAGAGATATTTTGAGGGCATTTCGGAAGATACCTTCTGAAAAAGATTGATTTACCAATATTTTATAGGGGATTGTTAACAAATCAGCATAACTTTTAATCAAAATAGGAGTCAATTCATCAATGCCGTAGGATGATTCATTTTTGAGATTTTTTATTATAGTATTCATTTCGTGAGTTTCTACTGGGCTTAAGAAGAGAGTGTTTTCGATGGATTTTGTTAAAGTTGTTTTATTTAAATTACAGTTATTTGAGTGTAAATTTCCTATAGATGCATAAAAGGTATTAAATAAGTTCGCTACTAATTTGGGATCACATGATATATGTTTATCTGTTATTTTTAGTTGAACATTTCTATATTTTCGTGAATTTTTGTTAGTCTCGTTATTTATGATTTGCCACATAGTTTTAGTTTTATTTTGAGAATTTTCAAATTTATATTTGTTACATAATTTTTTGGATAAATTGATGGCTTTTTTAATATTTTACAATACTGTTTATAACGATATTTAAAATTTTCATTTTTGGTTTTGGAAACCAATAACTTCAAAAATCTTTTATAGCGCCACGATGTTTTTAATCCTACTGTTAAACAATTTTTCTTTGGAGAATTTTTTATTTTTATTTGGATTTTTGGTATACATTTATTTAAAGCTCTTTGTAAGATTTCACTAAATATGTTATAATTCTCATTTACATTTTTATTAGGTTTAAGTATGTCATCCCAATTTATATTAGAAATTTCATTTTTGAATTTAGTTATACTTAAGTTATTGTATATTCGTTTATTTAATAAAAATTACTTTAAGTTTTGTGTTGGAGACGGTATAGAAATTAGTAAACTACAATGATCTGAAAAACCAAATTCATGAACAGCTATTTTCATATCCTTTAATTAAAAATTAATAACAATTAGATCAATGCATGTGGAGCTGTTTGGTGTAATTCTAGTGGGTTGTTTAATCTTTTGGTGGAAGTTATACGATAACATTAAATTAGAAAGCCTATTTTTTTCGCTATTATTTGTTAGGAAGTCTACGTTAAAGTCGCCACCTATGATAATATTCTTAGAATAATCTTTTTTTGAGATAAGACTCAAGAGTTTTTTTGGACGTGAATAGAATACTTCGATTTCCCTTTTGCTATTAGGCCAGTAGAGGTTAATAATTAACAGGTTTATTTGAGAGATTTCAGTAGCACATATTTCAAAAATCATTTCGGTGGACAACGAAGATATATCTATTCGTTCGTAATATTCTAATGTGTTTTTTATTAGTATACATACTCCACCACCGTCATGCTCCTCCCGGCAGAAAGATGAGCTTACGGAATATCCTTCTATTTTCAACAAATCTTTCTTTTGTTTATTTAACCAAGACTCTGATATACATATGACATAAAAAATTACATCTATCCTCTATAAATGCTTCTAGTAGGTGAGTTTTATTACAAATACTTTGCATATTTTGAAACATAATATTAAAATAAACTCTTAAAAGTAGAGTTACTTGTTATACTATCGTCTTTTCTTGGTCCTACTCCTTCGCTGGTTGTAGCTTGATTTGTGTTTTTTGTAAAAAGTTGAAAATAGTTGAAAGATGCGTTTTTTATCAATTTTCACCATATCTAGAACTTAATCAAGTACTACCTGTGATTTAATCTGGTTTTAGGAAGAATCACAGTTCAGTATCAGCTCTTTTAAATATTACTGATGATATTCTTGCTGCGTCCAATGAAGGTAAGGGAACAATTATGGTTTTGCTAGACTTCAGCCGCGCTTTCGATTGTGTTGATATATCTATTCTATTGGCAAAATTAAAATACTATGGTTTCACAGAATCGGCCTGCACCTGGTTTCAATCTTATTTCCATAATCGCTGCCAAAAAGTGAATATTTGAATAGCCAAGGAGTTCTAAATGTCTCCAACACGCTCCCCCTTAATAAAGGTGTTATCCAGGGTTCAATACTTGGTCCCACATTATTCGCAATTTACACGGCCAACGTTACTAAAGCTATAATTCACTCGAAAATTCACTTATGTGCAGATGACAACCAAGTATACGTTCACACAACGCCAATTGATGAGGAGGTTGCTGTTACTATTTCCAAGTTAAACAAAGATCTTGATTCTATTGCGGAGTGGTCTTTGAAACATGGCCTGGTACTAAATCCCTTAAAGAGTGTCACCATTACCCTTGGCACAAAGCACCAGGTAAAAACGATTAATGAGGAAGTCTCTTGTTAAGATCTTTGACACCGTCATACCTTACGAGGGTTGTGTTCGCAATTTAGGTCTCCTCATGGATGAGAATTTGAAATTTGAGCAACATGTTCAGACTAAAATCGGTAAATGCTATGGTTCGTTAAAAACTTTGTATAAAATTCGCTCATTTCTAAAACGTGACATAAGACTGCTGCTCTGTAACAGTTTAGTACTGTGCCATCTTCATTATTGTGATATTGTTTATGGTCCATGCTTATTTAAAAAAACTGTGAAGAATGTGCAGAGAGTGCAGAACGCATGTATGCGTTTTTGTTTTAATATACCGAAAAGGGATAGGATTTCACCTTATTTAGTCAGTAATGGCATTTTAAATATGTGCAATAGTACTAAATTAAAATATGCATGCTTTCTGCACACTCTGCATCACGCAAAGTCTCCAAGATATCTGTATGATAAGAAGCCGTTGAAAAAAAAGTTTGCTTCCAGTCAGAGAAAATAGTCATCGGCTTCCACTACCCAGGATTAGCCTCGCTGGAGCCAGGGGGTGTTTTAAATTTGCCACTGCTAAAATTTGGAACGATTTGCCACCGCCAATCCGATCTACCCTATTTCCGTCTACCTTCCGACAAAGATGCCGCAAGTGGCTTATTCAAAGACAGTCCCTGGCTCTATGTGGCTTTGATACCCCCTCAAATTAGACAACTTTTTTTATTTGGAAGGTATAATTTATTAATTGTTTTGTTTTTATTTTTACTTTTTTATTGTTGATACGTGTGTTTCATCAATTGCCTAAGACCCTGTATGAATTATGCGCAAAGGCTGTGGCAGAATAGCATGAGTAATGGGTTTCCCGTTACAACTGAGTCACAGACCGTTTTGTCACAACTAAAAAGTTATTATTATATTTATATTTTAATTATTAGGCTCTCTATTTAAATTTTAACATTGTATTTTTGTGTGGCAAATAAATACTTTTTATTTATTTGTTTATTTATTAACTACAAATGCAAAATTAAATCGTGTCACTATAAACGCACACTACAGCATTTGTGTTTGTGTTCATTGCATTTATGCATTCCATCAAATTGTAGACGTGTCAATACACTGGTGCCGCTGTCCAAATGCGTAAGCAACGTAGGGCGTGGACTATGTCGATATTTTTTTATCTTATCTATATTTTTTTTGATTATAAGTAACATATAGATAAATAATACCAAGGTGTTATTTGAAAATCATTTTTTAAAATTTTTAAAAATGATCTTCGGAAAAAACTTTGAAATTATTGAAAGTAAGTTTATCATTTTTCTAAAGGTTTATTTTACATTATGCAGGATAAAATTTAAAACATGTAATAAATCGAAATGGGTGGTTTAACTAACTTATTTTAAAAATCAGATTGGTAAAAAGAAAAGTCGTATCAGTTTATCGTCTTAGATGGTGTTAACCAAGTTTTTGTTTTTATTATAAGGCTTCAATCACAAAACCGCTATTTTAAAAAAAGTTGTTGATTTTCAAGAGTTATTAAATGAACTATCCTTATTAAATAACTATTATATATTTAATGAATTAGGAAAATAAAGTAATTATACAAAATATTATAGTTGAACAAAGTGAACTTTAAACAGACAGCTGCTTTAAAATAAAACATGAAATCATACTAGGGCTAAGTATTCCACAGAAAGATATTTTGCTTTAACTTTACATTACTATTTACCGAAAGCTTAACAAAATGTGCGAAATATCAAAAGTTTTGAAATTTGTCTGTCTTCATCACGTACTATAACAAAGTGGTATAGTACAATTGATGGCCGACTTGGCTACTCAAAAAAGCGTTAACTGTTTTAAAACCTAGTCTAGAGAGTAACCCTGACAAGAAATTGTATTGTATTTTAATGATAGATGAAATAAAAATAAAACAATTGATGGAGTACCATGCAAGTTTTAAAAGACATTTTGTTTATGATAATTATGGATTTGACTTCATATCCGACAATTCGGAAAACGCTACTAATGCTTTAGCATTTTTATTAATGGGCGTTAATACTTCTTGTTAAGTACTCATTAGGTACTTCTTAGTAAAAGGTACACGTGCTGACCCTAAAAGCAGCCCAACTCTTCCGCTATGGCGAGGTTAGTCTTTGTACAATCACATGTCAACGCCTTTATTTCGATGCCAGTTTCGAGAACAAGAAAGCTTGTGTTACTGGCCGTGCTTTTAATTCAGCACTCGTACCCTTAATCAAAAAGTTGTCTATGGATACTTTCCATGATGTGTTTACAACGACCAATAAAAACACTAATGCGTCAGAAGCTTCATCGGAATTGTCGGATATAAACGAACCTACGAACCCCTAATCGACATAGCCATAATGCCTTTAGCTGCTAGCATGGTATTCCGTCAATTGCTTAATTTTCATTTCATCCATGACCAAGGCACAATAATTTTTTTTATCAGGGTTACCGTCCACTCTCAATTTTAATGCCGTCAGCGCTTCTTGAGTAAACCTTGTTCTGCCATCGATGGTACTGTACCACTTATTCAATGTCCGTGGTGCAGGCAAATATGTTCAAAAAGTTTTACGTGATAGTGATAAGCTTTTGGTGAGTAATAATTAAGTGTTAGGGCAAAACATCTTAACTCTGTGGAATATTTAGTTCTGGGCAGTTTTCCAGACTTACTTTTAAGTAATTGTCTCTTTAAGAGTTCGCTTTCTTCAATTCCTATCTTTTCTAGGACCTGTTTGTTTTCTTTATTTATCGAAGATGTCTCTGTCAGAGAATCTAGTATTTCTTGCATACTTATAACTTTTTTCTTTAAATACCGTTTTGCGATTGAAGCCTTTTTGTGTTATTGTTTTTTTATGTCAAGGCACTTTTTTAGTTTAATTTTCCTTGGCGTATCTTCTAAGTGTTGGCTCTTACTTGCAGTGGAAGTAGGACTAGTTGGGGCTATATAAGAAATTTTCTTTGAATTGTGACTTTCGAGACAACTTTATACGTGATAGAGCCATGCTGCAGTTATATTAGTAGTATAGTAGCACGAATGGGTCGGCTCGACCGGGGAAGGACCACGCTCTCACAGAATACCAGCGTGAAATAGTAGCTTGATGCTGCTGTATTTCGTATGGTGAGTGTAGAGAACCGGAGACCCTTTTACTGAAAACGAGGCATTCCATCTTAGTCCTCACGGGTGACAACGCATCTGCATTTTGATTCGTAATCGAGGATAGATGTAGATGTCTATGGGCCACAGCAACCACTTACCATCAGGTGGACTGTGTGCTCGTTTGTCACCCTATCCTATAAAAAAAACTGATGGAATTTTCCAAAACATTAATGCTTTCGTAAATTTATCGAAATTCTAAAATATTTTCAAGTGGAATAATATTGGTGTCAAAGGTAATAATAAAATATTTAATCTGAATATAATTACAACCAAACATTACCTCCTACAAGTTCAAGGTTGGTACTGCAGTGTAGGCTAACCTTCTATTATTGTTAGCTTGATGTATGAAATATGATTTTTCCCCATGTTAAAAAAATTATCCAAAATTAACGCTTTCTACAAGCTGCAATCCAAGTTTGCTGCTTACGAGGATCTCTTGGAAGTCTGTAAAAGCAAACCAATAATAGAAAAAATTACTAATTTTGATAATACTTTATTATAAAATCTAAATAAAAACTGAAAACCTATTCGGCAGACAAATCCGCGTGGTTAATTAACTTATTGATAGCTAAAGTTGTGGCGTACATCACTATAGCGTAATACTTTCGATTACAGTGATACCAGTTTATTTTTATAAAAATTGCACGCTTTTGCTGCGTGGTAGCAAGTTTCTATTTGACTTATTTGACCTTCATTTTATATAATATTTTGATAAATAATAGCTATCGATTATATTAAATTATATAATACACAGAATCATGTAAAAATTGAGATGAATATACAAATCATTTAACAAAATTCACTACATATGTATAAGTAATGATTATTATTCATCATAAACTAAATAAGTTATTAGGAAATACATTTTCGTTAATATAATGAGAGAGGGGAAGGTCAAGAGTACTCGGATACCCAGACGTGCATGTATGAAGAAGATAATGAACATGAAAGAAGCGAAAGAGGTTTATACGTGGTAGAGCCATGCTGCAGTTATATTAGTAGTATAGTTGTAGCACGAATGGGTCGGCTCGACCGGGGAAGGACCACGCTCTCACAGAATACCAGCGTGAAATAGTAGCTTAATGCTGCTGTATTTCGTATGGTGAGTGTAGAGAACCGGAGACCCTTTTTACTGGAAACGAGGCATTCCATCTTAGTCCTCACGGGTGATAACGCATCTGCATTTTGATTCGTAATCGAGGATAGATGTAGATGTCTATGGGCCACAGCAACCACTTACCATCAGGTGGACTGTGTGCTTGTTTGTCACCCTATCCTATAAAAAAAGAGGTACGTATAGATCGTGACACTTGGCGATCTGTTCTCTCTGGCTACCCCGTTAGGGATTGTGCGTGAAGATAAGTAAGTAAGTAAGTTAATATAATTAACTTGTGTAGTAAATTATATTTATTTAAAAATAGATTATTTTTCACTTTATGATTTATGATGGCCACACTTGGTATTTGACAAAAATATTCAGAAAGTACGAGTTTTAATTATAATACTTGAATATTATGTTAAAAATACTCACAGATGAAAAGTCATGTTGTCCTTTTGTAGATTTGACGTTTTTGATTGTTTTTTTTTTTTGTATGTAAATACACTGCAATTCGGCATTTTGTCGGAGCTCGATTTACTGGCATGATCTCTTTGAAATGGCGCACGACGCGAAGCAACTAGTTTTATATAACGGTTATGAGTCGGACTCTCGTACCTTTTACAGAGGGTTATGGTTTAATACTCAAAGGTTGATGCGTTTAAGAATAAAGTCTTTAACGAAAAAAATGTTTTTTTTTTTTCTTTTTCAAATAACTTCAAAATTTCTTTTCGTTTAGTTTTAAATATAAGAAATTAACTATGAGTGCTTATAAAACTGCGTCTAATACCGTCAAGTTCGTCAAAATTGGTTAATTTTTTGTGAAATATTTACTTTTGAAAAAAATTAAAAAACGTGTTTTATTTCAAAATTATGGAAAATCGTAAAAGGTGGAATTTAAAGAGCTTTGCATTTTAAATTAGCGGTAAGTTCCAAGGATGGCCTGTAGGGTCAACCGGACGCTTTTTTTGCTTTTATTGATGAATTGGTTGAAATATATAAGTCAATGTGTACAATACCTTTTTGAATGATAAATCAGTCCGAGTAGATCCTGAAACAAGCACTAGAGTCCCTACAAAGAGACTTGAATAATAGTTATTTCTCCAATATCATTTCAAGGTACTTAAAATATTACATACAATAATGTGTTAAGCACCGTAAACAGCGCTATAAGTTTTACTTAAAAGTCCTTATCTCTTAAGCAACAATATGTTATGCTTCACAGTACGACACACAGTATTGTATTATATTTAGCATTAATATGATCAATCAAGTGGGTTATCAGAGCTAAAAAAAAAAAAAAAAAAAAAAAAAAAAAAAAAAAAAGAAATGTAACTATGCTTTTATTTAATTTATTAGTTTTCTAATTTACGTGAGCAACCTAACCTATAAATTAACTACCAGACAATTTTAATATAACATAATAATTACTGACTTACCTTGAAGAATTCAGCGTATATTGCGTACAATTTTCTACAACAACGGTTTGTAAAACTTTTCAAGTTATTACAAAGGGAATATTAGTTGTTTTTTAAACTTTTACGTGGACTTTGTTGTTTTCGTAGAACTGAATGACATTTCGCAACACAGTATCAAGTCTCATAACATCTTAACAGTGGTAGCCTTAGGGCGGTGCCAGCAGTATGACCACACCGGGCGCCGTCATCGGGGAGGGGGGGTTCACCGAAATCAACCGAAACGCTAATACCGGTCACCAGTCACCAATTCACTCACTCTTATCACAAATATTCCGTTTTGTTGACGCTAGTTAGGAAGTCAGAGCACGAGTATTTTGTTGCTTACAGGCCAGTAAGTGTCTCCTCGTAAATAGGAATTATTGGCCTATTTTTTGATGCAATTGTGTAAGTGTTTGAATTAGACATGAATGACTGTCGAGGTCAAGGGTACAATAATGGTGCAAAAATGGCAGGAAAATTAAAGGAGTTCAAACCAGAGTTTGACTTAATATTCTCGGGCATTTTTCAATCCATGTGGTTGAGGTTATTAGAGCTCAGTTTGCTCATATTCTCGTAATAAAATAAAATGATTTGTCCTACCCAGTCTGAAGAGCACTTTCCAATCCCTTGCATGAAACATCTCCGTAGCTACCACTCCCAATACCAACACATCCAACACAAACAAGGGATGACACACCACTTTCTATATTACGATACGTGTTTGGTAAGTTAAAAGAAGTTAATTTGCTCATTTTCGCGAAATAGAATACAATGAAGTGTTCTACCTAATCTGAAAAGCACCCACCTTCCACTCTCCCTCAGTTGCGTACACTATCCCCTTCACCACCACTTCCAGCACCACCACTCTCAGCACTACCATCAACCGCACTACCAAACTAGGAACGACACATTGATAATACATGTGTTTCGCCTCCACACGAGTCATTCACAGATGAAGTAGTCTCTGCGGTGGCTGAAGGCTAAGTGAGGAAGAACTTGCCAATGAGCTTGCACGGGAGGGTGTAAAGAGCACAAAATTTGGAACTAAGCCATTTTGTGGAATCTCAAAAATCCCAGCTATATTGACCCTCGAAACTCTTTATCATAATAAATCACTTAAGATCTGGTCTGATACACCAGGTTTCAAATATTTTAAAACCTTAATCCGGGCTTTTGATCGTAAGTTCGCTTAAGAAGCCCTGTGATTAGGTAAAAATAAACTGCACATTCTGGTAAGAGCCCTGACTGAACACTGTTTTCTTAAAAAACACATGGTTTTCCTGGGACCAGGCAACTTAAGGATGTGCTGGTTTTGTTCCTTAACAGAAGAAACGCCTCTGCACGTTCTGACTGATTGTAGACCTTTAATGCGCAAACGTAACACATCTGGGAAACTATCTACTTTGCTCAAAAGAAGTGAAATGGCTCGCAGCTAAGCAACTCCTATTCACTGAAGACATGGGGCTTAGCAGTGAACTATAGCCATAGCAGTGATCACAATAGAACTTTTGGGTTGCATTGGTACTGGTCTCCTTCCTTAGACATGCATAGCTGCTCGCACAAAAAAAGGTATGCAGTCTGAATCTGTGGTTTGACCAACGGTGTTGAATTGTTTGAAAATTTTGTCAGAAATTTGAAACAATACCAAGCGTTTTCATCTGCTTGAATACCAGACAGATTCAATTTTTAGGCCAGCCCGATCCCAAAGAAAGAAAATGTTATTTGTTTATGAAGCCTTAGGTAAGACACAAACTGATCCTAAAGAATTGTCAAAATTAAAGTTTTTCACCCTGTGATTGACACAATAAAATGTGCAATAAAATGTGCACTTGACTTAAACTATCAAAATTTTATGATACGTGTTCATTTTTATACAAAATGAAATTAATTCCGGAAAGATCAAAAATCCTGTGTTGATTTGTAAATCAGTTGAACAGATTGGCATAATGTAGTTTTAAATTGGTTCCGGAACTTATGACCTTGAACCCATTATTTAAAGATCTTCAATCAGTAGAACCACATAAAGTTCTCACACTTATGAAAAATAATGAATGTCAGGATATTTTTCCCAATTGTGTAGACAGCACTTAGGATCTTGCTGACTATAACTGTAGCTAAACGTAAACGAAGTTTTAGTACATTAATATATTTAAAAATTTACTTATATTTCTACTACGTGTCAGAAAAGAAATCTTTTCCATAGAAAGTTCTATTGCCCAAAAGTGCAAGCGCATGAGCCATAAACCTGGTCATCTATGCTTTAAGTTTGTTGTTGGTAGTTTTTTTATCTTTTTTAACACCGTCTGCAGAACAACAGATTAAATAAAAGTTGTCGAACAAGATTATTAAATCTTATTATGAGAAATAATCTGTACAACTAGTCACCATAGCAAGTCAAGCATAGTGGTGTTGTTGTCGAACACAACAGAGTTGTGCGAGCGGAATGGACAACATTTCTTTAACGCGAATAAGCAGAACTACTGCTATGGGAAGAGCGACAGACACAACTGTGCTTGCCCCGCATATACACCTGTAGATATTTGATAGCTCTAATACTATTTAAAATCACGAAAAAGCAACTGCATAGTGTAGGAACACTAAGGTTTTGTATTTAGAGGGGCGCCACTATGAGATCTCGCACAGCCTAAAAATGTTGCTAGGGCCGCCACTGCATCTTTAAAGTGATGACAGAAGAGCTACTTTGAATGTCGACCAATGTTGAAGAGCTTGACAGCGTATTGACAAATAATGTATACGTGATTTCCCATTCGTTTCATAATATAAATTTATTGTTTCTATACTTATCTGATTTAAGTGACTTACTGTGACTCCTTTGCATAATTTTTATTAAGTAACGCATCATCAAAACACATTAATATCTCCGAATTTGACTTTTTGCGGGTTGACAAATTATTGCTTATCAGCATCCTAATAGGAATCTTGTATGTAAAAGTATATAATAAAAAATGAATAACGTGATTAATACGACAGAAATAAAACCTCTTCTGGTTACTATAATGCTGTATTATATTTATAATTTTTTTTAATTGCCATATTAATCTTCGCACAAAAGATCAGAAATACATAATAGATTACAAAATAAAATACTACATTAACATTTAAAAAATAACAGTAATTAAATTTAAAAGCTTATTTATATGACAGTACTCAACTCTCATATAGAGGATACTCCTCTCATACAGAGGAGCTCGTCGATCTGGTAAAGTTCTTGTAGCCGCTCCAGGCTCAGATGGTCCAGCTGTGCGTAGTAGAGGCAACCAGGTCTGCCTCTACGTGGTGGAATGGCCTTCAAGTAGTTGATGGGGAAATCTTTTGCCTGGATAGCCTTCTCGATCCTTTTGGTATCGGTGCCCTCTGTTGAGCTCCTCAAAATGCTTAGTCCAGTCCGGGAGACATTCCGCAACAATTGGTGGGTATCTATCCATTTTTTTTTAGGCTCTTCCGCCGCTTGCGGTGGTGGTATTGCCGGAGCTGCTGCCATGTAGGCATAGCTCGTTGACGGCCGCTGTCCAACATCTTGTGGTAGCCCGGACGGGTTGGTGGTCTGCACCGGTGATGATCGTCCGGCGGATGCAGCTAGAGTCGCGTAGGTCGTAGACCCCCAGCATTAAGATTCCTCGTCTCCTTGCTCATATTAGGCCGAGTCGTGGCTGCGTCGGTCCGGTGTGATGGAAGGGGGTGGTTGCGGTGGTGATGGTGACTTCAGAGACGAGGTTTGCACCGTCTTCCTTATCACGCGTTGGGGCTCCTCATCATCCGATGATGATGATGATGGTGGTGCTGAAGAGTCAGGGTCATGAGACCCAATGCGCTGCCTCTTCTCGTGGAGGGAGGCATATGTCTCTGGTGGGGTATGGCGTCTTGCCGTTTTCACAGCCCGCTGAGGTTGGGGCGTCGGTTTCTGCCCGCCGTGTACTTATACACGGCAGGCGTGAGCGCGGCGCTCGGTGCGGGCTCTTTTTTGGGTGAAGACGGTGGCTTCCGGGTGGGTATTTGGGACTACGACTGTACTACTCTGGTCCGTTCAGGGTTGAAGAGGTCCCTGTACGTAATCGGCCGGTCTAAAACGCCTGGACGGTCCGGTGGTTTTCTTGTTCGAGTGGGGGGCTCCCCCTTGTCCTTGTCCGACATGGTGTCAACTTACCTAACAAGTGAAGTGTTCAGTACTCTAAGACTCTATCAGTTCTTACCAAACGAATCTACAGGCAATAATGGCGCGCGACGCGAATGGTAGGGGTGGTGGTAGATGGTATGGCTTCGGCACTATGGGCACTGCCTACCCCATTCTTAACGAAAGGGTTGGGGGATGTGCTAATGGTGGGACTTTAAAAACCACGACTGGGCACAGTAGAACTCGAGCGTTTTAAAGTGTCAAGAATTTACCTAGGGGCTGGTGTCCTCGACGCCTCTCGGAGTATACGGACTCGACGATCGGCGGAGTATGTCGTACCGGCGGTTATATGCAGCCACTGCTAACTACAAATAACGCACGCAAATATTAAAAATTTACCAATGTTTCTTAGAAAAGAAATCTTTTCCATAGGAAATTCTATTGCCAAAAAGTTAAATTATTCCGAATTAATAAAAAAATTGCGAGCGTTTAAGCCATAAAGCTGGCCATCTATGTTTTAAGTTTGTTGCTGGTAGTTTTTTTAATCTTTTTTAACACTGTCTGCAGAACAAAAGTTTAAACAAAAGTTGTCGAACAAGATTATTAAATCTTATTATGAGAAATAATCTGTACAACTAGTCACCATAGCAAGTCAAGCATAGTGGTGTTGTTGTCGAACACAACAGAGTAGTGCGAGCGGAATGGACAACATTTCTTTAACGCGAATAAGCAGAACTACTGCTATGGGAAGAGCGACAGACACAACTGTGCTTGCCTCGCATATACACCTGTAGATATTTGATAGCTCTAATACTATTTAAAATCACGAAAAAGCAACTGCATAGTGTAGGAACACTAAGGTTTTGTATTTAGAGGGGCGCCACTATGAGATCTCGCACAGCCTAAAAATGTTGCTAGGGCCGCCACTGCATCTTTAAAGTGATGACAGAAGAGCTACTTTGAATGTCGACCAATGTTGAAGAGCTTGACAGCGTATTGACAAATAATGTATACGTGATTTCCCATTCGTTTCATAATATAAATTTATTGTTTCTATACTTATCTGATTTAAGTGACTTACTGTGACTCCTTTGCATAATTTTTATTAAGTAACGCATCATCAAAACACATTAATATCTCCGAATTTGACTTTTTGCGGGTTGACAAATTATTGCTTATCAGCATCCTAATAGGAATCTTGTATGTAAAAGTATATAATAAAAAATGAATAACGTGATTAATACGACAGAAATAAAACCTCTTCTGGTTACTATAATGCTGTATTATATTTATAATTTTTTTTAATTGCCATATTAATCTTCGCACAAAAGATCAGAAATACATAATAGATTACAAAATAAAATACTACATTAACATTTAAAAAATAACAGTAATTAAATTTAAAAGCTTATTTATATGACAGTACTCAACTCTCATATAGAGGATACTCCTCTCATACAGAGGAGCTCGTCGATCTGGTAAAGTTCTTGTAGCCGCTCCAGGCTCAGATGGTCCAGCTGTGCGTAGTAGAGGCAACCAGGTCTGCCTCTACGTGGTGGAATGGCCTTCAAGTAGTTGATGGGGAAATCTTTTGCCTGGATAGCCTTCTCGATCCTTTTGGTATCGGTGCCCTCTGTTGAGCTCCTCAAAATGCTTAGTCCAGTCCGGGAGACATTCCGCAACAATTGGTGGGTATCTATCCATTTTTTTTTAGGCTCTTCCGCCGCTTGCGGTGGTGGTATTGCCGGAGCTGCTGCCATGTAGGCATAGCTCGTTGACGGCCGCTGTCCAACATCTTGTGGTAGCCCGGACGGGTTGGTGGTCTGCACCGGTGATGATCGTCCGGCGGATGCAGCTAGAGTCGCGTAGGTCGTAGACCCCCAGCATTAAGATTCCTCGTCTCCTTGCTCATATTAGGCCGAGTCGTGGCTGCGTCGGTCCGGTGTGATGGAAGGGGGTGGTTGCGGTGGTGATGGTGACTTCAGAGACGAGGTTTGCACCGTCTTCCTTATCACGCGTTGGGGCTCCTCATCATCCGATGATGATGATGATGGTGGTGCTGAAGAGTCAGGGTCATGAGACCCAATGCGCTGCCTCTTCTCGTGGAGGGAGGCATATGTCTCTGGTGGGGTATGGCGTCTTGCCGTTTTCACAGCCCGCTGAGGTTGGGGCGTCGGTTTCTGCCCGCCGTGTACTTATACACGGCAGGCGTGAGCGCGGCGCTCGGTGCGGGCTCTTTTTTGGGTGAAGACGGTGGCTTCCGGGTGGGTATTTGGGACTACGACTGTACTACTCTGGTCCGTTCAGGGTTGAAGAGGTCCCTGTACGTAATCGGCCGGTCTAAAACGCCTGGACGGTCCGGTGGTTTTCTTGTTCGAGTGGGGGGCTCCCCCTTGTCCTTGTCCGACATGGTGTCAACTTACCTAACAAGTGAAGTGTTCAGTACTCTAAGACTCTATCAGTTCTTACCAAACGAATCTACAGGCAATAATGGCGCGCGACGCGAATGGTAGGGGTGGTGGTAGATGGTATGGCTTCGGCACTATGGGCACTGCCTACCCCATTCTTAACGAAAGGGTTGGGGGATGTGCTAATGGTGGGACTTTAAAAACCACGACTGGGCACAGTAGAACTCGAGCGTTTTAAAGTGTCAAGAATTTACCTAGGGGCTGGTGTCCTCGACGCCTCTCGGAGTATACGGACTCGACGATCGGCGGAGTATGTCGTACCGGCGGTTATATGCAGCCACTGCTAACTACAAATAACGCACGCAAATATTAAAAATTTACCAATGTTTCTTAGAAAAGAAATCTTTTCCATAGGAAATTCTATTGCCAAAAAGTTAAATTATTCCGAATTAATAAAAAAATTGCGAGCGTTTAAGCCATAAAGCTGGCCATCTATGTTTTAAGTTTGTTGCTGGTAGTTTTTTTAATCTTTTTTAACACTGTCTGCAGAACAAAAGTTTAAACAAAAGTTGTCGAACAAGATTATTAAATCTTATTATGAGAAATAATCTGTACAACTAGTCACCATAGCAAGTCAAGCATAGTGGTGTTGTTGTCGAACACAACAGAGTAGTGCGAGCGGAATGGACAACATTTCTTTAACGCGAATAAGCAGAACTACTGCTATGGGAAGAGCGACAGACACAACTGTGCTTGCCTCGCATATACACCTGTAGATATTTGATAGCTCTAATACTATTTAAAATCACGAAAAAGCAACTGCATAGTGTAGGAACACTAAGGTTTTGTATTTAGAGGGGCGCCACTATGAGATCTCGCACAGCCTAAAAATGTTGCTAGGGCCGCCACTGCATCTTTAAAGTGATGACAGAAGAGCTACTTTGAATGTCGACCAATGTTGAAGAGCTTGACAGCGTATTGACAAATAATGTATACGTGATTTCCCATTCGTTTCATAATATAAATTTATTGTTTCTATACTTATCTGATTTAAGTGACTTACTGTGACTCCTTTGCATAATTTTTATTAAGTAACGCATCATCAAAACACATTAATATCTCCGAATTTGACTTTTTGCGGGTTGACAAATTATTGCTTATCAGCATCCTAATAGGAATCTTGTATGTAAAAGTATATAATAAAAAATGAATAACGTGATTAATACGACAGAAATAAAACCTCTTCTGGTTACTATAATGCTGTATTATATTTATAATTTTTTTTAATTGCCATATTAATCTTCGCACAAAAGATCAGAAATACATAATAGATTACAAAATAAAATACTACATTAACATTTAAAAAATAACAGTAATTAAATTTAAAAGCTTATTTATATAACAGTACCTACTCAACTCTCATATAGAGGATACTCCTCTCATATAGAGGAGCTCGTCGATCTGGTAAAGTTCTTGTAGCCGCTCCAGGCTCAGATGGTCCAGCTGTGCGTAGTAGAGGCAACCAGGTCTGCCTCTACGTGGTGGAATGGCCTTCAAGTAGTTGATGGGGAAATCTTTTGCCCGAATAGCCTTCTCGATCCTTTTGGTATCGGTGCCCACTGGCAGTCCCCGGATGCCCACTTAGTGAGCTTCTCTTTCGTCGGGGTATAGCAATACCA
This sequence comes from Parnassius smintheus behrii, assembly GCA_036936625.1. NCBI lineage: Eukaryota > Metazoa > Arthropoda > Insecta > Lepidoptera > Papilionidae > Parnassius > Parnassius smintheus. The sequence goes on along the minus strand of JAUPFT010000022.1, from coordinate 3,357,554 downwards.
CGACATTGTAGGAAGTTCCTTGGAGAGTTCAACCATATATCTCTGGATGGTTCTGAACTCCTCTGGGCTCTGCGGTGCGAACCTTACACCCTTCCCGGACGAACGGGCATTACGAGGGTGGCCCAACCTTCTGTTGAGCTCCTCAAAATGCTTAGTCCAGTCCGGGAGACATTCCGCAACAATTGGTGGGTATCTAGCAATTTCTTTTTCGGCCTTTTTAGGCTCTTCCGCCGCTTGCGGTGGTGGTATTGCCGGAACTGCTGCCATGTGAGCATAGCTCGTTGACGGCTGCTGTCCATCATCTTATGGTAACCCGGACGGGTTGGTGGTCTGCACCGGTGATGATCGTCCGGCGGATGCAGCTAGAGTCGCGTAGGTCGTAGACCCCCAGCTGTAAGGTTCCTAGCCTCCTTGCTCATACTAGGCCGAGTCGTGGCTGCGTCGGTCCGGTGTGATGGAAGCGGGTGGTTGCGGTGGTGATGGTGACTTCGGAGACGAGGTTTGCACCCTCTTCCTTATCACGCGTTGGGGCTCCTCATCATCCGATGATGATGATGATGGTTGCTGAAGAGTCACGGTCATGAGACCCAATGCGCTGCCTCTTCTCGTGGAGGGAGGCATAGGTCTCTGGTGGGGTATGGCGTCTTGCCGTTTTCACAGCCCGCTGAGGTTGGGGCGTCGGTTCCTGCCACGCCGTGTACTTAGACACGGCAGGCGTGAGCGCGGCGCTCGGTGCGGGCTCTTTTTTGGGTGAAGACGGTGGCTTCCGGGTGGGTATTTGAGACTACGACTGTACTACCCTGGTCCGTTCAGGGTTGAAGAGGTCCCTGTACGCAATTGGCCGGTCTAAAACGCCTGGACAGTCCGGTGGTTTTCTTGTTCGAGCGGGGGGCTCCCCCTTGTCCTTGTCCGATATGGTGTCAACTTACCTAACAAGTGAAGTGTTCAGTACTCTAAGACCCTATCAGTTCTTACCAAACGAATCTGCAGGCAATAATGGCGCGCGACGCGAATGTAATGGTGGTGGTAGATGGTATGGCTTCGGCACTATGGGCACTGCCTACCCCATTCTTAACGAAAGGGTTGGGGGATGTGCAAATGGTGGCACTTTAAAAACCGCGACTGGGCACAGTAGAACTCGAGCGTTTTAAAGTGCCAAGAATCTACCTAGGGGCTGGTGTCCTCGACGCCTCTCGGAGTATACGGATTCGACGATCGGCGGAGTATGTCGTACCGGCGGTTATATGCAGCCACTGCTAACTACAAATAACGCACGCAAATATTAAAAATTTACCAATGTTTCTTAGAAAAGAAATCTTTTCCATAGGAAATTCTATTGCCCAAAAGTTAAATTATTCCGAATTAATAAAAAAATTGCGAGCGTATAAGCCATAAAGCTGGCCATGTATGTTTTAAGTTTGTTGTTGGTCGTTTTTTTTATCTTTTTTAACACTGTCTGCAGAACAAAAGTTTAAGTAAAAGTTGTCAAACAAGATTATTAACTATTATTGTGAGAAATAATCCGTTGTCGAACACAACAGAGTTGTGCGAGCGGAATGGACAACATTTCTTTAACGCGAATAAGCAGAACTACTGCTATGGGAAGACCGACAGACACAACTGTGCTTGCCCCGCATATACACCTGTAGATATTTGATAGCTCTAATACTATTTAAAGTCTCAAAAAAGCAACTGCATAGTGTAGGAACACTAAGGTTTTGTATTTAGAGGGGCGCCACTATGAGATCTCGCACAGCCTAAAAATGTTGCTAGGGCCGCCACTGCATCTTTAAAGTGATGACAGAAGAGCTACTTTGAATGTCGACCAATGTTGAAGAGCTTGACGGCGTATTGACAAATAATGTATATGTGATTTCCCATTTGTTATTTGATATAAATTTATTGTTTCCATACTTATCTGATTTAAGTGACTAAAACTCCTTTGCATAATTTTTATTAAGTGACGCAGCATCAAAACACATCAATATCTCCGAATTTGACTTTTTGCGGGTTGACAAATTATTGCTTATCAGAATCCTAATAGGAATTATGTATGTAAAAGTATATGATTAAAAATGAATAACGTGATTAATACGACAAAAATAAAACCTCTTCTGGTTACTATAATGCTGTATTATATTTATATTTTTTTTTAATTACCATATTAATCTTCGCACAAAAGATCAAAAATGAAAATGAAAATGAAAAACCAAATTAACATTTAAAAAATAACATTAATTAAATTTAAAAGCTTATTTATATAACAGTACTCAATTATTTCAATAACATATTATTAACATTTTATTTTTTATTTTATTTTATTAATTGAGAAAACATTTGTCATAATAATAGTAATAGATGATTACGGAATAGTCATATAGAAAACACAGTATTCAAAAAAGTTTGTTAACAGTTACCAATGCCAGCTTTTCCTGGCCAACTGACAACTTGGCAACTGACCAATAGTAGAAAATCTATCCAAAATATCCAAAACCAAATATTATAAAAACTAACGATGAGAAACAAATAACATCACCAATGCAAAGATTTTGATTTGCACTGCCTGGTATAGTTAAATCCTCTGACTAATTCATGCCTTCTTGGACTGGCGTATCTTCAGCTATGGACTTAGAAATAGTGCTGATTATATACTAAAAGTTATGAATTTTATAGAATATTTACTTCTAAAACTTTTTTCTTAAACAGTCGCAAATCATCACAATGTTTTATTTATAGATTATATAACAATATATTCTAAAATATTTAAAAGACGTGTACTCCACGGGCAAGGAAATTATTACATTAATTTTACGATTAATACTTAATCGTTCGTTTATATATTATATGCTATAGTCAAAGGTCGATATGCATTCTCTTCCCAAAATGACTGGTTTATCTTTGCTATGACCAAGGCCTTTCAGCACGCCGTATTTACTGATAGCCAACGCAGATAACCTCGCACAAGCAAATCTTTAGTATTGCCAACAAACAACTTTTGCAGTTTTTTTCTAACTACTAGCGTGAAATCGTACAGTTACATTTATTAAGGTATGGAAAAAATGGCAGAGGAAGAAGAAAATAAAATTCGGAAAAAAAAAGAAATTCCGGATGCTTATCACCATTTAAGAAAGGCAATTGCGTTTATTGTCTGATGAATCATTGTTGCCTACACAGTAAAAGTGTAACTTTTAATAGTAAAGTGATCTTCTTGGCAGTAATAGAAATTTAATTCTAATGAACCACCAGAAAAAACACACGCTACTAAAAGCAATATTTCTGCACTGAAAGATGAATCGAAAGCGGAAAATCCACTAAGTTGAAGAAATGAAATATATTGAATATTAGACAATACTGAGTAACACGCGCCGAACGCGTCGCATTATATGACGTCATCAGCATGCGACCTTAAATATTCGTACGGTGCGGGTTAATTGTATACATTTTCATATGATTTCATACAACGAATACTAAAATGCGGCGCGTACGGCCCGTGTGGCGCCTACTACGCTTACGGTGCTCAGAAATTCACCTTTAATATAATGTAGGTCGACTATAAAATTAGAGAAAAAATAATTGTTGAAAGCATTGCAAATATATTTTTAATTTAAAAATATCTTATACTAGTATTGCATTCTAAAAAGATAAGCTGATTCATTTGTCGTTTCGGATTTTATAGGGCCCATAATAATTTAGGGGTATATAGATTTTTTTTCTTGGGAAAACTTTATGTAAGACATACGTCTTTTTTATTTTAACATTTCCTTTCTAGTTTTTATTAATAGCTAACGTAGTATAGAATTTTTTGTAGTGTCAATTATGTATTACAAATCACAAAATGAGACTCCGAAAACGCCCACCGATTTAAAAAGAAAAGTATTTTTTTTTGGTTCGTAGTTTAATCTACTTTTCAAATCTTTCACATAAATATTGACTGAAAGATAACAGACATATTACTATTGGAGAAAAAATCTAATTCAATATATAACCACATTGTTTGTATAAATAATTGTGGCGAGATAAAATGAAATTAAAATTCTATCGATGAAATCGACAACAGAATTCTGCATCTTGACAGATTCCTTTTATAAATCATGTTTTTTTAAGATAAATAAAAATTTTACAAAAAATAATAAAGGGACCAAAAGTAATAATAAGGGATAATAATTAATATATAAGGGATAGATTACAGGCATACAGAATATTAACTATAGATGTGGGTAAAACGTAAACAATTAAAAGAACAGTAAACATTTAGACGGAACAATTAATGCAACCGAAACAGAAATAAGGGTGCGTACAAACTAAGTTGGATTTAATTTTAGCTTGTATTTTTTTTTTGGTTAATTATCAAAAATATGGCATTTCGATAAGTTTTTAAATATTAGTAGTAGTAGTAGTTTTTATTTATTTAAATCCCAATCGATACAAAGCAAGTTAAAATTGGTACTATGAAATGATCATCTAGTCTAGAAGTAATTGCAACAAAAAGTAATTGTAAATAGTTTTGCATACGAAATACGAGTACATGGTTTATTGGTGTATTATTATTATCATCATCATTACAGCCCATCACAAGTCCACTGCTGGGCATAGGCCTCCCACAAGAAACGCCACAAAGCACAGTCCTGAGCCACCTGCATCCATCGACTTCCTGCATGTCTTACCAGTTTGTCGTCGTTAATGATATATAAGCACTTCATATATAATATTTAAATCATGCTGTGAGTCAAAAGCGCGCAGGTAGTGTTATGCACATTCACTCACGATCATGGCGGTCAAGGTCAGAGCGTCTAGGCGTTGTTAGCGCACACGATCGTTACTACATCTCCAAGTGCGCTGCGATCGCAACGTAACCGGTCGTATTTGTCAAAATTAGACAACTCCGTATCAAGGATCATCATCATCATTACAGAATTTCACAAGTCCACTGCAGAACATAACCCACCAGCATCCATCGACTTCCTGCATGACTACACGTCGCCTATCAGTACAAGGCTACCACTCGAGAACATTTCTTACCCATCGATTCTCAGTTCTTCGAGCTGTATGGCCGTCCTTACTAATCCGTTGGGCTATGCCGGTTACTCTGATTCAACTGCGGATATCTTCATTTCTAAGTTTATCATATAGGAATACAATTAGATAATTTTGTCTCCGTAATTAACGCCATGTCAATATCACATGAGAAGAAATTGTGATAAAAAGTCTTAATGATCCATTGTACTTTGCTATTACAAACGTTAAGTAAACCGTTGGCCGATACAATAAACATTAAAGGTGGCAATATTTGTAAAATATTCATTTGTAATACACAAGAGCGCGATGATAATTAAACAGTAAATGCTAAATATACACGTCAGAGAGTCACAATGATTTTAAAACTTGTAAAATTTTACAAGGTAATAAAACAGGAGGGCAATGTATGATACCTACTTAACTATTGATTAATAATTATAGTATTTTATTATTCTAAGAAAACAGTAATTTTTAGTATATACTAGAAGATACATTGAAATAGTTAAAAATATGTTTAGTGATAACTGCAAGTTTTTTTGTGTTATCCTGTAATGAGGTATATTATGATGAATGTGAGTAAAGCTCGCTTCAAGACGTAGCTAATCTTGTCTGTGACTTGAAACAGAAACTTTTTTATTCAATATGAATTATAAATAATACTTATTGAAAGTCACTTTTTTTTCATTACCACTGGTTCGCAAACAAAACCTCTGTCCTGGGAAGAACTAGCCAAAAACCCAGAGGGACTATTTTTTTAATAAGAGCTCACAATCATGTATGTTACAATTAACAACACAAAACAAATGAGAAATATCTTGGTAGCGAACATCCTTCCGGGGAGTTATTACCATCCATAAATTCCTTAATATTATAATAACCCTTTTTATACAAACTTAGTTTAATAAAGTTATTGAACTTTGTGTATGTCATATTTTGTATATTTTTATTTTTATTATTTTTTATATTTGTAGATTTTGTTGCAAAAGCATATGCATCGCCCCAAGAATGAATTACTGACTCGGTGGAGTCGACTACTACTGTACTAACTGTCGAGTACTAACTGGTACTACTAGCTTGTGCCTGTTCCTAGTATTTACAGAATGAATATCACATATTTATGCAAAACTACTTTTATTTTTGTGTACGTACATGACATTTTCATAAATGTATTGAGAGGCCAGAGTTAATATATTAATTTCCTTAAATTTTATCTGAGCGGCTCTTTAGGTTTTAAACCATATATTGCTCTAATGGCCCTCTTCTATGAAACAAAATAAGATTATAGTGTCAGTCGCGTGTCCCAAGACAATATGCTATGAAAATTGCTAAAGTAAACTAGTCTGGTTGTTTTAACACTGCTAAGAGTTAGTTTTTTACAGCGTATGCTGCAGAACTATGTCTGCTGGCTAGTTTTGATATATTTGGTCCCCATTGAAGCTTTGCATCTTGTGTGATTCCTAGAAAAATGATGGTATCAACAAGACTCAGCTCCTCCCCATTTAAAATTACATTAGTATTAACATGTTTAACATTCGGAGTTACGAATTTTATACATATTATAGTTTTAGTTCCATTTAAATGCAAATTACTAACATTAAACCAATTGACTAACTTAGTTATAGCATTAAATACTTCGTCGTAATTTAGTAAGTATCGTTTTAATTTGAAAATTAATGAAGTATCATCAAATAGTATTATATCATGGTTATCCCCTACTATGTAAGGTAAGTCATTAATCTATACAAGAAACAGAAAGGAGCCGAGACTTGAGCCCTGAGGCACGCCCATTTATACTATCGACCCGAAATAACTCATATTATTAATGACCACTTTGTGCGTTCTGTTACCTAAATGTGAAAGAGCATCACTTCTTACACCGTGGTGTTGAAGTTCTCTTTTTTAAAGGATAAGAGTGACAAACGAGCACACAGTCCACCTGACGGTAAGTGGACGCTGTGGCCCATAGACATCTACATTTAACTTTGCTTAAGTATTTGACCACCGTGTCAGTCACTTTGTACGGAGTATTGCATTTAAAACGTAACTGACAGCAGTTTAAGTGTTTTATACTTTCACAATGCACATTCAAAATGCAGATGCGTTGTCACCCTTGAGGACTAAGATGGAATGCCTCGATTCCAGTAAAACGGGTCTCCGGTCTCTACACTCACCATACAAAAAAAAGCAGCATTAAGCTGCTATTTTACGTTGGTATTCTGTGAGAGCGTGGTTCTTTCTCGGAGGATAGATGTAGTTGTCTATGGGACACAGCAACCACTTACCAACAGGTGGAATGTGTGTTCGTTTATCAACCAATCATATAAAAAGACGCATTTTCATTTCCTTTAAGTAATGATTCGGTGACCGTAGGAGAATAATTTAATGATTTAGTGGCTAAGATCGAAATATCAGTAAAATATATCTCAAAAACCATTGCAATAGAAAGAAAGAAAAAAATGCATTTTATTCCAGTTTAAACATGCAGCATAACAAGTAAAAAGTAGTTAAATGCCAAAAGATAAATATAACTAAATTAAAAGTAATTTAATATTATTATAAATTTAAAAAAATATCCTGATTTGTTTTAGATAATTTATTTTTAAAACTTAACTGGTAGTTTAAATTGCGAGAGTAGACTTTACCAGTTTCACTATTAATTATACTCCGTGTCATTTTAATTTTATTAGAAGCCGTCTTTATTTTGTTGCTCAAATACAAAGACTTGGCTACTGAGCACACCCTTTTAAATGGTTTTGAGTATTTTTATACGATAGGGTGACAAACGAGCACACAGTTTACCTGATGGTAATTAGTTGCTGTGACCCATAGACATCTACATCTATCCTCGATTACGAAACAAAATGCTGATGCGTTGTCACCCGTGAAGACTTAGGTGGAATGCCTCATTTCCAGTAAAAAGGGTCTCCGGTTCTCTACACTCACCATACGAAATACAGCAGCATTAAGCTACTATTTGACGCTGGTATTCTGTGAGAGCGTGGGCCTTCCCCAGTCGAGTCGACCCATTCGTGCTACAACTATACTATTAATATAACTACAGCATGGCTCTACCACGTTTGAAAATATTTTTACATATTCCCTTAATTCAACGCTAGGATTATATGACCTTTCATTGTAAAGTTCATACAACCTTTGTTTACTCTTATGAATTCCTACTGTCGCCCATTCATTAAACGCCTTGCCAATCGCAATTCAAGGAGAATGTTTTAGAAGTAAAAGCATTGTCAAATTCATTGCTAATAAGCTTAAATAATGTTCCATACAAAAAATCTGGGTAATTTTGGTATGAACGTGATAGAAATTTTTTACTATATTACTACTAAACTTCTCCAAGCGACATGCATTTACTGCAACAAACACAATTTTTTATCTACTTGCTTTTTATGAACATAAGGTAACGAAATTAATTGCCCACGGTGATCACAGCTCAATTTGTGATATTTTTGTAAAAATGTTATCTATACATGTTGCACTGGATTCAGCAATACACATTGGCCCCAAATATAAATTTAAAAGACCGTAAGATTTAAACAATGATCTAAATTTAATATTGGTGGAGGAAGCTTCTAGGTGATTGATATTAAAGTCCCCATAACAGATTTATTCTGTTTATTTATATATTGTATTATTTAGCTAAAACGTTCTCCATATTTTTTCAAAAGTATCATATATAGAAAATGAGGGTATGTAAACGCTCACAACAATGAGGTGCTCAAACACAATACATGCCATTTCTACAGTTCGCTCAACAGAGAGGCTCACAATATCTTTACGTTCTTTACATGATAATAATTTACTAGCTAAAATTAAGGAACCACATCTTAAAACCCTTTATCTATTGAAAGAACTGACCACCTGGTGATTGTTGAAGTTAAACATTAAGTTATAAGCTTTAAACCAATGTTCAGTAATACATAAAATATAAGTATTGTTGCTATTTAAGAACAATTCAATTTCTAGCTCTTTGCCTGTCATGCCTTCTATATTGTTATGCACCAAGTGTAAACAATTTTTATAATCATTTTGTGGGGTCATACAATTGCAACTATTAAGGAAGGATTTGTAAGCTACTTCCTAAATTATTATAAATGCTAGAGATTACCTCTATTGTTTCATTTTCTACTTTAAATTACTTGAAACTGATTCCAAATTGCATGTCAAATCATGCTGATCAATAGGAGCAGATGTCTGGGTAGTCAATTCCTTGTATATATATATATATATATATATATATATATATATATATATATATATATATATATATATATATAAGTTTTATTTATTTATTTATTTCTACCTCTGTCTTTACAGGCATTCCTAATACGACAGTGTAGGCACATAAAACTATCTAATTAAATAAGTACGGAACACAACTTATCAACTATTATAACACAATACATATAATGTCACTTTTGTGAATTCACCCAAGGAACAGCAGAATAAATTTTAGAGTGTGCAGCACTCGGGTCAGTGGGGCCTCCTTTAGAAGGTTGGTGCGTGCGCGCGGTACCGCGAACAGCGGCGGCCGCTTCCGGCGCCACACGTACCTGTCTGGCACACACAACTTAGCCATTCGCAATATCGCCTCGTTATACACTTTTCCACGCAGCAATTTAAACATACAAGTTGCCAAACTTAACTCCCTCCTAACCTCTAGTTTGTTATACCCCACCATGCCTAGAACAAATAATGTTGGGTACATTAATGGGTAGAACGGAAACACTCCATATAATTTTAAATAAAGAAATCGAATAAATTTATTTTGTATCCGTTCCACCATCAATTTGTACTTAGCTTCATGCGGGCTCCATATAAAGCCATTACACTCTAGGTGACTTTTCACTAGTGCTTCATACAAGGCCCGGAGCGCATCGAGATTTGTAAATTCCCGCGACTGATGCAACACAAATCCCAAATTTCTATACGCCTTCTTGCAAATCTTATGAATGTGGTCCCTAAAATTCAGTTTTGAAGTAAAGTGAACACCAAGGTCTTTTACCTATGTTACGCGCTGCAAGACTACTCCGTCTAAATTATATTTGTATGTGTGAGGCTGGCGTGAATAAGTGAACGTCATGACTGAGATTTGGAAGTGTTAAAAAATAACTTATTCCTATGACTCCATTGTACTACTCTGTCAATGTCTGACTGTAGTTTGCCACAGTCAGCTGAGTCCTTAACTGACTATATATATATATATATATATATTATTTATTTATTTATTAGGAAGCCAACATGATATTGTACAATGAAAAAAATGTTTACAAATTTTATAGATTAATCTGAAGTTTAGTACATATCATACTTATAGGTTAACTTAACATGTTAAAGTAAAACAATAAATAACGCACATTATTATTGAAAAAGGAAGAAGGGATAACAAAATAACCTATTGTAATGCATCAAACAAAGAAAAAAAACAAAACTTTTTTTTTCTACAATAACTCATGAGGTTATCTTAATTTTGTTATAAAAATGTTTTTAATTATATTTTTAAAAGTGGTATAAGAATCGTTGAATATGTCAAGATCGACTAATTTAGAAATTACATTATAAGTTTTTAAGGTTCTATTAATAGGAGCTGATAGTCCGACATTTGTTCTACAATACCTAGTTTTGAATAAACTATAATTTCTTATTCTAGAATTAGGTCTAGGAATAACATATGATATTTTACCTAAAAGATTATACGAGCTAATTTTATTGTTAACGATTTTGTATAGCAAGCACATGTCCATAAGCGCTCTTCGATCATTTAATGAAATCGTATTACAGTTATCTAGTCTTTCAATGTAAGTTAATTGCCTGTGTATTTTGTTATTATTGAAATAAAGGTACTTAAGGAATTTCTTTTGCACTCGTTCTAACCTATTTATATGTGTTTGATAATGTGGATTCCAGACAGAAGAACAATATTCAAGATTACTAAGAATAAATGAGTTAAAAAGAATTACTTCGGATTTTTTATTTTTAAAAGTTTTAGTTACCCGTTTAATTAATCCTAAAAATTTCAATGATTTTTTTATAACTTGATCTATATGCATAGTGAAACTTAAGTTACAATCAATTAAAATACCTAAATCACGAATAACATTTGTCTTTTTTATGACAAAATCATTAATATTATATTCATTAAAAATTGGATGGATTTTTTTATTAAAAGATATTTGGTAACATTTTTTCACGATTAAGGATTACATTACTAAGCTCGCACCAGCAGACCAGCCTATTAATATCATTTTGTAGTAAGTTTCCATCATTAACGGTTTTTATTTCTTTATACAATTTTAAATCATCTGCAAAGAGAAGTACATCACTATTCAGGAAACAATTTACTACATCATTTATAAAAATATTGAATAGAGTTGGCCCCAAGTGTGAGCCCTGTGGCACATCTGAATATGCTATAAATGCCTCAGATTGAAATCTATTAATTACAACCTTTAGCTTTCGGTTGTGTAAGTAAGAAAACACCCATTTTAAAAAGGAGCTGTGGAATCCATAACATTCAAGCTTTTTTATTGGTATGGAATGATTCACGACGTCAAACGCTTTTGAGAAGTCTGTATAAATTGCATCAACCTGAAGGTTATTGTCCACAGACACACATAAATTATCAATATATTCACAAAGTATTAGTATAGATTTCATGTGCCAATTTATAATTGGACAGATAATAGCCTCAAACACCTTTGGGAATACGGATAGTATTGATATGGGCCTGTATTTTGTTATATCGGTCCTACGTCCGCTTTCAAAAACAGGCACAACTCTAGCCTCCTTCCAAGCGGGAAAAAACCCTCTTTCAAGGAAGCATTATATATGATACTTAAAGAGCGCGCTAGGGCTGCTGCACATTTCCTAGCAAAGAAAGGCGGTATATTGTCGGGACCAGCGCTTTTATTGCTGTCAAGTTTCTTAAGCTTTGATACTACTTCCTATACACTTATATGTATATTAGATAAAGTTTGATTAACACCAACGCATTCAATGTTAGGAATCTTATTCTCTTTGCCTATAGGATAATCGGAGTATATACTTGAGAAATGTTTTGCAAAGCTATTACATATGTCTGTACCATTGGAAAAAATTTGTGCATTTAATGTCATATAGGAAGGATATTCACTTTTATTATTTCTAATCTCTTTTAAATATGACCAAAAATATTTTGGATTACTAATTATATTTTCTTCTACATTTTTAATGTGATTTTTATAGCATGAGAGTATTAAGGTTTCACATCTTTTACGCAGTAATTTAAACGATATTTCATCAAGAGGGTTTTTATACTTATTATATAAGTTTCTGTATTTATTTTTTTCTTTTAATCTTTTTATTAAGTCTTTTGAAAACCAACCCGGATATTTACTATTTCCTCTCTTATATTTTCTAATATGCCGACCTATAATCTCGCGGAGATGCAATAAAAGACTTTTAGCATTTCATCAACATCACCACATGTAATAAAAAATTCATTCCAAGATATTTTTTCTATCTCCTCGATAATAACGCTGTAATCTGCATTATAAAAATTCATTCTTTCATTTATGTTTGTTTCTAGGTGTGAAACTGGAGTAAAATTTATACCGATTTCTAGGGGTGGTTGATGTCTGTCTATATGGCTTAAGGGATAAGGGCTTTCTTTAAATTCGTTGATTATAAATGTACTTTCTTTATTACTTAATATTAGGTCAAGTGTTTTGTTAAAAGGATTTCGGACTTAATTAAACTGGTAAAGACGATTTTCAGCTATGAAATCTATAAAATATTCGTTCATCTTGCCACTATTACTAACAGGAATAAGATATTTTTGACTAGTTTGTTCAGTCCACATTATATTGCATAAATTAAAATCTCCTATTAATATTGTATTAGTTTGCTCAACTGATACACGGAAAACATTATCACAGAATAATAATAATAATAATAATAATGATTTATTTGCAAGAAGGTTTTAAGACACTCATATTTTAATGGTGATGGCAAATAAACACCGCAAATCGATAGAGTAAAATTTGGGTTACCTGCTTTAAAATCAATGTTAATCCACATATTCTCGTAGTCGCTTTCCCATTTCATAACTCTTAAGTAATAACTATTAAGTTTTTTCGAAACTGCAATAAGTACGCCACCACCATCATGCTTGGTACGCAAAATAGAAGATTCTCTGTCACGTCGAAAAACCACGTATCGCTTATCTATAATTTCATTATTTAATATACTTTCACATAGCCAAGTTTCAGTTAACACAATAATGTCAAATTCCGAATTTAAAATGGCACTATATACCTCATGAGTTTTGGTTTTAAGACCTCTAATGTTTTGATAAAAAACACTAATACAGTTCATCGACTAAAAAAAAGTGTAACTGAGTTAAAAATATATTATATGTTTTAAATTTCTAAACAAAAAAATATATGGTATGGTTTTAAGAAATTTCGTTAAGGAACTCTAAGTTCTTAACAAGAAATACATCACTGGACGGCGCTTTTCTTAAGTAGATGTTACCATTACGCGACCAGACGAATTTATACGATTTCTCTTTGGCAAATCGACGAGCAGCTTATTCCACTTCGCAATCCGGGTGCATTTAACTATATGGCCAACTTCTACATAGCTACCTATAGTTTTTCCTATTTGTTGTAAGGTGTTAACTAAGTTTTCACCATGGTTTTCTGGTATGCAATGAAATTCTAAATTATTTACCCTTGTTTCTTTTTCCATAATAGTCAACCTGGAATTTATTTTTATTTGATTTTCGCGAAGCTTAGTATTTTCATTTTTAAGGGACGATATTTCCTGCATAGCCTCTTCTAATTTTTTTTGTTGCTTATCGTACATAGATTGTAATATATCCATTTTATTTTTAATTTCCTGTATACCACTTACTTCTAGCCTAATAGCTTTGAGGTCTGGGCTCACTGAATTTTCTAATATATTACTTATTTCGTCTCGTATCAAGGATATTATGGTATGATTTACAGGTGTCTGCGTTTGTGTAGGAGAAGAATATATTTCATCATTTTTTGTAATTGGAGAGGCCATAAAGCCTTCAGTTTGGTTACGGCTCTGGCAAAATGAGCATTTAAATGACTTCACACTTAGGGATGTCTTCTTAAATGACGTACTGGTAAAACCAACACATTGATAGTGAAACAAGGCCGGACAGGCTGTGCATTTAATCTTATCTTTTTGAAGAAGGGTCGTATTACATGAATTGCAAGACATGTTAGTTGTAAATAAAAGTATTAATTATGTAACTTTCAATGTTGAAGATTAATCGGATATAATTTGTTTAATTTGTATTCAATATAATTTAATAGTCTTCACTTACTTCACTTACTTCTCTGCCCATCCAACGCACTTTGCAATATACAGCTGCTATGGTCGCGCAAAAAAGGTCTTAAGCACCGTGCATGTGAAGGCGCTTACGCGTTCATGTTAACACAGCAAAAAAACACTTATCAAATTCTTGGAGAAAAATTTTTCGCACATCTATAATTGTTCTGATTTATAACTTCACTATTTTATTGTACTAAAATAATTAAAATCCATGGCTTAACTTAAAATACTTTCCCTCAGCTAATTTAACTCTTATTTTTCAACACCTTTTTTTTAAATTTAGACGGAGCTAACAGCGCGTACGTTACGTTGCGAGACCGACTGACCTGTGTATATTCATATATATATAATCGGAATCTCGGAAACGGCTCCAACGATTTTCATAAAATTTTGTGTGCAGGGCGTTTCGGGGGCAATAAATCGATCTAGCTAGGATTTACTTTTAGAAAATGAATTTTGTCCGTGTTTTTAGGCAATGAAAAACTGCTACAATATCGTTAGAATAAGAAGGTAAATTTTGACAGTTTATTAAGGATTACAAATAGCTTAATTGGTATATTGGACGGTCACAAAATCGTAATACCATGGTTCGAGCCCAGACCGACCGACCGACTTTTTTAAATTTTTTTTCAAGTTCCTTTCTTTTTTGAGAAAATCTATTTTTTCGAGCCCTTTTTTTAGTATTTTTTAAAAACACGAAAATTTAAATTAAACTAATTGCACTCATGATTTTTTATTCAAATAACCAGTTCAGTTTTTTTCTATTATATCGCTAAGATTAAAAAATATTATTCGTATTTCATCAGTATGTAATTTGTATCTAAATATAATTTCCAAAACACACGAATTAAAAAAACCGAGCGAAAAACACCGAGCAAAGCTCGGTCAACCGGGTACCTAGGTACTTAGTATAATTGTTACAATTAAATGTCAAATTTAAATCATTGTTATATGAAAAATTATTCAATAATAAATTTAAATCATATCTTATTTTATTCTCCTGTGGCCAACCCTGTATGTAAGGCAATGTAAACAAGATAATTTTATGTACATTTACAGTATTGAGGTAATCAATATATTTTAATAATTGATTTTCGTTTGCATTGCCTCTTCTCCCAACAAGAATTATTAATGTTCTATTAGGACAAAACTTACTATTTAAAACTTTATTCATTATTTGATTAAAGGATGCCCCAGACATACAATAATTACTAATCAGTTGTTCTTTCAAATGGGTATTTAACATCATGTCCAAATTTTTACCTGTATCATCACAATACATAATAACTTTATGTTTTTTAATATTTGAATTACTTTTAAATTTTTTATTCTTTGTTATGGTACCGCTATGTAGTAGTGGTGTAAATAAGGAGTCATTACTGTTTACACATACTGTCCCCGATTAACATGGTATGGAGCGCTGATTCAACCTCTGATGTTTTCTTAAGGAGTCAAAGCGCTCCTTATTGTATTTACATGACTTTGCCACATCATTCATGGCCAATATGTGTTATTTTATCTTATCCTGAGCCGATGCATAATTATTTGAGATAAATCGTAGGGTGTTTTTAAGCGACAAAACTTCTGAATTGAGACACTATTTCAGTCTCACATACTTCTCTGATATATGGTAGTAGAGCTGGCATAAGGCCGGCCACAGTCTAGCGTGTAGCATGTCGATCTGAGATCAACTAATCGGAGTATCGATTTCATGGGCCAAAAAGATCTGTTTTATAATCGATATATAGTAGTGAATTGATCCAGTGAATCGATATGTCACGCTATAAAATCGAGATCAAATCTTTTTCTGTTCTCATAAGAACTATAAAATTATTTATAATTACTTAAATGTGTCTAAACTCGTAAAGAACGACAGTTTTTCTATTTAAAACCTAGCAAAACTGCTGTGTGCTCAGTTTTTCTCGCCTCTTATTAATGGATTAAAGAAATAAAAAATAAATTACGTTTGTAATCTGTACTTTTTGTTGTTGTTTGGAATCTGAAAGCAAATCGTAAAAAGATCGATCTTTTAGACCTCGATTCTTTTGTGAATCGATTCATCAGATTTTGTTTCGAACTCTCTTTCTCTTATTGCCAGTTACGTTCGGTATTTTATGAATTAGTATTTTGTGCAATACATTAAATATTCTACGTTTAAAGTGAACAAAATTGTAAATTAATATTAAAGATCATGTTTTGCAAATTTTCGGGTGAATAATAACAAATTATGGATGGAGGCCGAAAATAAAATTTTACTTCAGTCGTGTGGTCATAAGCACATAAAAAAAAATATAAAACACTCACGCCTGTCACCCAGAGGGGTAGGCAGAGACTACAGACTTCCATTTGGCACAATCCTGACACACCTCTCTCGCTTCATTCATATCTATACACCTACGTATACATGCTCGTCGGTTAAGGGTACTCCTAATTTGGCCCGTTTTCAATAAATCGCCAATTTGGTCAATAAATTTTCGCCTAGGACGTCCCTTTCCGATTCTGCCATTCACTTCTGCAACATATATTTTCTTTGTCACTCTTTCCTCATACATTCTTTCTACTTGACCAAACCACCGTAGCATTCCTTTCTTAATCCTGGTCACAACATCATCTTGCAAATCACACTCTTCTCTTATTACACAATTTCTTGCCGTCATTCAGATTCAGCCCTAACATACTCCTTAACGACCGCATTTGTACTGCGTTCATTCTACTCTCGTGCTTCTTCTGCCACACCCAACTTTCACTACCATACGTTAAAGTAGGGACCAACACAGCATTGTGAATTGCCATACGTGCCTTTCTTGACACATTTTGACTCTTCACAATAGAGTGCAGGGTAGG
This sequence comes from Parnassius smintheus behrii, assembly GCA_036936625.1. Taxonomy (NCBI): domain Eukaryota; kingdom Metazoa; phylum Arthropoda; class Insecta; order Lepidoptera; family Papilionidae; genus Parnassius; species Parnassius smintheus. The sequence continues at coordinate 3,340,331 of JAUPFT010000022.1, read as the reverse complement.
GCCCCATTTATTCTATTTCCTGCATTAAATACACTCGTTTTTTTCTATTTTTTTTTTTTGTTTTTGACCACCAATGTTCTATTAAAGGAGGCTATAGGTATATTAATGAGAAATTATTTATACATTGTATCTAAGAAAATAAAATATTATTACATGAATAATATTACAAATGTTTCACGTATAATAATTTATGTTGATAACCTCAAGGTGTTTGAAGTTGTAATTAATGAGTAAAATTTACGTCATTTTATTGTCATACAAGAAAATGTTACTTTGTTTATCTACTTCAGTTTATAATAATAACTCCTTATAAATTCAAGCCAACTATCTAATCAAACTTTTTGTTATATTCATAGAAATGAATACTTCGGTAGAAATTATCTGAAAGATCAGGTGAAGTGTGTGCTAGTTGATCAACCTCCAGAAAATACATTTTAATAATAGTACAGTTGAAAAGTATAGTTACAGCCTACACACGTCCACTCCTGGGGAAAGGCCTTCTCTCGTTTCTTCATCATGGAAGGGTGACAGGAATTGAGCAACGGCTCTGGAGCTAAGCGTTCGCTGTAAATTTAATTGGTGTCTGTTTTTATATTTTCTTTTATTTATTTAATGAAAAAATTGCATAATCCTCACAAATCTGACACCTTTTTACTTCACGTAGAAACTCTGGTGATTTTTCTCGTGTTTGTCATGTACGTTAGTTGCACCGCCTCTTCTATTTCCTCATATTGCATGCGTTATGCGTAATGTGGAGTATGGAGTTAGGTCAGTTCCAGGTTTCAAGTTCATTTCAGCGTGAAATACACTTAAGCTAAAAATATAAATGGCCAATTTTATGACCTCTCAACTTACTGTTGCTGTTATATCAGTTTCTTTGAATTTTTTATAAGTTTCTTTATTGTGTGATGTTTCGGAATCGTACTAAGTGATGATATGATCGAATATCATCACTTAGTACGATTCCGAAAACAACTCTACTTTTAATTGTTGAATATCAAGCATTTGATATTTTTATTATACTGTATTACTTTGATGATATATTTTATCAGTTACATCTTTTACGCTAATATCCAAGGAATCAATAAGAATTTTTATTATGGCTACTTGTCCTGTCATACTCTTCAATTACTCTTTACCCATTTCCTATTTAGAAGATATAGTACTAGAGCAAACTGTAGTAAACCCATACTGCAACGGTGGTTTGACGGAGAGAATAGAGATGGGGCGATAATGTTCAACATCATGTTTTGACCCACTTTTATGAACTGGAGTTATATTTGCATGTTTCCACCTCGTAGGAAAAACACCCTCTGACAAACACTTATTATAGATAATGTGCAAAGGCTTATAAATATTTTCAGCAGTTTGTTTGAAAAAGAGTGGAGGAAGGCCATCTGGACCAGGACCCTTGGAAGTGTCTAAGTTTTTGAGTTCATTTAGAATTTCAGTTTCAGTGAAGTAAATATTAGAAATTAAAATATCGTGACTTGAGGTACAAGACGGAGGCCGCCAATGCGAAAGAGAAGGGGAAGAGGGTTCAAACACTGATTGAAAGAAGTCAGAGAACATATTACATACCGTCTCGGGGTCGCTGGATTTAAGGTTATGGTAATGCAAATTGGACGGAATTTTAGTCTCAGTTTTGCGACTCGATACATAGGTCCAAAAGTGTTTTATATTTTTAGTTATATTTTCCTCTACAGTGACCAAAACCAAAGACCAAAGAACGACCAAAGAACCACAGAAAGGACCACGCTCTTACAAAATACCAGCGTGAATAAGTAGTGCTGCTGTGATTCGTACGGTGATTGTAGAGAACCTGAGATCCGTTTTACTTTCCATTTTTGAAGTCCAATTCCACTGTTTTTAATATGAACATATATGTATATACGTTCACACTTTATTGAATTTATTGTATCACGTATCTTGATAAAATAAAATTACATCTCCTCTAAACAAATTTCATTCGAATCTTAACAGAAGGGAGTAGCCATAGCGCTTTTTCTCCACACCGAACTGTCTGTCATTTTTGTGGGGGTAAATCTGCGCACATTTAATAGTACTTTATAGTACGAAAATTACACAAAACAGAACAAAATCTAACAATTTCACATACATATAGATACATTTTATCATTATTGTTCGGTGACAGAGGCAACTCGGATACAGGCTCGGATCAGTCGCTCGACCAATCTGCATATTGTATGCGGTCATGTAGCCTGTGTTGGTAAACAAATCCGAAACAACATTACTGTTATTACTGTAATTTTTAGTCTTAAGAAGTATACTAAACGTAACGCCTTCTTCTTGTAAATTTTACGTGGCAGATCTATTTTGCAGCAAAAAATGAACAAAGCGACATTTTTTTAGGTAGTGGATTCAGCAGCGCAACTTAATTTAGTCTAGCAAGCAGTGCGGCTACAAGTTTTATTGTACGCATAGGACCACGTGGTCTTATACTTTATCAGAGTCCTCTCTGTCAAAGTATAAGACCACGTGGTCACGCCTGCGTGTGCCTACTCCCCTTCGATTCATCGGTAGCCGTGTTGCTCTATAATGCTTGATTAAGTTCTTTAGATTCAAATCTGTATTTTTAAAACATTAAAAAAATCGAACTTACCATTAGTCACCAAACAAGCAACTAATAGTGAGAGCAGACCGTAGACTAGACCTCACACTTACAGAAATATAAGTATACATAGAAAATAGATGATATTAATTTACAACGTGGATTAAAAATAAAACTATTGGTACCCTTTTAAGTAGGCTTGAATATCACAATCTTAATGTTGTCTTAACAGTTTGATTAAGAACTTCATCTCCTGCTTTGCCGCCCTTAAAAATGATTTTTTTTTTTCAAATTTATGTGATACTACCCCCAAAACAAAATATATATAATTTAAAAAAACTATAAGTCGTAAGACTGCACGTTAGAAATGAAAACTTTTAGCTTCACAAACTTGTAAACATTATTTTTGGGTTATTAAGAAATATCTATATACATATTTGAGCGAGTTACATATGCCTATCGAAACCTTGCAAGTCATCACTAACAGCACCTATTAAACAGCACCGCCTGCTAAGCAAATAACAGCACGTGCCTTAAGAATATTCAACACAGTGCCATCTGGAAGTCACTAATCGCCTGTTAAACAAAATCAGTATAACTTTAAAGACTTGACTTAAGTAACGTGAATTAAGAATATTCAACAGTATAAAACCCAGGGTCTAATTGTTAAGAGAACCAAGAAGTAATTAAGTTAGTTTGTAGTCTAGTATTTCTGTGTACTCACATTGTCACAGTAGTTAGGTTAACTTGTAAGTTAGAAAATAAAATTAATATAGGAAAAGTCCTCGTCTCCTTCCACTTCAGCCAAAAATTATATACCTTTAAAAACATAAAAACTTAAAAAAATTAAAAATAAATATATTTTGATACATCTCTATGACGTTAACAATTGATATTTAAAAAGAAACAAAAACACAACGATAATTCTAATAACTATAAAATTATTTCTTTAAGATTGTTTATTTTTAACCATTGCGGATAATAATAAAAGCAATGATAAGTTAACTAATGCCTGACGAAATGTATTTATCCAAGGTACTTTGAGTACGAATATTTTAACTCATCTTGTGGCGTACATATAATAAATTTAATTAAGGTGATTTTTCACTCTTCTCCCATCATTTGTCGGTGACGTAAAATAACCTAGTAAGAGAATTCAAGACGTTGCTGATCATCTCCTGGTTTTCCTATTGGTTTCCTTTTGGTTGCTTCCCACTGTTACCTCCTAAGACATCCCTAGTACCACAGATTAAAATTATTTTTTTTGTTCTTATCTACACAGTATGAACTTATAGTACCCTGAAGTCTCGCAGTTGTTTGCTTGGGTTGGGATTTAATTTTATGAATTATAGGATCTGTGATAACTGTGGTTAACTACGACATCCAGACGTTAAACATCTCAGTCCCCCCCTCACACCGTGACTATGGGTGCTGCAAAGTGCTTTAACGTCGGGTATATAAATAAATTAATATACGCGATAAAACACGTAAAACCTGTATTCTTTAAATTTGTAGTGTTCGAGTAAATAATAGGTCCTTACATATGAAATTGGCGTTTTGTACGGGAGGAATATAAAGTCAATTTTTTTTGTAAAATATATTTAATTAATCAAAGTATGCACCGTTGTTATATATGCACTTTTACCATCTAGGGTAGTAGTCTATAGGTAGTTCATTGATCCCTTTACTAAAAAAACCATGGGGCCAAAAATCAATAAACTCTTTGAAGACTGTTTGGACTGCCGCATCGGAGTTGAATTTTTTTCCTTGTAAGAAGTTGTCCAATTTCCGGAAAAAATGGTAATCTGTTGGATCAAGGTCCGGGGAGTACGGTGGATGTCGCAAACATTACAATTGTAGCTCATCTAACTTAGTGGTTGTTTGTTGTGCAGTGAGTGGTCTTGTGTGTGAAGCAGTAGTGGCCTAGAGCGATTGACCAATCTCGATTGTTTAGCAGCTAATAAAGATTCTGCTGATAGATATCTGCCGTAATCGTTTGGCTAGATTTTAGAAAGCTGTAGTGAACGACACCGGCGCTAGTTCACCAAACACTCACGAGTAACTTTTTCTGAGTCAGTTTTCGTTTAGGGCAGGATTTGGCTAGGTCTCCAGGGTTCAGCCATTGCAACGAGCGCTTCCGATTTTCGTACAGTATCCATTTTTCATCACAAGTAATGATTCAATTTTAAATCCTTTCATTTTTGTGTCGGTTGAGCAAAGTAACACAGCAGTCAATGCGTGTTTGCAAGTTCGATTCACTCTATTCACGAGGTAACTATCGTTCAAGTTTTTTTTTACTAACCCAATTTGCTTCAAGTGGGTTAATACAGTTTTATCACTTACCCCGAAGCCTGCAGCTATCTCTGAAGAGCTTTGTGATGGATCCGTTTCCACAATAGCCTTTAATTCTTCATTTTCCACTTTCCTCCAGGCCGTCTACGGGTTTGGTTCTGAAGGTCGAAATTTCCAGAACGAAAACGTTGAAATCAAAAACGTACCGTGCTTTCTTTTGCGACACCAGAGCCGTACACATCATTAATTCTTCAAGCTGTTTCTGCAGCACTGGTGTCACGGCAGAACTCGTACTCGCCAATATACCGACATTTCGTGTTTTCCTTTGTGCGGTAATAAGCGACGCCAAAGAAAAAAATAATAAGGAAAAAACAAATGAATGACTGTTTTCAAAATTTAAATGTACCAACTAAATGAATTTATAAATTTGAATTTGCAATTCTCAACCAAAGAGGAGATACTTCAGATCAAAGTAAGGACCCAATATAAGAAATCACTATTTCATACCACATTTTTTCACTTTTTGGGGTAAATTTTTTTTTCTAGTTTTTTTTTTTTGCGACAATTCCTAAAATATAACCAATTAATAAAAAAAATTCAAAATCGATCCCCGAAAAACGAAGATATCGAATAATACACATACAGAAAAAGATAGGTACCTACTCGAATTGAGATTCCTCCTTTTTTTAACTTGGCTAAAAGTGCCACAATTCCTGCTAAAGCCAGCATTTACTATGGTAATTTATAAGTTCCAGCATCAAACTTTAAAAGTAGCAGGTATTAATTTTAACACTTCGTGCTTTTCACGTGATCAGATCGGTAAGTTTTCGCGTGCTTCAAAATTTGAACCTCTTGGTGGAAAATACGAATAATAAAACGTATAAAGTAGTTTACAGATCATCTTCAATTTACTTTGACCTGAGTACCTTCAAATTGCTTTCCACAATCAGCCATTTTTGTGCCCAGTTTTTATCATACTCTTCTTAAGTTAGTTTTAATGTACGTTATTTAAGTGTTGATAGAGAGAAACTGGAACAGGAGATGCGGTCTATCTCCCGTACATCCTGCAGTACCTTCTGAAAAAAACCCAAAATTATAAAAATTGTGGTTGCCAACCCAAGTGCCAAGTATGGAAATAACGATACAACCTCTTATGTGAGCAGTGAACTTTTGTAGTTGTAATGAATGGAATTTTCTACGTAGTAGAGCCATGCTGCAGTTATATAAGTAGTATTGTTGTAGCACGAATGGGTCAGTTCGACCGTGGAAGAACCGCGCTCTCACAGAATATCAGCGTAAAATAGTAGCTTAATGCTGCTGTGTTTCGTATGGTGAGTGTAGAGAACCGGGAGTGGAGAGAAAAGGGTCTCCTTTTTACTGGAAACGAGGCATTCCGTCTTAGTCCTCACGGGTGACAACGCATCCGCATTTTGATTCGTAATCGAGGAAAGATGTAGATGTCTATGGGCCGCAGCAACCACTTACCATCAAGTGGACTGTGTGTCGTTTGGATATGTGTCATAAGTATAGTGTTTTAAGCAGTTTGAAACCTACGCGAAAAAATTGTTACGTAGAGAGCCTTCGAAGTGTTGTCGTTTTAGTAGTCAGGCGAAGCCGCGGGAAAAGGCTAGTTTACAATAAACTTAGCGTGTTATTATAATGAAACTCAAAGGTTACTAACAGCCCAAAGAGATACGTCTAGTTCTTCGGCTCTGTATAAAACAAAACAGTTGCAGGAAAATTTCCGTAGAATCAAGAAACTTATTTCGTAGCCGGTGAATAATGAATACGCCTTTTTAATAGTCGTGTAATCAATCTCCATTTTTAGCATGAAAAGACACACGAAAATTTAAGATCATTAATCAGTCGAAGTTATTATTTGACGTCCCATTGTATGGATCATTGTTAAAAGTTGTTTTGGTGTGAGAAATTTCATCAGTTGTTTCTCGAATTTCGCGTAAGATAGATTTTATAAAGATACTATCAAGAAAGTAACATTATTGTTGTTTTTAGTCAAGCAGCCAAACTTGAATAATATTTAGGGTGTTCCGAAGCTAGTGGCAGCAGCCTGTGGTCTTCAGTGAAGATAATCTTGATTTAGAAAGATAGAAAAATGAAAACACATGTTGCTTTAACCGCAACTTTTCTTCTGGTGTTCGGTAAATATATTTTTACATAAAATATATATATTCATTCTTTATAAAATTGAAGAGGTTCTGTATTCAACAATTATTTGCATCCCATAATGTACAAATTAATAAATATTAAATTATCCTAATATGTACTACAAATGTCGGATATAGATAATTCAAATAGAGGAGGACGCAAAAACATTTTATTATTCATTATTATTATTATTACATTTGTCATTGAGGTATTCATACATAGTGTAATAACATTTATTAATTAGAATCACTTTTAACTGTCTTATGAAAATATTATCGTTTGTTTAATTTTTTAATGAGTTTGGCAGATTATTATAGTCATAATAGTTATGGACATAACGCAAGTGCTTAAGGAGAATAGTTTCATTTTGGAGGTTGGTAGCCTTAATCTATTTTCATGTCTAAAACTTTATGCCGTGTTTTAATGTAGAAATTAGGGAGGGTATTTTCGCACAGTTTTGCATAATTCCAATATATAAATACAAATCAAGGAAAAAGTTTAAGTACGGTCGACAACTTTCAGTCTATTTTAATCGTTGACAGAGAAAAGGTTTCTCTGTCTACGTTTTTTATGTTACACATAATGCGAATCAGTTTTTTTTTTTGTAAGATGAAGATAGTGGTTGCATTTGTTCTGTTACCCTACAGGATAATGTACTTTAGCCACGCCTATGCGTAGGTATTATCAGTAGTTAAGGCAGTCTGGAAGTCAGTTGTCATTTTTATTTTACTTATGGCATATACAAAACTTGACAATTTGTTTCGAATATTTTGAATATGAGATTTCCAGTTAATATTACTGACTCGATTTTTGTATTTTTAAGAAAAATTAATTTTAAACGGCGTTTGATAATATGATGGGGCGATAATTATCGATATCAGTTTTTGAATGTTTCTTATGGATTAGTATTTTAATGCTTTTTTAACACGTCTGGGAAGATGCACTCTGTGAATGATCAGTTGACTAGTTTACAGAGTGATAGAGCTAGCTCATCTGCATAATGTGTGGTTTAGTTTGGTAGTAATTCGTCTATCCCGGAGCTCATTTTATTTTTTAAATTTTGTATTATTGTATATACTTCCCTTGGAGTTACTGGGCTGAGATATGTAGAGTTGTTTGACGCTTTCTGTGTAGTTCCACCACGTGCCAGCGGGTTATAATTTTCGCCTATCGAAGCATAGAACCTACTAAAAGTGTTTGCTATTAAAATCTTTATATTTTATAATATTTTATCTATTCTTTCTTTTATTATATGTCACATTGTTTTGATTTTATTATTTGATCCTATAATTTTATATCTGTATTTTATTTTCTTTGATGTAATAACAGCTTTTTTTAGTAATTTTCCATATTTTTATAATGTTAGATAAATATTTCATTATTTGACTTTAACACCATATGGTTCACCAAGGTTTTTTTATATATTTAATTTTACAAAATTTCTGACCAATTGCATGAGTCCAATTTGGATTTAAAGTTTTGCATATTATTGACATTAAAATTTCTTTTTTTTTTTTGTTTCGTTTATTATTTTTATATCTATAATTGTGCTCTTGTGATCGAAAAGTCCAAATTCTTCTAAACTAGTTTTTAAGTTTTAGGTTACAGAAATTTGTAAATATTAAATCTAAGCATGTTGATATTTGTACACTTAGCTCCACTGCACACACTTCTAATACATTTTTCTAATACCTTGTATTGACATTTAGGTTAATTCTTCTCTTTCTACATATTTTAGAACATCTCTCAACAAGATAGACTACTACTATAACTACATCGCCAACGCGGGATTTTCTACAGAATGAAGCAGTTATCTTATAATTTGAAAATAGTATCAATAGTATCAATGTAGTATTTCAAGCCTAAACCAAGATTCTGTGATGCATATTACTTAAAACTATGGAAATTCTATCAAAATGCTTCTAGTACGTCTTGTTTACTAAAAATGCTCTGTATGTTTTAAAACGATATTTTTAACTGTAAATTATTTTTCTGGTTTGTGATATTTTATATCAGATCGTGATTTGCATATAGGTTTCGTTAAAAAATATTTTTAATATTCGGATTTTGTATTTTCTGATTTATGGTAATAACTAATAAAAAAAATTATCATCATTATTAATCTCATCTGCCGAATCACAGTGAATATTCCGGAGACTCTTTTTACTGCAAACGAGGCACTCCATCTTATTCCTTACGGGTGAAAACGCATCTGCATTTGGATTTGCAAATCGAGGATAGATGTAGATGTCTATGGGCCGCAGCAACCACTTACCATCAGGTGGACTGTGTGCTCGTTTGTCAACCTATCATATAAAAAATATCCTCTTTAGGTAGCTTAACGCCTTTTAAATCTTCTTTACTTTGGTAATTTTTGATTTTATATTTATAGTGGAGTCATAATATTTCTTGAAGTATATTTTGGCACAGATGTCTTAAGATATTACGTAGCAGGCTTGAATATGAATAGCGTAAATGTGGTTAAAGATATTTTATTTTCAAAAGAAATATACATTTCATTTAATGAGAAGTTACAATATTTAAGTTATAAATGGGTTATGAGCATACAGATTGCAAAATAAAGAAATATATATATATATATATATATATATATATATATATATATATATATATATATATATATATATATATATATATATATATATATATATATATATATATATATATATATTAACATTAAAAGGGAAGGAAAGAGTTTCGTGATATACAACTTCTTATTAGTTTAGGCATACAACTTAATACTTCTCATATTATCTTTTTATGTATTGATGAACAAGTTACAAATCTTTTAGAATACAATAAAGTGGGTAGTAAGGTATTTCATATCGTTACCGATTAACGCTGATTAGCGGTCGGCATATGGACAGGGTCGGATTTAGAATTTATTCATTATATTATGTTGTTTAATTTGATTTTAAAGATGTTAAGACTATTTAATATTTTTATTTCTTGTGGTAGTTTATTATATATTTTAACTCAATCAAAAAGTATACTCTGCTTACCATAATTTGTTCGTACCATACTTATGTAAATATTACTAGTGTTGCGAAGTACTTTCTTTCCTTTGCCTTTATTTGTTTCAAATTTTAATTGTGTGTGTATTTTACTATCTAGATTTTTCTTTATTACAATACAGGTATTATAGCAATATGTTTGATAAATATTCATAATTTTAGCTTTACTGTACTGTTTGTAGGTGTAATGAAGTTATAATTAAATAATAGTTTTAATATTTTATTTTTCCTTATTTGTGCATTTGTATTTATTTCCAAGTATCTTTGATAGTTGCGCGGTCAGGCCTTGACCTTGTTCATCTCCAAATATATGTAATCTGTCTTCGCATATGTGTTTTTGCCTTGTCTGTCCTGGATTTATTCGAATTTCGGAATTTTTATTTTAGTCTCAAAGATTTTTTGTCTTCCAGACGATGTTTCAGTTGGTTATTATTCCTTTCTTCTTCGGTAAAGCTAAGCTTAGTTCTGTTTAGCCTCTTCCTGTTTTTTGTTTGGTTTTTTTTTTGAGTCCGATGTTCATATTTTAGTCAAAGCTTTTATTTTTTGCTCATATTATCATAGTAGTAACTTCCTACCTTAGCTCTAATGCGGCTCGTTCAGTTCTTCACATTTAAAACGGATTTCGGTGACATCGGCTTTCAATATGGTGATGTTTTTTAACGTTCTGGTCACGTCTACATGATAGAGCATCACGGGAGGTAGCTTGTTGAAATAACGCGTGACGAAAGCTGGGATATCATCAGGATCGGTCTCATTGAACAGCCTAAAGATTTCTTGCAGGTCTTTCTTACCGCGTCCATCCCTGTGACGTGTAATAAGACGGATTTAGGTCACAGCTGAATTTGCTAACACCTTCTTTGCTTGGATGATTTCGTGCTTGGTGAAGCTAGTCATCAGTATCTGCACCAGACACTTGGTCCATAGCGTCTTATTATTGTTGAATACACGCTATTTTAAATTATTTTCGCTAAATAGATATGCTTACGTACGTATGCCGCCATATCATTACGAAGCGACTGCGCTGACCGGCAGTAGAATCGCGCTTAATGTCGATCCTTATTTAAAGAGCATTATTCTAATCAAACGAAACCCTACTATCATATCAGGTCTAATAGATCAAAAATCCTTGTAAAAGAATACCGATTCTTACTTAGGATTTTTCGTGATGCCAATGAAATTAAAATCATCCAAATTCCCGTAAGGAAGGTGGCTGGGCATCTGCTAGGGATTTTTTTTTTAAAAAAAAGAATATTAACAATGCTATAAACATTATTAATATTCCCCTTAACCACTCGTGGTAAGCTTAAATTGCTTGTGTTACGAGTGGTTCACGCCAGTAGTCGAATGGTGGATTCGAACCCACGACCTTTTTGAGTTCGCGGTCCGCGCCCTGCCATTAGGCTACTGTCGCTTTTAACTTTTTTCATAGTTAAAATTAAATCCAAACCCGAGCATACCACTGCGAGACTACAAGATACTGTAAGGAATTGCATAGTTAATGCCTTTCTCTCCCTTCCACCACCGGACAACCAGACGATCGCCTAGTCTCTACCATTTCGTTGTCAACTTGCTACGCAATAGAACCAAACGGTTTATTTTCGTACAACAAAGGAATGGAATACGTTGCCAGCATCCATCTCCCCATCCGATTACGATGTAGCCGTCTTGCAGGCAAGAGTAAATAGGCTTATTTTAAGTCAGTACGCCTTACTATATTCAGCATGCATCGCCACTTACCATCAGGTGGGATAATACTCATGCGCTGGCTTAGAATAGCAAAATTGAAGGAAAAAGTGTAGTATTCGCTTAAATATAACAAATTATTACAATTCTGGTTAATCTTAAAAACTTTATCATTTGTTAACATTGGTTGTTAACTTTGGTAGGATACGTGGTAGAGCCATGCTGCAGTTATATATTAGTAGTATAGTTGTAGCATGAATGGGTCGGCTCGACCGGGGAAGGAACACGCTCTCACAGAACACCAGCGTCAAATAGTAGCTTAATGCTGCTGTGTTTCGTTTGGTGAGTGTAGAGAATGAAGAGGATAGGTCACAGCAATCACTTACCATCAGGTGGACTGTATGATCGTTTGTCATATTATCCTATAATAAAAATCATAAACCATTGCATGTTATGTTGAACGTATTCTGGAGGGGAATCCCTGACCTAGTAATTCGTAATACAGGCTTCCCCCTAGTACAGACCAGAGTACACGTACATATACCTTTTTAAACCAAAGTGAGAGTAAATAAATACATATTATTATTGTTATATAATTTAACGAATTATGTCATATTTACAGATATCGTAAAATGTACTGAGACTGAAAATGTTAACAATGAAATCTCAACCGTATCTACAGTATACAAAAAACAGACATCTTACATTGACTTGTTGATAGATGATCTACTAGATCAAGAATGGGATGAAAGCGAAAAATCGTGCTATGATCAGACTTTAACAGTTCTGACAAATGTTAGGAACTCTACGCTATGGGCCATGTGGAGTAAGTATATTTAAAACAAAAGCTTTACTGACACTTTTTCTCATGTATCCTAAAGCGTTTTTCATTCTTATAAAGCACATAGGCACATAGGCACATCTAGATGCAGATCAATTCTTGGTTTCAAACGAGGGTTGCCAACTCTACTATATATTAGAGTTTTCTACCATTTTTGGGTTCCAAATACTGTTTTTCTTAATAAATGTAGGGTAGGTTAATATATATTTATATAATGTGGTAATGGCTTAAAGCACCAGAAGTGTTTTCTTATAAAAATAAAACATCAATTTGTTGCATCGTTATCATCGCCATCATTATAACAGTCCCATCCAAGGAATGAAACAAAACAAGTTCCTACCTCACCTGCGTCCGTCGACTTACTGCTAGTCTCAACAGGTCGACACTAACTAAAGCAAAAAAACTATATATTTTGCTTTATTTCCTGTTAAGAACCTAAAATATACTAATTATAATAAAATAAAGTTGGTAATCTATATAATTATAATAAAATATAGTTTGGCACCGAAGAAGCATACTACTCAAGCATTGAGATAGCGTACCCATCACAGAAATAGTAATAATAAGACAATAGAAATTAATTAGCGCTCGATTACTTCCAAAACCGATATCGCCACATCTTACCGTATTACAAATATAAGCAATGCACATATCTTATGTTTCACTTTACATTGCTTGGCGAGTTTGTCAACGTCGCGTGCGTCGCGTATTACGTTAGAATAAAAGCAACAATGGCAATTATACAATACGAAAAGTGATAAAAATGAAAGTTTACAAAGGTAAATATCATAATAAAGTATTTATCTAGATGTAAATTAGTTAAAATATGATAATTAGTAAATAATCAACTTACCGATGAAATGTTATGCCTTTATAAGTTGAATTACACGTCCTTGATGAGTTTTTACAACTGACTATGCTGCAGTTCACCATTATAAATTTATAATAACAAAAATTCACTTACGACGTTCTCCACGCAACTAAATCAAAAAATAGTGAATGATGTTCGTCAACACATCATAGCGGCGACAAGGTCTATGCAACTTCTTTTGTCTTATTATTACGATTTCTGTGGTACCGATGCTATAGAACACAGTGCTGAATAATGGCAATGTAAGAAAAAACCAAACCTGCAATTTCTTTTTCAATAAATTTTGAGAGTTATTGCCAGTACAGTGTGCTAGTTTAGTGCATTGAGGCATACCTTGGGGGAGGCCTATGTTCAGCAGTGGACTTGTGAAGGGCTGTAATGATGATGATGATGATGATGATGATTGCCAGTAAGGTTTCATTTTCAGGGTGCTAGAAACGAGGTTCTTAAACTGACTTCAAAATGAAGTTTTGAAAAGTTTTCAAAACTATATACTGAGATTGTTATATTCCTTAGTTTACTTAAAAGGATAAAAATAATTTAGTTTAAATAAAAAGTAAAGGCTAACTGAGGCTTTCATTCTTTTACACTTCATTTCTAAGCAATGACTTAAGAATGTGAAATAATTTTATTCTCTTTTTCTTTGACTCAATTTTTATTTTTTAATATAAGTTATTTTTTTATTAATTAAAAATTTTCTGCCCTCCAGATTACCTTGAGTTAATAATTTTTTGTTCATCTCCTACTATCCTATATTTCTATTTTCTAGTTTGGGATAGTATCCAATTTCCCACTGGCCAGTTCTATGGGTCTCAGAATCATTTGGGTAACTTTGATCAGTGTCTGCGTAAAGAGTGGTCAAACGATGATCTGATTTTCACACAGTACTGTCTCGTTGATATAACACTGGCTGATACTGAAGTTAACAAAAAAATTACCGACTTAAATTCATATGATATAGCTGAAAAATATTTCCACGTAAGTAATCAATTTTTTTAGTTTTAATATTTATTATATCAATTTATTTTTTATAATCTATTATTACATTACTACACTATTACACTAGTAATATTAGTTTTACCGCATTTTAACTGAAATATTGAAAAATTAACAATGAAATTATGAATCTTACAATAACCTAAAAACAAACTGAAAGAGATTGTCGAGTACTTTTTACTTGTGTTTTAAGTTGTTATGCTTATACATGGTAAAGCCATACTACAGTTATATTAGTAGTATAGTTAAAGCACGAATGGGTCGGCTCGACCGGGAAAAAACCACGCTCTACCAGAATACCAGCGTAAAATAGTAGCTTAATGCTGCTGTATTTCGTATGGTGAGTGTAGAGAACTGGATGCCCCTTTATAATAGAAACGAGGCATTCCATCTTAGTCATCACGGGTGACAACGCATCTGTATTTTATCCTTAATCACGCGTGTATCCTTAAATAATGTGTACTTAATTGACTCTACATTGATGACGTTCTCATTTTATTTATATTGAAGTCGGTTGTACATTTTTTATAATTTTACCACTTGTGTCTAATATAATGATTCTCCTGATACATTATTATTTAACCCTTCAGCCCCCAAGCGGTCTCATGAGACCGCGGCCATATTCCGTCAAATCCCTAGCGGTCTCATGAGGTCGCACCCACCCACAGCACTTTAACCCATAAAAACTTACATATAGAGACTACTTTTCTATGAAGAAATTTGGAATTATATAATCAATATGAAATATTCTATCCTCTAGTGTAACAAAAAAACTGTTATCCTATGAATATTTATTTATAATCTACATTTATTTCCTACGCCATTTTCGCATGAATGTTGTGTTGATTTTTTGATTTTTCTAGTGTATTATTAGTATAGTGTTTTACTATAAAATTGTAAGGATGGTTTTGTGTGAATATAATTTATATTTTTACGTAAATAATTTCGAGTAATATATATTGAAATAATTGTGATTTTTACTGCCCACATTAGCTTGGTATGTGTTGTTTTTGTTATTAAAATACATCAGTTTTTTGAAATGAACTAAAACCTCAATTTTATATAGAAATTTTGTATAGATTTTATAATGCTAAACTTCTTCATAGAAAAGTAGTGTCCAAATGTAGGTTTTAATGGTTTAAAGTGCTGCGGGTGGGTGCCGTCAAATCCCGAGTGGTCGCATGCGACTGCATGAGAATTTTAAGGGGCCTGAGGGGTTAAAATCAATATGTACTAGCATTTAAAACATTAATTTATACGTATACAATTAAGTACGTTATACGAAATAATTTTAAAAAAATCATAACTTATACTATTATTATCACATTCTGTTAAAAAATTTTTTGTAGATCAAAACTGATTATAACTTGAGATTTAATATTCTGTCCTGGGGCGTGTGCGTACCACAAGTCTGTCAAACGCAGTCAGTTGACAGATTCGTCCGCATGTTACTAAGGATCAGTCACTTGGGAACAATCAATCCCAATCCTAAAGTTTCAGTTGGAAATTGCCAAGTTACCCGAACTCCTCCAGCGAATAGAACGGAACTGCAACTACTCATGTAAGTATTCACAGCTTTTTGTTTATTATGCTTTTCGCTCAATCTTCGTCTTTCTATTCGTATCCCGGGCGGGATAGTATGTCTTCTTCCGTCTCACTATTTTCTTACGCACATCATCCCTAACACAGTCCGTAATTTCTCAGGCATCATTAAATATACCTTCTCACCCACAAAGTCACTGTATATAATAATATAATGCCATTTTACAATGTGTCGTCCAGACCAAATTTCGGTCACGGCGACCACCGCATCAATTGAGTCTAGGGGACCACGTGATCAACAGTCGTGTTTACGACCTCTAAACCAACGGGGAGTTCGAGTCAAAGGAATGCCGCTTTATGTAAAAAAATTCAAGGAATGTAAAAGTCATGATACTTATCATTTAATTAATTTTATTGGACAAATCATGAAAGATTCTATGAATACATTAAATAATATATTTTATTATAATGTTGGTTGCAATTTACTCTCAATTTTTTTAAAAAAAAAAGGAATATTTTCCACTATCATCTTTACGTTTCGGAATATTAATGGATCACTAATCGATACATGAGCATAAGTAGTTAGAAATAAATAAATGCTAATATGTTTTGTCTGAAAAGCAATTCAAAAATAAGTTTATATAAAATTTTAATTGATATTCACGTCCATTCCGAGTTGTTTAATAAATTATTAACCTGTTTTATGAACAAATTCCAAAAAAAATAATGGTTCATTAAACAACACTGACTGCGGTGGTTATTATCTGATAATTTCATTCCTTTGTTTTTAGGCTGGGTGCAGTTGTACTGATGGTTATTGCATGTGCATTTACGTATTTTACAACGAAGCATCGAGAGTCAAAATGTAACTGCGTGGGCAAGTTATGCATATTATATTTTATATTTATATCCTATTTATTTTTTACGTGTTTTTACTGTTCCACTTCAGCTATCTTAATGACCACACGCAGTTATTAGAAACAATAAAATGACGGTATGTCTTCTTTATCGAATCCTTGTCATGAGACGAGAGGAGTTCTGCAAGGAACCATACTGGGTCCTTTTATATTTATGCATTTCAGATCTGAAAATATCATAATATATGTACAAAAGATCTACAGATTTATCTGTCATTTGTTCCAAGTCAAAATTGGGCAGATTAAGTTAAATTTAAAAATAGACAGTGATCCGAAGACTATACTCTTGTACTTCATCCAGGAAACTCAAAACACATATTTATATCAAAGAGATCAGCGATCAGATCATCTTCATCATTACAGCCTATCAAAGTCTGCTGCTGAAAATATGTCTACCCCATAGTTTCCCACAAAGTTATATATTGCCATATGAGGGGGATATTTGCCGTAGTTGCCACGCTTGGAAAATGCTGCTGTGCTACTTATATCGTAGAATTAATAATTTCATAAAGTAGTCGATCATTTCATAAAAAGGCTGTATTTTATGAAATGGAAAATATCCGCTGACCACATCGTGATGTGGTCTGGCCAGATCAATGAATAATCAGCGTTTAATAATATGAACAGCTAGACGCACGGCTACTTCATGATATGGTCAAATGTTAGTGATCATACTGTAAAATAGTTACATTATCCACCATTAGAGGTGCTGACTTTGTGATGCATCAAGGCGGTTGACAGTTTATTTGAGAAAAAACGCACGCAAATGCAAGTGTCCGCGCATTGAAAATCAATGGAATATTATTGAAGATCAAAATATGAATTATTTTAAATTGAAGGTGAAATTATTTTAATTTTTATAAAGAAAAGTGTTACCCATCCTACAATTCATATAGTACTTAATCTAACCTACTAATCTAAGGTTACTTAACCAAACCATTTTTTAACATAGGAAAATGCCTACGCATTCCCGCCTCGCGGGGGCAAGTACGGGCTATGTCGGACTCGCACCGACTAAAACCCCATAGTGTTCCACCTTCGTCGCATATTGGCAGGCCCACGGAAACGCTTTCGCACACATCCACGGCCCCACCAGCGCCACCTCCCCCCCCCCCACAGCAGTGCCTCCTGGGAAAAGGATTACTCTTCTCCTTTCTCCTCTCGAGTAAGGTGCACCAGAACACATGGCGCACTTTCCGCCACGACCTCCGACTACACCTGCGCAACGGACACCCCCATGTCCGAAGCACGAAGGCCATTTAGCCAGGAAAAACGAGCACTCAGCACTAGCCTTCCTGATCCCAGCGGCAGGTCTGGTCTATGGCTCCGCTGCCAACTAAGATTCGTCTGCGGATGGTAGGGAGAGCGGCGCGTCGCAATACCGACACTCCTCCCCCCCGCAGCCCCACCACCATCTGCATCAACGGTGCGACACCGTTTGAGCCGCGGAGGATGTAGGTAGTGGCGCATCGCCATACCAACACTCCTCTTCCACCGCGACTCCACCTCGGCTGCAGCGGTAGAGGGAGAGGACACCCCTCTTACCGTAGCCTACCAGCATCCAAAGTGGGCTCACCAAGCCCACTCGGAGTGGCCACCTCGGGCCGGCACTTCACCTCGGGCCAGCCATGTGGGTTCCGTAACGTGTATAATATCCTAACTAACCTAAGCCAATTTAATAAATCCTAACTTAATCTAACCCACGTGGTAGAGCCATTCTGCAGTTATGTTAGAAGTATAGTTGTAGCATGAATAGGTCGGCTCGATTAAAGAAGGACCACGCTCTCACAGAATACCAGTGTAAAATAGTAGCTTAATGCTCCTGTGTTTTGTATGTTGAGTGTAGAGAACCGGAACCCCTTTTACTGGAAACGAGGCATTCCATCTTAGTTCTAACGGGTGACAAAGCATCTGCATTTTGATTTTTAATCGAGTATAGATGTAGGGTCACAGCAACCACTTACCATCAAGTGGATTGTGTGCACGTTTGTTACCCTATCCTATAAAAAAACCTAACCTTTGTTTTTTCGTGGCAAAAATCTCATGACTCCTACCGGCTAAATCTCTACGGTGATCTCCTTCAGCGTGTACGAGAGATTTCAGGATTTCTATTCCGTATACAACCAGGAGCAGCTAACGACTCGGTCCAGCTCCTCCACGGTCACCCCCATCTCATCTTGCCACTCCCCTAACGACGGCAGGTTGTCCTGAGTGACATGACTGGTCCTCTGGGAAAAGCGTGCTGATCACTTTTCCCAGCAAGTCCAGGTTTTCCTTGTAGTCAGCTAGGGTCCTATTAGGAGAGACATGGAACCCACTTTAGCCAGGGTGCTCTGCTACAAGTCCCTGAACCATTCAAGGACGACGCAGGGTGTAGCACCATCACCACTCCCCGAGTAGATGACTCCGGAGTCCGATTCGTCGCCAAACTAGCAAAGATGGTCGGGGACGGCTGCTACTACTGCAAAGGCAACCCGCTATTCCCCGATAATCTGCATGAACAGATTTTGTGAATGGCGGCAATTCAAGTTACTCTGGAAAACTTTGAGGAGCGTGACTTTTACGTCATAGTGAATTCCATTGCCGAGTCGGAGCTTAGTGCTGCAACAGATGCTGCTGTAACCGAGACCCTATCGGGAGTGGGAGGGTGTTTACGCTTCCTAACTCCACTTTTCGTAGGTTGAGCGCATTTTCCCCTAACCTACGGTTACGCCTAAGGTCGGAACAGACTGGACAATCAAGTGCCGACGTGATGGACTGATTCGCTCTGTGACCTACAACTCTAAGAGGGTTCACCACGGACGTAGCAGCGGGTGCTCCTGTCTGCCTCGTGAGGTTATTTACTGCCGACGTACCCCTTTTTCAAGGCATTTGTAGCAGTTCATAGGCCTTGGCTCCAGTAGTTCCACTTAAGTGCAACCCCAGCCAATGCGTTCACATCGTTCAGCTATTATTTTAGGGACCACCGTTACTGGACACCGTATCCAGTACTTTACCTCATCATCATTTTCTTTTTCGGTTGCGGTGGTTATCGCAGTGGCTACGACTGCGGACTTGTTACTTCCACTGATGTTGGCAGCTGTGCTCTTCCAACAGTGCCAGCGGTTGGTTAGCTGGGGCCCTTTCAAAAATCAATCTGCCATGGAAGGCTTCTTCATGGAAGCTTGCTGTCAATGAAGACCACTATGTCTGTCATGAGCTCTTCTTTCCCGCTCTTAAGCTTAGATGCCGCAGGTGCTAGTTCTTCAGTAAGATTTTCCGTCTTAGTTGAAAGACTGGCAAGTTGGGAACGCAACTTTGCGTTCTCTCTCTCCAGCCTGCCGACGTTATCAATTCAGTCAGTCCTTTATGCGAGTTCTCCTGCTGCAACTTTGATATTTCGTATCATTTAGTTAGCGGAAGGTTGCAAATTAATCAACATCTTTATTATAATGGATTTCCGCAAAGTAAGGCCTGATTCTGTCAATTATCTGAAAAATGCTTTGCGGAAACGTGATTACAAGTAACTATAGATGCGATACTTTTTAAGCTAGAATCTAAACTCTATACCTAAACTGACCAAATAATTCAATGGGAAAACGTAAAGACTGGAATTAATTATTCGTAATCCATACAAACATCAGTATCTAGCGAGCATTTACCCCTTCAATAAAGTTTTGAAGTGCTTCTGATTTTTTTACAGTAATGAAGGTTGTCAGCGCATTCGACCTCAACAGCAATGCAGCAGACCTCGTTTCCATTGGAAAAGATGAAATCAAAGTGATGCATGGTATCCGTTTTTTAACGGCTTTTATCATGGTCATACTTCACGTGATGTATATTAATATCATGGCCAGAGCTGGGAATGGCTTAGACATGGATGACGTAAGTTTTAACTCTTTTAACTCATTCCAATAACATAATAAATCAGACCAAGATCGGACCCAGAACGAACTGTTAACGTCAAATGAGGATCTGTAAGTACTTCTCTCTTAAGCTCTGGTTTTCTAGGATTGCGGTGCCGCTACATGACGGTCGTAATAAAGAAGTAAATGTCGTAACTATACCGTCAAAGTAAAATTGACGTCAAACGTCAGTAAAACAAAATAGCGTGTCTTCCCTAGACAGAGAAACCTATAGACTAATGATTAGCATGACCTCGAGTGAGAAAGGACGATAACGTAGTTTTAGGTTATACAATAATCTTTATGGCTTTTAAACATATTTAGATAAAAAATTTATTTGTACTAAGAACTAAACTGAACAAGATTCACCAATCTTAAGCTCACAAAACACCTTTTTATCACTTAAACCAACTTGTAAACTCCTTA
Source organism: Parnassius smintheus behrii (assembly GCA_036936625.1). Classification (NCBI taxonomy): domain Eukaryota; kingdom Metazoa; phylum Arthropoda; class Insecta; order Lepidoptera; family Papilionidae; genus Parnassius; species Parnassius smintheus. The sequence continues at coordinate 3,319,106 of JAUPFT010000022.1, read as the reverse complement.
GATTGCTACGAACTGTCAAAGTTGTTTAGCAAAGTGTAGTGTGCTAAACAAAAAACCATCATGGAGAAAAAGACAAACAATCATACCGTTCTGTCTCATTTCTATGCAAGAGATATGCATAAATCTATCTTTTTCATGAGCGAATGCGAAAGAAGGCGTCAATTTATCTATAGGTTTCTCTGTCTACGGTGTCTTCATACAGAGCGGTATTTGAGCCGGATAGTTCGCGTTTTATCAATAGTGGTGACCGGTGAAGATAAATAATAAAAAAAATTAATCCCTTTATCGTCTTAAAAATTTCCTACCCTTCAAAACCAAGCTTACGCTGGTGCATTCCCTTATTCTACCTATTATCAACTATGCCGATGTATGTTACCCAGATCTGTCAGAAAATCTTCTAAACAAGTTGGAGCGCCTTCTTAATAATTCCATAAGGTTTATTTTGGGTTTACGTAAGTATGACCACATATCATCCTATCGTTCAAAGCTTAAATTTAAAAAAATTAAATTTTAATAGATTTTGTGTGTAACTATGACGCTATTTATTATAAAAGTAAAGAATACAATAAGTCTTTTGAAACAAGCTTGTCACCCCTTTACACATTTTATGGCTTTATGAGAATAACATACAACTAACAAGGGAATGTATGACTTATCTATTTATCTGCTTAGAATAGACATAGACATAGACAGACATAGACATAGGTTTTAGTAGCATCAATACACTCACAAAACGTACATTTAAAAGTAAATAAGAACATAAAACACAGAAGGTACAAGATGGTGAACATAATTAAAATAAGTCTCGGCAAGAGTAGTGATGTGATGCCAAAAAGGATTCCGTCTTAGCGTATGCTACCACAGGAACTGCAGCAGCGCTGATTTTCAGCGGAGCCCTGAATAGTATTTATTCGATATTGCACCCGCGTCGTTATCGGTACTAACATTCCATAAAAAACTAATGAATCAACCATTCACACAAACTATACATTTTTAAGAATAAATATAAGTGTAAAAATACATATACATACACGTGCATATACACACTCGCACATAAAATATATTTTTTTTTATAGAAGAGGGGGCAAACGAGCATGCGGCTCACCTGATGTTAAGTGACTACCGCCGCCCATGATCAACCGCAACACCAGGAGAATTGCGGGTGCGTTGCCGGCCCTTTAGAAAGGAGTAAGCTCTTTTCTTGAAGGTCCCCAGGTCGTATCGGTCCGGAAAAATCGCCGGTGGTAAACTATTCCACAGAGAGGTTGTACGTGGAAGAAAACTCCTTGTGAAACGCACAGTGGTGGACCGCCAAGCATCCAGATGGTGTGGATGGTATCGGGACGTTTGCCGTGTAGTGCGTTCACGAAATTTGGCGGCTGGGATTAATCCGAACAATTCCTCAGAGCACTCCCCGTGATAGATGCGATAAAATACGCAAAGAGATGCAACATCTCTTCGCAGCGCCAGTGAATCGAGCCGATCGGAAAGCACTTGGTCGTCGACGATTCGAGCCGCTCTGCGCTGGATGCGGTCAAGTGGAAGGAGCTGGTACTGGGGAGCCCCAGCCCAGAGATGGGAACAGTATTCCATGTGCGGCCGAACCTGCGCCTTGTAAAGTTGCGAGCGGTGTGCCGGCATGAAATACTGTCCCGCTCTGCTGAGCACGCCAAGCTTTTTAGAGGCCAATTTGGCCTTCCCTTCCAAGTGACAACGAAACTGCACGTCACTCGATATGTCGACGCCGAGGATTCCGATACTGGCTGAGGCAACAAGGGGAGTGCCTTGAAACTTATATTACATTTAGATTGTACTATATACACATTAACTATCTATATATATTTGTTAAATGGTACTTATCAAATAACCTGCCACCACACATGAAATAATGATTTTTGAAATGTTAAAAGGTGTTTTTTTTTAGTTTAGCTTTAAAACCGTTAACAGATTTAGTTTTCCGTAAAGGTGGTGGTAAATTATTAAAACATTTAGTGGCTATCTAAAACTATAATATATATATACATATATATATATATATATATATATATATATATATATATATATATATATATATATATATATATATATATATATATATATATATATATATATATAATACAAACGTAACTAAATATTAACATTGTGTATAATTAAATATATATTTAAATATTACCATATTTTTATATATATAATCAGTTGGAACTTTATTTAATTTTATGGTGAAATTAAGTTATTGTTATAATTTTGACCGATTTTTAAACAATTATTTCTGGTTCAAAACTATGTTTCAGGATTTCAAACGGTACGCAGGCTTCCTATCACACGCCAGCGTGATGGTAGATACTTATTTCATGATGTCTGGACTTCTTCTGATGAAGAGCTTTAAACCGGAGACAGGGAGATTGATAAACCCATTTAAAACGTTGGTGAAACGATATTTCAGGTATGAATATATAATTATAAGAAAAAATAATGTGTTATTTGTCGAAGCCAGGCTAAGTATATTTCTGATGAAATTTATTTTTCAAGTAGCATGCGCTGCATAGCGCTGCGGCTATATTATGGATGGATCAATGAGCACACACTTTTGGAACTCATTCATTCATTTATGTCAGTCCATCAGAGGCACTTAGATGAGTAAGAGAGTGAACATAGATAAGTAAATATAGGCCACAAACAACGGTCACTGCTGAACATAGAGAAGTAAATATAGGCCACAAACAAAGGTCACTGGTGAACATAGATAAGTAAATATAGGCCACAAACAATGATCACTGCTGAACATGGAGAAGTAAATATAGGCCACAGACAAAGGTCACTGCTGAACATAGATAAGTAAATATAGGCCACAAACAAAGTTCACTGCTGAACATAGATAAATAAATATAGGCCACAAACAAAGGTCACTGCTGAACGTAGATAAGTAAATATAGGCCACAAGCAAAGGTCACTGCTGAACATAGGGAAGTAAAGTTACAGCGTACATACGTTCCATTATACCTCGCTGGCCCAATACGCGTCATATGTTCAACAGTGAACTTTTATAAGCTGTGATGGATGATTCGTTGATCTATGTCGGACACTTTGGTTCTACTGCGGATATTTTTATGGCGATTTCTATTACCTGTTTGTAAAGTTTGGGTTATCGAACCTTTGAATAAAACTATTATTTACGGATTTTATCGCGTTTAATTACTTTTAATTTATTTTTATTATTATCCCGACGTTTCGGGTGCTTTACAGCGCCCATGGTCACGGGGGGGACTGAGATGTTTGACGTCCCAATGTCATAGTTAGTCCGGCTACCTTCTATGACATTGGGACGTCAAACATCTCAGTCCCCCCCGTGACCATGGGCGCTGTAAAGCACCCGAAACGTCGGGATAATAATAAAAATAAATTAAAAGTAATTAAACGCGATAAAATCCGTAAATAATAGTTTTATTCAATGTGTAGTGTTCGCGTAAATTTAAGAAATCATTATCGAAAATTATCCACCAATCGTAGTGAATACAATTATTCCTATACTAACCTATTTCCTTCACACAGGTTTATGAAATTAAAATGGAGAATTGTGAATCCGTGTCCAGCAGATAGTTGATGACAATAGAAAATCAAGGCGTTAAGACTGATACAATGATGACAATAATTAAAGATTTTAAAAATTAATTGGCTTAGATCAACGTGATAAATAAAATTATGTGTCTTAGCTGGTTTTAATAACACTTTCCGTTCTCTTTGAATTACCACTAATTTGTGGAGTCTACTTCACCCGCGGATTCCCCGTTTAGAGGCGAAATACTTGTCGTATTATCACAGACAGTAGTGTGTCGTTCCTTTAGCGTAATGATGCTGGGATTAGTGGTGACGGACATAGTGCATGAAATTGAGGAAAGCGTGGAGATTCTCTTCAAATTAGGCAAGACATTTCGTTTGAACACAGGGATCTTAGCTAATTTATTTTTAAATAACATCTGATTCTATTTATAAACTGACATAATAGCCTAAATATTAGATCACATTTTAAATTTTGTTGCAGGCTAATATGGGTCTTTATTGTCATAATCTTAATAACAATCACCTTCTCACCATACTTTTACGGTGGTCCATTATGGTTTAAGTACGCAAAAACGGAGCACGACGCATGCAAGAAGAATTGGTGGGTGGGTCTACTAATGTTGGGCAACTATATCGACTCTTCAAATATTGTGAGTTTCGTGATATTGGTGAGATTCATCTTCAGACTTCTTAATTTTGTACAAAAAAATTTCATTTTCAGTGTATGGAGGTAACGTGGTACGTACCGGCCGATTTTCACTTGGCTTTGGTTAGTACAATTATGTACTGGCTGCATCAGAAAAACCGCCGCGGTGGTCAATACTTCTTTGGAATTGTTACAATAGTTTCATTAATACTGCCTGGTCTCAACGTGTACGTAAATCAGCTGAGTGCTATAACCGTCTTTGATTTTGAGTAAGTTTTCTTATTTTTGTATTATTTCTATATATAAAAGTCAATAGCCGTACATTAGTCTCGCTAAAACTCGAAAATGACTTAAACGATTCTCATGAAACTTTTTATATGTATTTAAGTGGGTCCTTGGATAGTTTGGATTCACAGTTGGATTCGGTAGGTGGCGCTGTTGTCGACATCCTGAAATCACCCGTGCAAAGCCGGGGCGGATTGTTAGTATTTGATAGATTAGTATTTTTATTGATATAGTAGTCGCATAGTATTCGATAAGAAACAATGTTTATTTGACAAAATTTCAAGGCAATATATATTGAAAATCTAAATAAATAAACAAAATAAAAAATGTTTTATTTCAGTAAATCTTATACAATTAGTTTGCCGAGGCCTCCCGGAAAGCAATCATAAGATACTTGTGTTGAGAGAGTCTCGCTCTTCCATGTAATTCCGTCATACCAACTTAGATTTACATCAAAATATCAAAATAGCCAAATTTTAAACTTAATTGTACATTTCTTGATGCAGTTTAAAAAGAAAGAAAGAAGCTTTGGAGAAATGTATACCTGAGTAGGTGAGTCCGTAGTGTGTTAGTTTATGATTTGTGTGTGTGTGTGTGTGTGTGTGTGTGTGTGTGTGTGTGTGTGTGTGTGTGTGTGTGTGCTGTGTGTGTGGTGTGTGTGTGTGTGTGTGTGTGTGTGTGTGTGTGTATGTGTGTATGTGTGTGTGTGTGTGTGTGTTTATGTGTGTGTGTGTGTGTGTGTGTGTGTGTGTGTGTGTATGCGTGGGTGTGAGTGGTTCTCAAAATCAATTTTTCAATTTACCATAGTTTCTCAAATATTTCTGTCCAGGGACGAACTAGCGAAAACAGATAGATATAAATTTTCAATCAATTTGACATCCTGAGCGTAGTCCAGAATACATGGAAGATAGCAATGGTGCACTCGATTCCTAAAAAGGCGACTACAGGCCTATCGCTATCACCTCCTTGTTCTACAAAATAACGGAAACAATTATTAACTGCTAGCTCATGTGGTACCTTGAGGATCATCAGCTGATTAGAGACCGTCAGTACGGTTTCCTTTGGGGTTACTTAGCTAGTGATCTTTTGGATGACCCAACTCATAGATGAGCGGAGGCAGTAGAGTCCAAGGAGGAGGCGTTGAACGTTAGCTTGGACCTAGCGAAGGTCTTCGATCGTGTTTGGCACAAAGCGCTTCTTTCGAGACTTCTTTTCAATGGACTTCCCGAGAAATTATGCAATTGAATTACCAGTTTTCTCGAAAATCGGAGTTTCAAGGTCGTAGTAGACGGTGCATGCTCCCATTACCACGAGGAGTACCCTGAGGAATTGTTAGGACTAATTCCAGCCACTCAATTTTGCGACAATTTGCAACAAAACTCGCGATACCATCTATACCATCTGAATTGGATTGGCTGGGTCCACCAATGTGCTATTAAGAAGAAGTTTTCTACCTCGCACAACTTCCTTATAAAATTGATTACCACCAGCGATTTTCAAAAAAAAAACATTCAAAAAAAAGCCTACGCTTTTTTAACAGACCGGCAACGCAATTACAATTCCCTTGGTGTTGCAGTTGTTCTTGGGCGGTGGTAGTCACTTACCATTAGGTGATCCATATTCTCGTTTGCCCCCTGCCCCCATACAAAAAAACCTACAACTTTGCAATGAAAATTAACAAAGCAACTTGCAAAAGTGGATCCGAAGTGTAGAGTGTTTCAGGTCGTGTTACTCTAAAGTTTGGAGGGGCTCAGAGTTTAATCGCATTACTTTATGACGCAAAAATTATCAATTCTTCTTCTATCCATCATTAGCCCGTAAAAGTCTACCGCAGGAACTGGATCTCTCATACTTCAGGAGTGATTTATTATAATTTTCACGGTTTGCAAACAAAGTAACGATAGCAATACAATATTGCATCTTGCATCCTTGACGTTGCTGGCCATTGTGGGTACAACTAGCTAGTCTGGATAAGAATAACCAGTCTGTGTATTTTATGTCTGACTCTGACGTAACCTAGGTGACCACCACTTACCACCAGGTGAGCCGTATTCTCGTTTGCCTCCTCTCCTATAAAACAACCTATCCAAAACAAAAAGGAAAAACAGCGTCAGTATGGTATGGTGATACAAATAGTTCGGCTAGACATACATCTTAACAAACAGTATTTATTTACAATATGTCTTCATTTATATTTGAATTATCATACATTCGTTGCCTTGTAGTCGTATACACGACTACTGATCATGTGGTCTTAGGTTTGAATCTCGAGTCGAAAATTTGTTACTAAGTTTTCCATCAAGAAATTCTCAATAACGGCCCGGAGTTAGGAAGTTGGTGATATTTCAACTACGAAATCACGTAGTCGTTGGTACTACACCTTACCTCTTTTGGTTGTTTTGGATTGCTAGCCCACTAATCTATCACTATCGCCCACTCTAAACAGACTCGGTCGCGGAACTTAACTCCTTTATATAGGAATAGGACCTTTTTCACTGAAACGTCCCGAATTTTAAGCACATACCGGTCCCAACCGATTAAGTGGAAAAGTTCTCTCCTAGTTCTGCCACGCAATACTGGATAGTGCTGGAGGTGGAAAGTTCTAGCATGGCATTTTCTAGGAAGCTCTCCTCGTTCTGCTACCCGACACTAGATGGCGCTAGGGGTATTAATTATGGCTTGCCGTACTCACAAACTCATGCACTTTAATTCTATCCCGCTCAGATGGCTAGTTTCAACTGGCCGCCTTGACCAAAATTCGGCTTGGAGCGCTTTATATTTATTATGATAGATAATTTTGAGAATTCTTTTGTGATGATTTATTCCTTTTTTTAATTTTTCTTAATTTATAATTTTTATTACAGGACAATTGAAGATAATCGTAAACACATATTGGGCTCACCGATGTATGTACACAGTCACTTGCGAGCAGTTCCATACTTCGTAGGTCTGATAGCAGGTTACATTCTCTCCGTGTATAAACCAACCAGCTACAGAAATGTACTATCATTGGTATGGTCAAATTAATCAATCATTTTTTATTCTTCTGATAAAGTTAACAGGAGTCATATTTTGTGGAAGTCGTCGTCATCGTCGAGATATATCTTTGTATAAAAACCATGAGTATGTGTTTTGCACAAATCCAGCTAGTTATTCTTATCATTTATTTATTTGCTTTTTAAGGGAAACATACAGTACAATAAAAACCAATGAAGTTTCCACAGATATCTCATAAATATTAAAAGCTTGCAACCACAATATGTTTAAAGATTTAAAAAAACAACTACATGGTATTTATAATTAAACATTAAGTACTAAGCAGTTAAAAGTAATACAATATATACAACATATAGTGAAGCTACCAATTATAAATTAAGTTTTACAATATTTTTATAACTATTATATTTAAGGTGAAAAATATATAGTTCACAATATTTTAAGTTAAAATTTTTACGTGTACGAGATACAAAATTATTTGAAGCATTCTTCGTTGTGTGCATCAACAACAAGCAACGCAACAAGCGAACAAGCGGTTCGCAATATCTATACATCTATACATATAAATATCTGTCTGTAATAATTTAATAACCAGCTTCTGTTAACCTCAGTGGTTATTTGCATGCTATCCACACATAAATAACCATTTTTTTTAAATCGTCCATTTGTTTTCCTGGGCTAATCTCCGAAATGGGTGAACCTATCGCGATGAAATTCTACGAACAGATAGAGAGGCCTGGAGCTATGGTCTATATTTTATCATGAAAAATTAACATTAACAGATCATATCCACGTGAAGCGGATCGTTAATATATCTTCTTCTTCTTAAAGTGCCATCTTCTTTCGAAGGTCGGCGATCATTAAGGCAACTTGGATCTTTGATGCCGCGGCTCTAAATAAGAAACGGGTGCTCTTTCCAAACCATTGGCGTAGGTTTTTCAGCCAAGATGTTCTTCTTCGACCCACACTTCGTTTTCCTTGGATCTTGTCATTATATAATAAAGCTAAGATATTGTTTATATATAATAGAGCTTTAATTATCAAATTTAAAAGTACGTTAGAGAGAGTGACCACCTGATAAATCTGAGACATGGATGTAGATTTTTTTATAGAAATAGGGTGACAATGGAGCACCAGTCCATCTGATCGTAAGAGGATGTTGTGGCCCATAGACATCTCCATTTAATAATAATAATAACTCTTTTATTTCAGACATAGATCATTATTTAACCTCGATTAAGGATCAAAATGCAGATGCGTTGTTACGCCTGACGACTAAGATGGAACGCCTCGGTTCCAGTAAAACGGGTCTCCGGTTCTCTACACTCACCACACGAAACACTACTATTTTACGCTGGTGATCTGTGAGAGCGTGGTTCCTCCTCGGTTCCCTTTCGTGCTACAACCTTAATATAGCTGCAGCGTACATCAATGCGTACAAAAATTATATAAAGGATAGAATAGATAATATAAGGGAATCCATATATATATATATATATATATATATATATATATTTGAACTTAGGTTTTAAATTTGGCTACTACATTTTTTTTTCAGAAATATTCAATCCTTAGTTTCATCACAATTATTGCGCTCTCTGCAACAATACTGGTCATGGGTCCAGCTTATCAGTTCCGTGAATATAATGTCATAGAATCTTCATTATTTGCCGCATTAAATAGACCCATTTGGGCTGGTCTTATTGCAGCGATTATATTACTGTGCGAATACGGAACATTACGTAAGTATTTTCTGAAAGTAAAAAAGTAGAAACATATTTTACATTTATACATCAGGTGAACCGTTTGCTCGTTTGCCCCCTCTTCTATAAAAAAAGCATGTTACACTACAGGGTACAATCTTCCTCCCGCTGATTCTCTTATTCCTGGGAGGCTTTAATGGCGAGAAGAAAATATGTAATCGATATACATAAGTTTTACACGCAACCTACCTAAACCTGCTGTTCCTCTTAAGTAGAGAATACAGAAAAATTTGAGGCGACATGCAATTTTATCTTTTTATTTTGTTTATATGTAGAACGTCGCACACGCCAACGCGATTTTCGTGTCGGTTGCGGTCGAAAATGCTCGGCTACGTTCGGTTTGCTTTCGTGACAGTCCGGGCGTCTTCGTTTTTTTTTAGCATTAGCGTTAGACCCCAACGCCTTGCGCCGCCGGAGTAACGGTTTCCTTTTAAATCGCGACAACTTATTTCCGGCTTCATATCTTAAATTCTTTTTATGCATTTAATTACTTGTATTGATTATTAATTTCTCTTTTTTTGTGCTATAATTTTTCTGTGGTAAATTGTTCTTGTGTACAGAAATATATATATATATATATATATATATATATATATATATATATATATATATATATATATATATATATACAGAAAAGCCGTGGAGCCGTGGTAGCTCAGTGGTTAACGCTCGCTGTAAATATAACAGAACGCGAGTAACCCAGGTTCGATCCCCGCCGGCACCAATGAAATTGTTAATTGCAATTTTAAGTGCTGATTTACCACGTGCTCGGCGGTGAAGGAAAACATCGTGAGGAAACCTGCATGTCTGAGGAATAAGAAAAAAAAATATTTCGAAGACGTGTGAAGTTCGTCAACACGCATTTGGGTAGCGCGGCGGACACTTCCTTGCCCTAAAAACCCTCTCAGAAATGAGGGGAGGCCTGAGCCCAGCAGTGTGACGTATATAAGCTGTAACTTTACTTTACTTTACTCTTCTATATATATATATATATATATATATATATATATATATATATATATATATATATATATATATATCTTTTGTTGCGTGTTGCCAGTGATGACCTACGAAACCGAGACGTGGTCCTTTACTGCTGGATAGTCTACGGACTAAAGTATAGTAAGTCCACTTACCGTCAGGATGGATGAAGTGGACTGTTTGCTCCTTTGTCACTCTAATTTTCTGCCATTTTTTTTAATTAATTAAAAAAAAGGATTGGCAGAAGATAACTATGGGTAGTGAGTTAATTTATCACATTGCTTAGGAATGTTCATCCGTAGTTTGTTTAAAGTTTGTAATGAGTTACTGTCTCTTACAGAATGATGAATTTTTAAATTGTTTATCGCTGGAATTTTATAATAGTAAGATCTGAACCGAAAAAAAAACAATAAATGCTAATTGTCTCAATGTTCTCTACTTTCTAGCTCACATCACTGACTTCTTAAGCTGGTCGGCATTCGTGCCCCTAAGTAAGCTCTCCTACGGGGTCTACATGTGCCATTTCTTCTTCGTTATGAGACTAACGCTAGGTTTGCGTAGTCCGGCATGGCATGACTTATTCAAAACTGTAAGTGTAACTATTTATTACATTACGTATACTGCTAACACTTTAAATCATAAGAATTGTTCTCTATTTACAAATGTGGGTGGATCCTAAGTATAAATTCAGGACAGTATGTATATTTATACGTGGTAGAGCCATGCTGCTGTTGTATTAGTGTTATAGTTGTAGCACGAATGGGTTGGCTCAACCGGAGAAGGACCACGCTCTCTCAGAATACCAACGTAAAATAGTAGCTTAATGCTGCTGTGTTTTGTATGGTGAGTCTAGAGAACCGGAGACCCTTTTTACTGGAAACGAGGCATTCCAACTTAGTCGTCACGCGTGACAATAATTATACTACGAAATCCGACCCTGGTTACATCGTGTTTTGATATGACGTTTGTATTATGATAGATGCGCTACTTTTTCTTGTATGAAAAAGTTATGAGTAAATATATTTAGATGGGCCTATCCTTCCTTTTGAAATCATTGCGTATGGGGGCCTAAATTTTTAGTTATGATTTTTTTGACAGACAGAGGGCTTTTTCCATACCAGTGGTAAAAAGTAAAAAAGTACTTTAAATAAGAATTACATGTAATCAATATTGAATAAAAATTATTCTATTCTAATCTTGTATAACCTGACTAATATAATACTGCTACTCTAACGTTCGTTTTACTATAATAATACTAGAATACTATGTTAGTACTATAATATACAAACTATTATAATCCTTACATCAGACATGGTTATATTGCAAGTATCTTTGTGTCTTCGTTTCACAGCACAACAGTATTTGGAACTGCATGGTTTGCCAGCCTAAATTATTAACAACGAGTAAATAAGGAATATTTTGGCCTTTACCACAAGAATCACATATGTTTTATTTATTTTCAGGTGCAAGATGCAATGGGCATTCTTGTGATAACTTATCTGCTGAGTTTGTACATAACGTTGTTCATCGAATCCCCTTTAAACAATTTAGTGGCTCTAGTACTAAATACTAAGTAAGTTAACTTGTACTATGTTATATAAATGTATTAGTCTTTGGGAGTCATTTCTTAACTACTTAAGGAATAATATTTTTTAATGCATGACTGAAATACTTTATATGTTATTGTAGAATATATGAGTACTTGCAACAACTAAAATTTACTGTATATTATAAATGGAAAAGATAAATTTGTAGCTATTATACAAGAAAGAGTTCGCTACACTATTTCTATGTGTGTACTCTATTGTGTGAACGGTCATACATTTTATTATAGTTTCTAAGAAATTTCAAATATTTTTTTTATTTGCGGGAAAGTGGTAATTCATCAGTAATTAAAACTGTAATAAATAATTTCGTTGGTATTCATGGAAATCGAATCATGGTAAAACACACAACGTGTTTATTAGTATGTTCATCATAAGTATTTTGTTCAAGGCCATCTAAACCGAAACAAATTAATACTGACAAAAGCAACACGACGACTCTTAAAAGTGATTCATTAAAAGAAAATGGTGTTAACAAAGTGGCTCCTGTAGAGGAAACTGAATTTGTGTCACTAAAAAATGGATTGGTGAAAGGAAATGCTGCTTCACATTTGCGTGGTGTAGACAACAGTGGATATAACGCAGAAAAATGTGAAGGATCCAATAAAAATAGAGTTGAAGCACAAAAGTTTTCTACAAAATAAGAAGTGAGGAGAAAGGACTCGTAGAAACTATATTCCTTAACTAATTTGACCAAAATTGCTGAGAAGACTGGCACCAATAGAATATTACAAAATCATTTTTATTAATTTATGAGAACTGGGAGAATAAAATGAATAGAACTTTTTTTTGTTTATTTTTCGTCCACTTTAGACACTTTCAAAAAATAACTTTGTTTTAGGGATTTGTTGTAATGGTGGTATCTTCACAGAAAGAGAGTTAAAATTAACTTACATGATTTATTATATTTATGATGCTTAGCGACACGATCTGGCTTCGCCTATGTAAGATCTAGAATGGAAACTACGGCCCTATGACCAAATGCGGCCCGCCAGCTAAAGGCTAGTCTCATCAATCCAGCCTGCGACAGCTTAAGGGTAGTGTTATTAATCCGGCCCGCGATAGCCAATGTCTTATTGTTGTTACTGTCGCTGTGATTAGTTGAAGGAGGGAACACAGAATGATAATTACTTGGTTTTATTTATTTAAAAGGTAAAATTTGATTTTAAATCAGATTTGATTTTAAACTTTTCCCATATCACACTTAGTTTTTGAGATAATAGTAAAAATACTGCTCGGAATTGTTTTTTACTATTATAGATTTGCAGGCTATTTTGTTTTATTTTACTTGTGTAAAGACACTGCCGACGCCAACGATATAGTCCTTATGGCAGAATCGCTGGAGAACCTAAGCACTATGCTTAATGACCTCAATGGTTTCTCCCAACAAATAGGTCCTAAGATGAACATGCACGAAACGAAGATCATGTGTAACGTCCATGTCACACCTATGCCGGTAGTTATTGGGAGCACTAAGTTAAAAGTTGTTGACGAATGTGTTTACCTGGGACAAATAGTCCGAATAGGTAAGTCCAATTTCGGCCGAGAGGTCAATCGACGGATATTGAGAGAACGCTCAAAGTCGCTCAGCAAGCTATGGAGAGGGCTATTCTCGGGGTTTCTCTGCATCATAAACATAGAAATGAGGATATCCGCAGTAAACCAGATTGACTAACACTGCCCAATTGATTAGTAAGCTGAAGTGGCAATGGACCGGCCATGTAGCTCGAAGAACCGACAACCGTTGGGTAAAGAAGGTTCTCGAGCGGCAGCCTCGTACCGTTAGGCGAAGTGTAGGGCGACGTAGATGAAGTGACGACCTGGTAAAACATGCTGGAAGTCGATGGATGCAGGTGGCTCAGGACCGTGCTTTAAGGCATTCCTTGGGGAGGCATACGTTCAGCAGTGGACTTGTAAATATGATGATGTTAAAAGACAGGCTTAAAATCTGGTATAAAATATAATCCAAATTTCAACAGTTACTTTTTCTGTTCTCAACATGTGGTTATAATTACTGCAATTAATTTTGCGTCATTAAATATTGGTAGCTATGAATAAACAATCAAAAAATGGTAAAAATCATGCAGAAGAAAAAATATAATTTCAGAGCTAGTTGTCGCTTGCAGAACGGATTAAAACTGTGAATGACATTAAGAATCATTCACCGACTTAGAATTTATAAAATCTATACACTAGACATATATATAAAATAGAATAGTCTATATATATAATATAGAAATAACTGTCTTTTAAAGCCGAGCTGGTTATTTTTTTAATGTCTGTCTGTTTGTCTGAGGAATCTTCTGAGTGGCCGAATCAATTGCGATGAAACATTTCAAACAGAAAGGAAGCAATGTCAGCTATATTTTTCCGTGGTAAAACAAGTATGTTTTTTAGAATTACAACAAACTGATAAAATTTGCTGCAGTTCCAAAAACAGCCTTTTCCAAAAAAAACTGATAAAGTAAATAATAAAATCAATGGTAAGATTACGTATACAAAAAGGGTTTGCACGCATGTGTTCAAGTCCCCTAATAAAACATGGTTTATTGCATGAAAATAAGGTTAACTTAAACTAAGCTGTCCATGCTGAAGTAAAGGCAATATATTTTTTTATTACTATTGTCTGCAAAATCAACAGCATTTTGTAACATTGTAAAGCTTAGTACTTAATTATTTACATTTTCTGCTACCTATTACAGGCTCTTACTTATCTATGCTCTACTTAAATAAAAAAATCTTATAACATATCCGCTAGCTAGAACTGTACGGATATAACATATAAAATTTAACTTGTTTAAAGATATTTGAAGGTATTTTAGAGTTTCAAGATTAAGGGTTTCACATTCTACACAACACAGTGTTTTTTTTTGCACCCGAAGCAAATAAGGGCAACCCTCCGGTAACGGGGGAGGGAGGTGGAGAATGCTCATAGCATACCACGCAGCTGGCTGCTTGGTATGTGGAGACTTTTACCCACTAAACTCCACCTTTTGGGGATTGGCTTACCCATTTGACGAGAGATCCTTAAGCCGTTAATGGACGCGACCCTCCTTGGCAGAAAGGAGGGCGCAAGGCAGAAAGGAGAGCGCAATCACAGTATGTAATGTCCAGTGTGTATTGTCATACCCTGTATATATTAGCCTTAGTGCTGCACTGCCTCCACATAATGTTAGCCTTAAGGTTCAGCCGGTATTGTAGTGGATCAGTTTGGCCACGTCAGTCTGTTTCTATCTTCAAACCTGCTCTGTTGTCTACGGATCTAAATTAAATTCTTACCAATTTATAACATATAATCCACTTATACTAAAATTAAATATCGTGTTTTAAGTATTTGTTTTTTTTAATCAATCAGCTTATCACGTGTGCGTGTGCGTGAACATGTGCGTGTGCGTGTGCGTGTGCGTGTGCGGGTGCGTGCTTGAGCGTGTGTATGTGCATGTGCGTGTGCGTGTGCGTATGCGTGTGCGTGTGCGTGTGCGTGTGCGTGTGCGTGTGCGTGTGCGTGTGCGTGTGCGTATGCGTATGCTTGTGCGTGTGCGTGTGCCTGTGCGTGTGCGTGTGTGTTTGCGTGTGCGTGTGCATGTGTATGTGCATGTGCGTGTGCGTGTGCATGTGCGTGTGCGTGTGCGTGTGCGTGTGCTTGTGCGTGTGCGTGTGCATGTGCGTGTGCGTGTGCGTGTGCGTGTGCGTGTGCTTGTGCGTGTGCGTGTGCATGTGCGTGTGCGTGTGCGTGTGCTTGTGCGTGTGCGTGTGCATGTGCGTGTGCGTGTGCGTGTGCGTGTGCTTGTGCGTGTGCGTGTGCATGTGCGTGTGCGTGTGCGTGTGCGTGTGCTTGTGCGTGTGCGTGTGCATGTGCGTGTGCGTGTGCGTGTGCGTGTGCGTGTGCGTGTGCGTGTGCGTGTGCATGTGCGTGTGCGTGTGCGTGTGCGTGTGCGTGTGCTTGTGCGTGTGCGTGTGCATGTGCGTGTGCGTGTGCGTGTGCGTGTGCGTGTGCGTGTGCGTGTGCGTGTGCGTGTGCGTGTGCGTGTGCTTGTGCGTGTGCGTGTGCATGTGCGTGTGCGTGTGCGTATGCTTGTGCGTGTGCGTGTGCGTGTGCATTTGCGTTTGCGTGTGCGTGTGCGTGCGCGTGTGCGTGTGCGTGTACGTGTGCGGGTAAGGTACCGAGGTGCCCCTACCGAGTAATGTTCGGCCAAATATTCGGTTCGGTAACAGTTTTACTGAAACTTCAGCCGAACATTCGTATTCGGTGAAATCCACATTCGGACCATCTCTAGTAATTATCATAAAAGGTTACAGAGGGAAACACACCAGGAGAATGACAGCAGTCTCTTAATATTACCAGCTAACAAGTGGTAAAATTAAAAAAATTTGTACAACCAACTTCAATATAAATAAAATGAGAACATCATCAATATATTCGAAGTCAATTGTCAATTTAATATTAATTTCTGTGTACGGTAAATATTTTTCACTATTAAAAAGTTTATTTATAGAATAAGGCGACTTGCAGTCCACCTGATCCAGCAGGTATTTAGGCCCATAGACCTCTACCTACATCTACCCGTATCCTCGATTAAGAATCAAAATGAATTAATAGTAAATAAACATTTTTAAAACAACTTTTTTACAAACCAGTTCATTAAAGTTTAAAAAATATATTTAAATAGTGTTCTACTGTGCTACTCAACTCTAAAAAGAAGAAAAAAAACTTAAATTAAATGAAACCCATCAATTTATTGAGATTTATTTATAAAAACGTTATTTTTTTCTTAGAAGTGCCTAATTACGTCAATACCAAGTTGCATATTGTATTCATGTTCATGTCCATAGGTAAATCTCGTCGTCGCTCTATTATATCATATGAATTGTGTACCTAATTAGGTAATCGCTTTTTCTGAATATTTTTACAACAATTGTATAAATATTATGTTATAAGTAATGCTTTAAAAGAGTCCCTTTGTGTTTCTTGCTGGTTCTTCCTAAGACAGAATTGTTTTACCGAACCAGTAGTTAAAGTAAAAAATGACTTTCAATATAAATTACATGTAATCTATATTGAATAAAATGATTTTATTATATTCTATTCATACAAATGAGTCGCATGGTCGTGTGCAGGGGCAATAAAAATAATAAAAATCTCTTTTTTTAATTCAAATTGTACTCATTTGAAATATATTTAAAAACAACAATGAGTAGCGTCAGTGTCTGTACACGCGGTAGAAGTGAAACCTTCAGAAAACTAAGTTTCCAAAGAAATGAGACGAATGTAGAGAGTATCAGGAGTAGGATAATTGTAGAGTTTATTTAATAAAAATATAAATATGTATGAAAAAAGAATGTGCTTATGACCATACGAGCGAAGTAAAACTTTTCAGCTCCATCTGTATGTATATAATATATATATATATATATATTAATTTTCTACAAATATTTAGATTTATTATCGGCTTCCTTCCATACTTTGTTATTGATCACGCGAAACTTCACAACATGAACTTTAAAATGAAGTTAAAATTTTATTCACTTTATAATTTGAATATTTAATATATTTTTTTATTTATTATATTATATTTTATTTTTATATATTAAAAAAATACAAGTTCCAACATGTCTTAAGCTAAGTGCATAACTACTTATAGGAGAACACATCGTGCGTTTACTAATAATAAGAAGAATCAAAACTAAGATCTACCAATGTGCTGCATTCATTGTAAAGTCTACTCAATCTAAGAACAGGAGAGAAATGACCAAGTTTAGTCCTACGCATTGGGGGATTCATAGGCTGAATAGGCTTTCTCGAAAGCCGAGAAGGTATTCTGAAGGAAAATGAATTTAGCAAAGGAGGACAGTCTATCTTAATATGGAAAAGCCTGTATATAAACATCGAATCCGAAATGTCACTTCTTGCTTCAAGTGGCAGTAACTTAAAAGTGAGAAGCCCACTTTTGTACGGTTTAAGCGATCGAGCTTTATCTACAGAGAACGCTACGTGCCATAGAAACCTTTTCTGAACCCTTTCCAAGCGTAACGCATGTGTTGCGAAATGGGGCCTCCAAACAACACTGCAGTATTCTATAATACTACGCACAAGACTGTTATAAAGAGTCATCTTGGTCTTAACGGTCTTGAAAATCTTTGTTTTGCGTATAATGAAACCGAGCATGCTGGAAGCTTTTTTTATAATATCGTATAAATGTGTTATAAACGTAAGCTTGTTATCTAGCAGCACGCCCAAATCACGAACACTGTCAACTTCTCGTAATTTGATACCATTGATTTGGTATGACGAATTTGTAATATTTTGTTTGCGTAACGAACAAAATATTTATACATAAAATACGGAACGTAACTGGCTATGAGAGAAACAGAGAAAGAAAATGTATGCGCGCACTGCTCTCTCTTGCTTATATCCCCCACTCAAGTCCCGTTCGCCCCACCCGATCACACTTTTCGTAACGATTTCGTCACGCGTTCGTCAGCTTACTCCTCAAGTCAAGCGTGCGTAAAGAAATTTTACTTCAATAAGCACTGTATACTGTAATCTATCTCAGTCTCTCGCAGGTTAAACCCTAAAGACGTAAATTTTTGTATCTTTTTACCCCTTTAATTACATCGAGTTTGAAATCACAACTATCCTTAAGAAGTTTTAACTTTAAAAAAGTATTAAGTTTCAGCAAAATGACTGTTCATAAATGATAGTGTATTAAATTTTCTTTCATTATTAGAAACGTGTTTCGTTACGGCGGCGTCACGAGACTGCCTCATTGCGGGAAAATTCATTTGTATGTTAATACGATAGACAAATAACCACGCAAATGCAGTTACGTTTAGTGATGTGTTTCAACATATTACAGGTTTTAGTTAAAAGTAGAACTATTTTGTACAGGTCATTTTGGATGACAGAATGGAATGCATACTTTTTTTACGCCAGGCGAAAATACGCCAGACCGAATTTTTTACGCCAGGCGAAAATACGCCAGACTGATTTTTTACGCCAGGCGAAAATACGCCAGACAGAATTTTTTACGCCAGGCGAAAATACGCCAGACCGAATTTCGGTCATGGTGGTCAGTCGCAACAGAGACTAGCCATCTGCGTAGGACAAGATTATAGTGTACGAATGTATGCTCAAGCACGCACAGGCAAGCAAGCATAGGTGCACTTTCTATACCCTTACTCTTATATTCCGATGGGACGTAATGCGATACGACCAGAGAGAGTTCAGGGGCAAGACCAATGGCTTTACTTTTTCGAGGCACGGAGGTGTAATAACGCCAACTGCCTGATTTTGGGCTTTTCCTGAGAATTTCTTGTCAGAAAAACCTAACAATTGATTCGCCTACAAATTTTTATCAAAATCCGAATGAATGGCAGAGTGAAAAATTGTGTGATAAGAGAAAAATGTGGCGTGTAAGATGATGTTGTGACCAGGATTAAGAAAGGAATGCTTCGGTGGTTTAGTCATGTAGAAAGAATAAATGGGGAAAAAGTGACAAAGTAAATTTATATTGCAGATGTGAATGGGAGAAAAAGGAATAGAAAAAGATTTATCGACCAAATGGAAGATATTTTGAAAATGGACTTACCCGACGAGCGTGTATGTGCAGATATATGGATGTAAAGAAGGCGAGAGAGGTGTGCTATGATCGTTCCAAATAGAAGTCTGTAGTCTCTGACAACCCCTCTAGGTGAAAGGCGTGAGTTTTTATGTAATTATGTATCTCTCCTTCAACGGAAGAGGCATTTTTCCAGCAGTAGATTTTTGCAGGCCGATGATGATTTTATAGGAAAAAAGATAAAAAAGATATAAACGTATGTATTATCAGCGTTAAGCATCCTCGTCGTCAGCTCACAACAATTCCAATTCCGTCGTCAACTATCGACTATGCGAGAGATATAATTATACTGGTATACGTATAGAGGCTAACTTAATAGTTGAACTTCTTTTCACCTCTGGTTAGATACATCCCTCTTTTTCTCGGATTTTTATTTAATATTAAAAACTTTCTTTTAATGTTATGTTCTTATATATTGTGGCCCACCTATGCTCGATTGGGAATTCAAATGTAGGTGCATTGTCACTCCCTCTGAACTTAATATAATAAATGAAATTCCTTGTTTCCATTAATAGGGCTCCCCGGTTCTCAACAATACCATAAGAAACATAGCAGAATTAAGCTGATACTTTATATTTTTATTCTGTGATCGTATGGTCCTTCTCAGGTCGAGTGGACACATTCGTGCTACAACCATAATGTAGCTGAAGCGTATCTTTACCACCAATATACTTTTTCGTAAAAAATCTCCGTCCTCCACCTTCCGCCGTGTCGGGCTGTGCGTGACGGGTGGCGGTCCCCATCGCAGCTTTGCGCGCTGCATTCCACACCAACGGGGACGAGCTGGTGTGCGTCGCCTTGGGGGGACGCCCTAACCCTCGTTTGCATGGGTGCGCAGCTGTGTAGAATTGCAGCCCTGAAAAGGGCTGGCAGGGGTCGCGACGAGCACGCTTCTACAATGACCCCCAATTAGAAGATGTGATTTAGATGTGGATAGGCGTGTCGCTGCCGGAAACAAAGTCAATGGTGCCCTGAATGCATTAATAAAAAGGCAAGGCGTGGTGAAGAGTGCACGCCTTGCAATACATAACGCAGTGTTGGTACCGACTTTGTTATATGGCAGCGAAACCTGGGTATGCCAGAAGAAGCATAAAAGCAAGTTGAATGCAGTGGAGATGCGATCTCTTCGTAAAATGTGTGGCGTTACCATAGCCGACCGAAAGCGAAACGAAGAGATTCGCAATATGGCAGGATTGAAAGATGACCTTATCACAAAAATTGATAGGGGCGTACTCCAATGGTTTGGACACGTTGAACGAATGAGTGAAGACCGAATGGTGAAGAAAATATATAGAGCGAAAGTAAATATTAGAAGGTGTCGAGGTAGACCGAGACTAACTTTCGAAGACCATGTGAGCAAATTGCTCGAAGAGGGGAGGGTCAAGAGTACTCGGATACCTAGACGTGCATGTATGAAGAAGTTAATGAACCTGAAAGAAGCGAAAGAGGTATGTGGGGATCGTGACACTTGGCGATCTGTTCTCTCTGGCTACCCCGTTAGGGATTGTGCGTGACGATAAGTAAGTAAGTAAGTAAGTAAGTAAAAAATCTGTTCGTTAATTTGAATTTGAAGAGCGTGGTTATGTAATTTTAAAACCATTTTTATTAAGAAATATTTTAGATTTTTTGATTTAAGTTAGTATATTGTAGTGTATGTTAGTATTTGTCAATAGATTGTGGCAAAACAAATTGTTTCTTTCTTTCATTAAGTATGGCTGTAGTCCCATCACTAAACACTAACAGAAGTTACGTTCGTTGCATAATGATGATGGCACAGAATAGAAACAACATTTTGCAATGAGACACTGAAATATGTATTTCTTATGGACATTAAATCATTCAATATCACAATGAGCAATAAATCTAAAAAAATATAGAAATTTTAACCATGTTTTTAAGAAATGAAAAAAATTATTATTACTTCTATTAAAATATCTAAACAGTCAACTGATGGGATGACGTTTCATGATTTACTAATATTTAAGTCATCGTTTTCTGTGTTTTGGTTATATTTTTATAGGTATTATCGATAAAATATTTATTTTAATAGTATTTTGGTATAAAAATTTGTATTTTATTTATTCTTTTATTAGATATATTATACCATTAACATATCATGTGTGAATCTGACCCTTTTTATTCTATAGAGTCAGGGAGTTCTTTTGTATCTTACGATGATCAGATAAATTATAGTGTGCCCTTTTTAAGTAGCCAATAGAATAGCTTTTTCAGTCTTGTGAAAAATCTACCTTCGTTTCAGAAACTTGGCATCATTCTCTAATAACAATATTCATGCTATCTTCGTTTCAGAAACTTGGCGGAAACCATCTTTACATTCGGCATTGTATGCTTTTCCTGGGTTTGTGCTGATTAGGAATGATCGCATAGATAAAGGAGAAGGTGGAGTTGCAATATATCACAAACAAACACATATTAGCACCCCCTTCTCCTTACACTGCTTCCGTTGAATTTCGGTTTATAGAACTAGATGTTAAGGGTTCAAGGATGATTCTTGGAGCAGTGTACTGTTCTCTTTCCACTGATTACTTTACCAATATGGAAGTCAGTATTAAGAACCAATATTTTATAACATTCTGATTACGGTCATTGCATAGTCATGGAAGATTTTAACATAGATTTACTGAAAAATTGATCTGGTTTCAAAGTTTTAAAAAAATCTACAATCATTGAGTCCATCACACTCAACAGTCTTCCTTTAACGGCAACTTATCATAATATTGGCACTTATGACTCTCGTGATTGATCTCATTTTAGCTGATTCCTCTGACGGGGTGCTATCGTATAGGTAACTTGAAGCGCCGGGATTTTTCCGCCGTTACCTTATTTATGTATCATCCAATCTCAAACCTACTGAACTGTTTTAACGTAATTTTAAAATGATTATTATGAATAAGCTTATCAAAGACGCTCATAGATTTGACGCAATTAGCAACTGCATACACCGTAGATGTGAAAGTAACTACATTCAAGTTTTGTATGATAACCATGCTCCTGAATGTAAAGTCAAAATTAAATGTCTACCAGCTCCTTGGATGACTGATAAGATACGGAAGGCAATGGCCAGGTAAAATTGAGCTTTTGCCGGATTGGAACGATGATCCTGCCGTACGGCTTCCATCGACAGTGCCCCATGCAATGCATCCCCTTCAATGAGCGCAGGTACATACCGGTATGCTTTTAGAACCAGCTTCACCACTTCAAGGGCCCACTGCTGCAGGTTTTCGTTGATGCGTCACTCGCGATTTTAAGCTACGCACGAAAGACTTGTTCCAGGTGAGCGTTGCCATATGTTGCCTCCAATGCCTCAAGAAGCTGCTCTTAAGTCACTTCCTTATCAAGAGATTCCAGAACAGTTAAGGCCTGGTCGCGCAGGCCTAGTGTGAGTGCAGTCATGGCCTGACTCTTATTTCAGCCGTCCGCTTTCATAACAGCTTCGAACTGGATTTTGTAGGCCTAACAGGAAGAAGCCCGTCGAACGGCGGCACTATAAATCGACGTAGTGAAGGTGTAGTAACTACTACGGGAGCTGTAGTTCCATCCCCAAGTTTGAGGTCGTTCAGCAATTTCTTCATATCAGCCATCACGTTGTCAACCCAACTGTTTACTTCGTCGATTCGGGTTTCAGCTTCCGACAGGCGGTTGTCATGATGAGCAACGCCATCCTTCACTTCCCTTATCTCTTTCCCGAAGGTAGCGTTAATGTCCTTCATGAGGAGCAACTGCTCTTCCTTATCGCGTTTGAGCTGCTCACAACGCAAAATGACGGACTTCCTGTCGGCGGGCCTGTACTTCCTGTCAGCGGGCCTGTTCCTCCTGCTGCTCTTTCGACCAACTGGCTTGTTCCTTCTGTCGGCGAGCCTGCTCCTGCATCATCATCATTAGAACACCTAATTTAGGTGCTGCAGATGTAGGAGCTCCTGACAGGCTGGCCTTCGTGTCTGGCAACTGGCCCTCCGACGTCTGCGGCGTTGCACCACCACCGTGGTACGGATACCCTCCGTGTCGTCCTTTGGTAAAATCGGCATGATGGGTTTGCGACAATAAAAACTGCCGATAGAATTACCTAAATTGTCTAAATTCGGTTTAAATTTTTGCTTGACTGCCTTATTTATCGTGTTAAGTGTGAATGGTTACTGCAAATAAACAGGGAATACCAGATCTAAATGCCATTCAAATTTCTAGAGCTATTACATTAATTGTAACTGAGCACACCTTCGAACATGATGTAGCCCAAACAGAGGCATAAAGAGAGGCATCGGCAGATCAAACATAAACAATCGGCAGATAAATAAATAAATAAATAAATAAATACGAGACTCGCATGACAGGGACTGTGGCCAGCGATGACCGGTTCATATTTACTAACCTGCTTAGAAACCGGACCTTAACTGCGTCTGTGGTAAGAATGTAAAAGGGTTCTTCGACACACAGCAGCGTTAAGCTGCTATTTTACGCTGGTGTATTGTGGTAGTGTGGCCCTTTTCCGGACGAGGCGGCCCATTCATGCTACAACTATACTACTAAATTAGCTGCAGCATGACTCTACTACGCATAAAACACACACCGCATGTCATCAAGTAGCCCGAGTTGATTTTGCTCGTAATCACGAAAATCGGAATGACGAAGCTTGGAGTCAAGTTCCTCTCACAGATGAGTCAAAAAAATTCTGAAGCCAAATGAATGAAGGATTAAAGTATGGAGAGAAAGGAATGCTCAGTGCAACATGATTGAAAAAGACGCATAGATGTCAGTTATGGTATGAGAAGTAATTTTTATGGAGGTGTGGCCGTGGAAGGAAAAGGGGAGATCTCCCGCCGGGCAAGGTGTTATGCCCGGGGAGCGGCCAACGCTCCGTGTCATAGTTCAGAGATGTTCTATATATACTGTTTATGATTCGAAATGTTGAAAGCGTGATTTAGGCTTCGGTGTGTTTCGCTTGCGGCGCGACGACTGCGCCGCCATAGAGGCACGTAGAGAACTCCGCGTCATTGAGAATGTGTCTTTAACAGTGGCAGGATTTGTAACTGAGATTTTGGAAAAAATTGTAGTGCCATGTGCTCCTTTTATAGAAGTTGATATGTTTACATAATAATGCACACCTCCGTACTGCTGCTGTAGTTTTCAAATACTTTCAAGACACTTAAATCAATTTATGGTGTTTTCAGTGGGCTCGTACATCATGTATGAGACAAGGTTGGAAGTCAAATTAAGAAAAGAATTACTGCCGCCGCTTATTTAAGAGATCTTAAAATCACAGTACAAGAAGAATAATCTCTCAAGGTTTTATTATTATGTCCCCGAGTACTACCGAGTAGTACCGAGTACTTTATGATGAGTTCTTACCTCCGGACTTGACGGAGTGAACTGAAGGTGTACTTTGGTAATCGCTATTGGAACTGGTCGCCGAGTACTACTAGATGTGCCGTGTTTGGGCTCGTTTTATTAGGTATGATGAGTCCTTACCTCCGGACTTAACGGAGTGACCTAAAAGTGTACTTTAGTAATCGCTATTGGAACTGGTCGCCAAGTACTGCAAGGTGTGCAGAGTTTGGGCTCGTTTTGTTAGGTATGATGAGTACTTACCTCCGGACTTGATGGCGTGCCCTGATTTCTATATATTATATTCTTCTTTGATATATATATATATATATATATATATATATATATATATATATACTTATGTAACAAAAACCCTGCATTACCGATACACGAGTATCGGTAATGCAGGGTCTTTGACAATCCTCTTACTCCCCGGCCAATGCAGAGATAATAAAACCACATAAAATTTGCAAATTAAATTAATTTTTTATTAAAATTAGTTTATTTAAATGCGTTTTTTTGAAAAAAAAAATTATTGCCATATGCTTGGATACTGATTCTGATAACGCAGTTAACGGGAACACACACAGGGTTTTTGTTACATTTTGTGTATATATATCCTATACCTTTAAACGAGCAATCCTTTTATATATATATAATCGGAATCTCGGAAACGGCTCCAACGATTTTCATAAAATTTTGTGTGCAGGGAGTTTCGGGGGCAATAAATCGATCTAGCTAGGCTTTATTTTTAGAAAATGTCTTTTTGTCCGTGTTTTTAGGGGCAATAAAACACTGCTACAATATCGTTGGAATAAGAAGGTAAATTTTGACAGTTTATTGATGATTACAAATAGCTTAATTGGTATATTTGGCGGTTACAAAATCGTAATACCATGGTTCGAGCCCAGACCGACCGACCGACTTTTTTTAATTTTTTTTTCAAGTTCCTTTCTTTTTTGAGAAAATCTATTTTTTCGAGCCCTTTTTTTTAGTATTTTTTAAACACGAAAATTTAAATTAAACTAATTGCACTCATGATTTTTTATTCAAATAACCAGTTCAGTTTTTTCTATCATGTCGCTAAGATCAAAATATATATATATATATATATATATATATATATATATATATATATATAAATATATATATATATATATATATATACATGATACATAAGAAGTAGGTATATTATATATAGAAGTATTCAATATTAGAAGTATATAGAAGTACAGAAGTGTATAATATGTATATAGAATTATATAATAGACAAGAAGTATATAGAATTTTGTCATTAGATCGTTTGTTTTTTTGACGTTCACAACTTTATATTAACGAACATTAGGCAATATTCAAATTCATAAACTTAACTGTCACAAATATCCATGACATTTTGTTTTAAACATACATTTTTTGTGTTCCAATAAATTTTTCCATGAGCACATAATCTTTCACCCTGTCAGATGACATATAAAACTTTTCTGTAACATTCCTTAATTAATATTGACAATATGAAGGGAACAAAGTTAGAAAACATAATTGGATTATTTAAAAATGAACTTACCTGCAATTGGTCATCGCTGTAGGTGATTGGTGATGGTGATACGATTATCGTATGATTAGAAAACTATTTTTTTAACAACTTTAACACTATTACCCTATTATCTTAAAAGTGATTAACATTGGGCTCTACACTCTATTGTGAAAAGTCAGAATGTGTCAAAAAAGGCACGTATGGCAATTCACAATGCTATATTAGTCCCTACTTTAACATATGGTAGTGAAAGTTGGGTGTGGCAGAAGAAGCACGAGAGTAGAATAAATGCAGTAGAAATGCGGTCGCTAAGGAGTATGTTAGGGCCGAATCTGAGAGACAGGGTGAGAAACTGTGTGATAAAATAAGAGTGTGATTTGCAAGATGATGCAGTGACCAGGATTAAGAAAGGAATGCTTCGGTGGTTTGGTCATGTAGAAAGAATGAATGTGGAAAGACTGACAAAGCAAATATATGCTGCAGAAGTGAATGGAAGAGTCGGAAAGGGACGTCCAAGGTGGAAGTTTGTCGACCAAATTGGCGATATACTAAAAATGGGCCAAATTAAGAGTACCCTTAACCGACGAGCATGTATGCGTAGGTATATGGATGTGGAAGAGGCGAGAGAGGTATGTCAGGATCGTGCTAAATGGAAGTCTGTAGTCTCTGCCTACCCCTCTGGGTGACTGGCGTGAGTGTTTATGATGATTAACATGGTAAAGTATGGGTAGATTAGGTTATATGAATTTGCTCAATAGTTCAAATATATAAATAATGATATATCGATATAATTTTTTTTGTAAATCCGAGTGAATAAGGCTTCCAATTTTATTTGAAATTATCACAAATTGAATGTGAATTATGGGCATCAACCACGCGTACGCGCGCTCCTTTTTGTGATTATATTCGATTCATGTACATATGTTTTCATTACTCAAGCTTATGACTTATGACTTACTACTAATGCTTAAGTTAATAACTTCACGACACGAATTTTGATTTCAACTTTCCCTTCTCAAGTATGACGGACTTAGGATCATCGTAATAAATAAAATATAAAAAAATACTTTTCAACGACGTAACCGACAACTGTCATTATTAGGGCATATTTAAAACTTGGAATTAACTAATTACAACTAAATTACGCAAGTAATCCCAATAACAAACATTTGTACCTGAAAATGGAATCAATTAAGATGTGTGAATGGAAGAAAAGAAAAAAAGACAAGCACGTTTTTTTAAATTACTTTTTACACTTATTACCCTTACCTGTATTTATTTTTAACTTCAGTGAACGCAATAATAATCTTATTGTGACGTTCTTCATAACTGATCCTCTTAGACGTAAACATGACTTTTTATTTCACCCCACAAATAAAAGCTTAATGGTGAAATATCTGACGAGTTTGCAAGCATTAGTATAGGACCTCCGTGCGCAATCAACTTATTTTCATATTCACTATTTTTTTTTTATAAAATAGGCTGACAAACGAGCACACAGTCCACCTGATGGTAAGTGGTTGCTGCGGCCCATAGATCTACATCTATCTTCCATTACAAATCAAAATGCAGATGCGTTGTCACCCGTGAGGACTGAGATGGAATGCCTCATTTCCAGTAAAAAGGGTCTCCGGTTCTCTACACTCACCATACGAAATACAGCAGCATTAAGCTACTATTTCACGCTGGTATTCTGTGAGAGCGTGGTCCTTCCCCGGTCGAGCCGACCCATTCGTGCTACAACTATACTACTAATATAACTGCAGCATGGCTCTACCACGTAAATTAAACTATTTAAATGATTACTCAATGGACTTAAATGGTTTGATTAATTTTCATTCGATTAATTTCGATTAATTTTTCTTTGATTGGTAGGTACACGTACGTTAATATCTTGCCACAGTAAAAACTCACTTTCGAATAATCTTTGCGCTGCAATTTAATTTCTTTGCTTAAAATGTAACACCGCACCATCTCATAATTTCATTATATTCGCATTATTATCGTTTTTTGTTAAAAGTACCCATCTTATCCAACGCTTAAGGCCCGGTTGGACAAAAGTATATATATATATATATATATATATATATATATATATATATATATAAACTACAAATCTAATAAAACATATATAAGTTAATATATGTTTTATTATTTTAGTAGTTTTTAAACACGATTTTGAAAATAGGGAATTAATACTATTTGAAACTTTATATCCTCGCAATAAAATATGCGCATACATGAAATACTCAACTAAACTCTTCATCAAATGGTTTGTGAAAATTTAATCGTAGGAAAAAACTTTTCTTACGTTTGAGTACTCGTTTTTTAATCGATAAACATATAAAATTTCGATATTAAGAAAAACACGTTATAGAATTTTTAAATTTCGAAAGTCATAGAATTTTTATTAAGTTCTTTTATTTCCTGATAATAAGCAAAATGGTTTCAAATAAAGTGACTTTATGTCCACCGAATATCACACGCTTACTTCTTACTGGATGAATATGCATACAGCTGAGAAGGGAGCAAAGCTTTTTAAGGTACGAGTAGGAGATCCTCGCCTTAAGTGTCATTTTTTGCAAGATTATAACAAAATTCAAAGAGAATTTGTCGAGCTCTTTTTAATATTTACTTTCTACACTTCTGCGGGTTTACAAAGACTTAGGAGCGAATAAAAAAATGGTCAAGTGCGTGCTGGAACATGCATATTTAGGGTTCCGCTATTTTTTATAGAATAAGGGTGATAGGCGAATGCACAGTCTATCTGATGATAAATAGATGCTGTGGACCATAGAAATCTACATTTATCATCAATTAAGAATCAAACCAGAATAGTCACGCTGCAACTATATTATGGCTGTAACACGAACGTGTCGGCTCGAACGGGGTAGTACCACGCTCTCACAGAATACCAGCGTGAAATAGGAACTTAATGCAGCAGCATGTCTGTACGACAAGTCAGAGAACCGGAAAACCTTTTTTCTGGAAACGACGCATTTAATCTCATTCTTCAGGGGTGACAATGCATCTGCATTTTGAGTCTAATTTTAGCATGAACCATCCATCACGTGGACTGTTTGCTCGTTTGACGGTCTTGTTCTATAAAAATATTAATCTGATAAAAATTACAAATCTCCTACAAAAAACTAAAAAATATGAAATAATTTCCACATAATTTGGGACTATCATTATTCGATTGACTATATTTTAGATTCCACTGTAAAAGCTAATAAATCATGACAAAATTATTTTATTTTGTAGTAGGTTTTACTATTTCTAAGTTCAATTATTTCACCCTTTTAAGTGGACTAAGCGATATAGCAATCTCAATGCAACAAATTAAATGTCGTCTAAATGGCAACATTAAGAACTTCATCTCCTATTTTCCCACTTAGAGGTGGATTTTTTCTTCGAATTTAAATAGGGGTATATAAATAATTTTTAATAAAAAATCATTAAAATTGTTTCATACTTTGCGAAGACGTCACGTAGCATACATTCTTTTTTTTTTCAAAAACGTTACCTGTATCTTTTCTTTCTCGTGTATCGTAGGGCAGTTTACATACATTAATTGCACAAGGATAATTAATAAAGACAATTTATACAGTTTATATGGTACACGGCGAAAGTTTCTATTAATTTTAATAAATCTACTTATTAAACTTTATTAAACTTAATACCTAACGATTAAATTGAAAATAATATAAGGTCCTGTTATGAAAAGTATCCGAATTAAGGATTTTTTAAACCTTTAAAAACTCATAATTCTGAAAATATTAACATTATCGTAAAAATCGTAGGATCTTTTTCACTTGTATTTCATCAAAAAATATAAAAAAATATGTTTTATATTTTCTTTTCTTTTATTTATGTAATGCAATAGTATAGTTTCTTTACATATGTAGTTCTAATGGGTCAAAAATATCCAAATTTGGTATTTATCAAACCATCAAAAATTTATAAAACCGAAGGTATCAACTTTATTGTAAAAAGTCACAGAACCTTTTTTATTTGTATTTTATCACAAAATATTTTAAAAAAATTGTCGCGTTTAAAAATAACATTCCCTTGCAATTTAAAAAAAACGCTTTAAAACAATATGGCATTGAGCTACCCTATGGCAACATGAATTCATATCATCAGTAGGACTATTTAGGAGAATATCAAAAAAATTAGGAATACTTTTCGGTACTCGTATGCCGTTTCTTCTAGAACTAATTAGAGAATAATATAACTCTTCCAAATTTAAAACGATATTTCCACGATTATTTCTTCTGCGCCAGCAACGCGGCGGGGACTAGCTATTTATAAATAAATAATAACGAAAAATTCTGTTGAGTTGACAAAAGCCGTTTTTTTATAGTATAACAAACGAGCACACTGTCCACCTGATTGATGGTAAGTGGTTGCCGTGGCTCATAGAAAGGAGACAATCATTGATTGTCTCCTTTACATATATGATTATGAATCAAAATGCAGATGCGTTGTCACCAGTGAGGACTAAGATGGAATGCCTCGTTTTCAGTAAAAAGGGTCTCCGTTTCTCTACACTCACCGAACGGAACACAGCAGCATTAAGCTATTATTTTACGTTGGTATTTTACGAGAACGTGGTCCTTCCCCGGTCGAGCATGCAGCATGGCTCTATCACGTATAAAAGTTATTTTTTGAAGTCAGTTGTTAAATAGCTTATATGTGTACCTTATAACATATTTCAGGCCATTTAAAGACTACATTAATGATATCATGTAAGATATAAAGATCTAAAAAAGTATTTGCAATATTTTCTTATCGCAAATCTTAACATAATTTTTAAAAACATTCATTGCAATAATTAGCAAGAATATCGTGACACAAGGACAGACAAATATAACGAACAGATAAGGTTTCCTTGTGAGACAGCAGAACCTTAAAAGTGAAGGTTCAATTAAAAAAGTCGAAAAAGGGCGAGGCAATCACCCGGCGGGGCTTCTGTCTGATATTTTGAGTAAATACACTCTTTTCAAATGGAAGATGAAGTTTTGCGACGTAAACAGTCTTTCATTTGCTCATTAGTGTGTTCACCAACTTGACGAAGTTTTTTCCTTAAACGGACATGACTGTACCGTCCATGGACTCCTAAACAAATCTTAAATAAGGAAGGCAACAAACGCGTTGTCACCTTTGAAAACTAAGTAGAAACACCTTATAGTCTACAATTTTACTGGCACTACACCCCTCCGACTGAAAACACAGCAATGCAAACGTTGTTATTTAGGTTTTTGCGTGGTAGAGCCATGCAACAGCTATATTCCGGTTGCAGCACGAATAGGTCGGCTCGACCGGGGTAGGACCACGCTCTCACAGAATATCAGCGTAACATAGCAGCTTATTACTGCTGTATTTCGTATGGTGAGTTTAGGGAACCGGAGACTTTTACTGGAGACAAGGCATTCCATCTCAGGCAACGCATCTGCATTTTGATTTTTAATTAAATATAAATGTAAATGTCTATAGGCCACAGAATCCACTTACCATCAGGTGGACTGTGTGCTCGTTTGTCAACCTTATTCTATATAAAATAAATAAGGGGTAGTTACCCACCCCGACGGATTCCTAGTCAAAATTAGTTCTTCCACCCAGTAGTTATAGCAGATCCTCTATTAATTTTAATCTCGTATCACAAGGACCGTTTATGTTAAAGTTTCTCTTAAGTAAAGATTATTAATTAGCACACGGTACACTTAATAGTAAGTGGGTAATTAATAAATACAGTTGTCAACTAGACATGCTCAGACAGTACGTTTAACTCTAATTTCTCCCTCTTCCTTTTATC
The DNA here is from genome assembly GCA_036936625.1 of Parnassius smintheus behrii. Classification (NCBI taxonomy): domain Eukaryota; kingdom Metazoa; phylum Arthropoda; class Insecta; order Lepidoptera; family Papilionidae; genus Parnassius; species Parnassius smintheus. The sequence goes on along the minus strand of JAUPFT010000022.1, from coordinate 3,286,961 downwards.
TTTTCCTGTTTTTTTATTATTTTTTTTTATTATTTATTTAATTTCAAGTATCCAAGACTCATTTTCATTTACATTACTTTTTCTTTTTTTTAAATTATAATTATTAAAAAAAATTTAAATCTAATAATCTAACAAAATATGACGAGACAAATATACTAAAACTATTAAATTATTACTAAATGCCATAATGCACTTAAACAGCAGTCAAATTAGCTGCTGGGCATATGCAGTCTACAACAATGTTGCAGATAGGGACAGTTCACTCTGTCACCTATCATTTTGAGAATGCCATTGGGGCTGGCCCTTACCCTACGCACTAGCGATGCAGCTCTTTTACGCAAAGTTGCGTAAAAACAATCTACACGTGCTTAAGCAAACGCTGCAGCGTCGGGACAGCCCCATCAGCACCCGAAACGCGTTGTTATATTGGATCCGGAGAGATCCATAGGCCCGTTGCGTGTAGTCCCTCCACAGGCTGCACGTGTAAAGAGATGTACAAAACGCTCTAAATAAAGTGAGTTTAACCTCCCTTGAACATCTCGCGAACCTACGTGCAATCACATTTGCACGAACCGACAGAGCCCTACGTTCCCTTTCTATGTCAGTAGTATCCCTGAGGTCGGACGTAACCATATGGCCCAAATATTTGAAAGAGTCAACCCTAGTTAATGGTGTGCCATTCAATTTAATAGGAGGCACATTACGCGTACGATCCCGTCCGGCCTCAAAGATCATATACTGACTTTTTTGTGCATTTTACTTCAGCCCATGTTCGGCTACGAATGTCTCACAAACACTAAGCAATTTTCTTAATCCACATATTGATGCACTCAGCAGTACCATGTCATCTGCGTAACTCAAGTTATTAACCCAAATTCCATCTATATGACATCCGACATGCATGCTGCTAAGCGCCTTAATAAGTGCATTTACATAGAGGTTAAAGAGACTGGGTGAGCTTAGCCCACCCTGTCTCACCCCACACTCCAACCGGTATGGTTCAGACAAAACATTAGCTCATCTAACGCAATTGACCTGTCCCCCATACCAATATTTTAAAATCTGTATCATTTGACCTGGTAATTTAATGTCCTCCAATTTTTCCACAGTATATTGTAGGAGACCAGATCAAATGCCCTCGACAGGTCAAGGAAACAAGCGTAGACAGGTGTTTTCCTATCAACATAATATTTGACAGTGTGCTTAAGGCAAAGTATCGCACTTTCTGTGGACAGTCCGGTACGAAATCCGAACTGATTGTCATGCAGTTTTAGATATTGATTGATCTGCGTATTTTTTTATTTTTATTTTTATTTTATTCAAAGTGGAACAGCTAACAACTACATTATATATAATTACAAATAGTACAGTAACATAATATACGCAATAATGCAGCCCACAGTGCTGTTCACAGATTACCTCTTGGGATAGATAATTAAGACGCTAGGAGACCTGCAGCTGTATAGAAGGTATTATACAAATGTCAAAGTATGGTCAACAGTTACATTATAATGTGACTAAGATAACAAAATTATTATGTGAAAAGTGTCTTGTATAAAAGACCACGAAACTTCCTTCCTTTGAGCATGTAAAAATGTCTATATGCTCGAAGGTCTCATTATATGTGGCAACCATACGTCGAATTGGTGAACGAATACCGGTATTGGATCGACAGGTACTTACGGCAAAGAGTTTACCCGCACGCACCCGTCGTCTATGGACAGTTCTGGGAACTGCATAACATAACAGATTGTTTAACTCAATACAGTCAAATTTGCATCTAACTATATGAAACAATGTCATAGACTCCAATTGCTTACGTCTAGAGTGGAGGGTTAGAAGTTTGTATCTACTGAGTAACTGGTCATACGGTAAATGAGATTTATGACATCTATAATGCATTGCACGTAGAAACCGGCATTGAACATTTTCAATTTTGTGTATATATTTATTATAATAAGGATTCCAAATGGGCACAGCATATTCAAGTTGAGAGCGAACAAGGGTTTTATATAAACAAAGATATGAAGAGGTCCGTTTGAAGTCGCGAGTTGATCTCATAATAAATCCATATAGTTTGTATGCTTTGTTTACAATTTGTTCAATATGTAAGTCTAAGCACAGTTTTGAATCAAACAGTATACCGAGATCTCGCATGGAATCCACTTTAGCTAAAGGAACGTTACACAGTGAGTACGAAAATGTAATAATATTCTTGTTTTTAGTAAAACGGAGATATTTACACTTCGGAATGCTTAGCTGAAGCTTACATTTGTAACAATAGTCTGTAAGTCTATCTAGGTCCTCTTGGAGAAGAATGCAGTCTTGTGTAGTATGGATAGATTTATAAACTTTAAGATCATCTGCATATAATAAAAATTTTGAGTTAAGAAAACAGTTACTTATGTCATTAATAAACATTATAAATAACAAAGGCCCGAGAATAGATCCCTGAGGTACACCGGAGGTAACCATCGTAACGCTAGAGTGGTATCCATTAATTACAACCCTTTGACAACGGTAAGTGATATAAGAAACAAACCATCGTAACAAATTACCCCGAATGCCATTGTAAGCTATTCGATTTAGTAACATTTCGTGGTCCACCTTATCGAAGGCCTTTCGAAAGTCTGTATATACTGCATCGACCTGTACGCGATCATCAACATTTTCAAATAAATAGCTGGAAAATAATAATAGATTGGTGGTTGTTGATCGACGTTTAACGAAACCATGCTGTTGCTGTATAATTATATTGTGCAGTATGGGATATATTTCGTTATGCACAAGTCTCTCGAAAAGCTTCGACAAAGTGGACAAAATTGATATCGGGCGATATTGATCTACACTACGTTTAGATCCGCTCTTGTGCACAGGTGTGATGTTAGCCTGTTTCCATACTGTGGGCATAACACCTTCAGTAATGCATTTATTATAGATGATAGTTAGGGGTTTACTTATAACTGTGGCAGTGTTTCTTAGAAAATAAGCAGATAAGCCATCAGGGCCTGGCCCCTTAGATGGATCCAAGGATTTCAGCTCTCTTAATACCTTTTCTACTTCAAAATGAAGGTTAGTAATAGTAGTGTCATGGGATGCTGAATCGGCAGGTGGTCTCCACTGCGATAGTGTAGGTGAGGGCGGTTCGTAAACGGAAGAGAAGAATTCAGAAAACATGTTGCATATTGTTTGTGGATCACTTGAAACATCATCATTATATTCAACCTTAGCTGGCATTCCAGGTTTGTCACGACGATTAGAGATGTATACCCAGAAATCCTTAATATTTTTGCGTATGCTATCCTCGACTGATCCAATATATTTAGAAAAACATTTATTGCACATATCCTTAAATAACTTTCTATACTGGGAAAATATCTCATAGTCTGATATGTTGTTATATTTCTTCCATTTCACCCAAGCTTTACGTTTTTTTCTAAATGTGCTAATTGGAGATTTCGAAAACCAGACAGGAAAATCAGAGGTTCTGGAGCCAACAAATGGCGTGTGTTGTTTGATAATTTCGTCAATGATTCCGTAAAATGCGCTAAGTGCTTCTTCAGATCCAAGTGGAGTAAGTATTTCATCCCAGTCAGTGGACTCTATTTTGCGGTTGATGTGCGTGTAGTCGGACTTATAAAAATTGTACCTTTGAAGCCTCCGCTTTTTCATTGGAACAATATCAGCATTGAGAGCTATATCACAAACAAAGGGTGGATGATATGCGTCAACAGGAAGTAGGGGACTTAAAGCGGCCGATATCTTACACGAGCGGTTTGATATGCATAAATCAAGTATTTTATTTTTGGTATTCACTACGTAGTTGTATTGTGCGGCATCTAGAAATGAGATTAAATTACATAATAGGTTAAAGTTAACGGATGAGCCTACTCCACTGCCATGTAAGGCGTCTGTGGTTCCTCGTGTCCAAGTTACATCTGGGAGATTATAGTCGCCCAAAATATAGAAACCATCCAAATTAGGATCACACAGTACCTCTTGTAAAGTTTCAAAGTGAAGTTCGTATACGGTAGAGGGTGTTTTGGGGGGTATGTAAGCAGCACTGAAGACATGGCGCTTTGAGGATTGCTTACTAGGGACGTCGATGATGACATGTTCGATTAGGTTATGCAATGAAACATTTACACTAGTCAAAGACAGATTTAACTCAGATAATCTGAGTGTACGCAATACCGCAATTAGAACACCACCGCCATCTAGTTTATTTGTACTGATACGATTACGGTCGCACCTGTACACAATATAACGTTGATCGATAAACTCATTGTTGCTAATTTCCGACATCAGCCAAGTCTCGGTGAGTACGATGATATCATAGTTACTGTTTAGAATGTTCATATATAGTGTGCGTAATTTTGTTCGGAAACCTCTGCAATTTTGATAGTATAAGGAATATTGCTTGCTACCAATTACAAATAATTGAGAATAACATGTTCATATTAACAGTAATATTAAAACTTTCTCTTACGATGTTCAAGTCTTTAAAACAATAAGAAGAATATTTTACCTTATTATGATATAATATACCAGTCACGCAGCAAAGACAAACCTCCAATTCCCCACGAAGAAACAATTCAAAATATATCTTCATAAAAATAATAAAAATTACAAAAACATGCACGCAAAATGAAAAAATCAATAAAAATTTATAATTTTTACTCCACACCTTTTCAGCCCACTGGTTAAAATATTTTGTTGATACATATACAACTAAACAACCGTACTTACACATGTTATATTCAAGGGCTATAATATAAATTTTTAAAAAGATTATAATATTACAACAGACAAGTAACACATAATCGTAGTAATTAAAAGGATTAAAAAGTTTGTAACTTATCAAAGTGTAACAACATATGGCAAAATAGAGGCCAAGACGATTGCATAATAATAAACCTAGAATCAACATACAATTTATTAATACTAGTATGTTTATAAACTTATAATTAAACTGAGCATTATTTTTTATTGTGACGTAAGGCACACTTATTTTATGTTTAAAAAAGTTTAGTTTATATACAGTTATCATTATCATGCCAAATAATTTCATTATAGCGCTATTTATAGTAATATATCCTCCATAAAATAAATAAAAATATTTCAAAAAAGTGTAACATAATGCAATAGTACAATATAACCCTACTAACGTAACATAGCGTAAGGAAAATTTAATTTCAAAAGTATTAATTATATAATTTGACTTGTTTGCATTTTTGGATGTGAGAACGATAAAAATCATTAATAAAAACGTGTAATACAGAATGACACCTAATGAAGAAATTAAGCGAGATATATGGTGGGGAGAATAATGACAATAATGAAAAGTATTGTTATTACTGAGTATGTTGAGTAGAACCACCACAAGGGCTTTTATTACCACCTTTAGTACGGCTTTTGATCTTACGAAGATCATCATCTGTGCGGATAGCAAAAGCAGTATCACCATCTTGCTCGCGCACCAAAATAGTGGCATTCCGAACCCAGACATACTTGTATTGGTGCATAGCGGCGAGATCTCTGGTTTTACGAAATAATTGTTTTTTCTTCAGTGTAAGATGCTCGTTCATATACACGGTCATTGTCGATCCGGTGAGACCTAGCTGGTCGGTCTTGAGAGTTTTCACCTTACGAAAAGCCGCTAGTACGTTGTCACGAAGGATGCGCGATGAAAGTTTCACAATAACATTCTTGGGCTTATTTGTTTGACGGTGAGCATGGGGAACTCTATGGATTGACAGGATATCTTTCTGAGAAATTGGAAAGTTAATAGCCATACTAATCGATCCCATTATGTTTAACAAGTTTTCACTGCGAGTTTCAGGAATGTTACAGATTTCGATGTTGCATTGTCTGGCTTGTTGCTCTAGGTAATCGACTTTAGTTTCCAAGTTGCTAATGGTTAGGCTGGATTGTTCGGTAGATTGACGTATTGTGCCGTCCACTTTTTTTTTTGAAATCGTCTTGTTCCCCGGAAAGAAACTGCATGGATGCTTTTAATTCTGAGACATCACGGGATATATCAGCAGTTTGATGCTTTAGACGCTCATGTTCAGCACGAAGGGTGCATATCTCCTCCCTGAATCCATTCAAAGCAAATTTTAAATCATCATTAAGTTTAGTTATACTCGCCTCCATCTCATCTCGCCAGTCATGTAGTGAGCTCTTGATATTCTCCTTGAATACAGTTAGTGTATTGTTCATATCACTTCGCCATTCCTCAAAGGTCTTATGAAGTTCCTGTGTGAATGTATGGAAAGTAGCACCCGTCTCCAGGGCAACACAGTCATGGACTGAAGCAGCCGGTGTAGTCGGAGTACAAGGATTGTACAATGAGATGGGTGCATGGCCCTCGATTTCATATGACATATTCATGTTATCATCCAAAGGTATTTGCGTGGATCGCACGGGCTTAAGCAAGTTGGATCGTCCACGACGGGTAACATTATTGCACGAGGGACATTTCCAGGCTGCCTTAAATTCTTCTGACAGTGAAGAATATTGTTGCTGCTTAATATTAAGGCATTCAATGTGATAGATTCCATCGCAGGCATGACAATTCAGCAGCCGCGCCCCCGGCTTGCAGATTGTATTACAACCAGCGCAATTCATTTTTAAGAAGTTGTAGTTTGTAATGTTATTATTGTACACTCCAAGCACAAAAGCGCCACCTTCTGGTGGCACGGAAACTCGATCGATGTATCAAGGATTGCACTTATTAATATCGATATTAGAGAACCACCAATTTGTAATTAATATAAGCATAAACACATAGATGGCGTTATTTATAATCTTGTAAATGAGATCAACGATATTGATTCAAATCGAAACTAAAAGTTTTTACAACAACCGTCAAATTTCACACGATAAAAATTTTGCAAAATACACTTAATGTATATAGTAATTTATTATTGTACTTAGGTTTACGTTAACATATGTTACTACTAACAAATGTTATTAACACTGAACTTTATTCTTTACTTATTAACTTGTATTAACACATCAATTAATATTATTTATAGTGACAACAAACTGTATTTAATATCGTTATTTCCTGCACATTTCGTGAATGAGAAGACTTTATAACACTTGTACACAACTAATAAGGTTTTTACTTTGCACTAAATTAATATTTTAGTATATCCGAGCTGTTAATATAATTTTAATAACAGAAATACACGGAGCTGATCTTAACCGTGGCAACTAGCGCCCTCTGAAAATTATTTTTGCGTATTAAGCACACTGTCCAATATCTTTGTTACGATGGTTGCCAAGGATATTGGTCTATAATTACATTAATCTGACAAGTCACCCGTTTTATTTTTTACCACCGGTACTACTATGGTCTTCATTAGATCAGGGGGCAGATATGCATGCCGTAAACATGGAGTGTAGAATATAGCCAGTACGCGGTGTATATGTGGGCCTGCATACTGTAGATGCTCGATACTGAGACAATCATGACCTGGAGACTTGCCCCTAGACATAGATTTTATGACTTTTGCTACATCTTGCACACTTATTCTGTCCCCTACTCCATCAATGACTGTCCCAGCATCTTGCAACGATTCATAAGGATATGACCCTAGTGTCGACTTTACAGAGAAAAGCTCCCTAAAGAGGTTTGCAATATCCTTTGGGTTACTCACCCCGCCCACACTCATGGGAAGGCCAGGTCGAATTCTCATCTTATTAGTGCCTTTCGAAAAAGCACTAAAATCTTTTTTATTATGCGATTACACTACTTCATCCATTTCAATTTGATGCTTATGATCTTGACACCATTTTAAGCGTGATTTAAACACCTTTCGGGTGCTACGCATTTCATTAAATAATTTTTATATCTGTACAACATTTGTCAGCACAGTAGCGAAATTCCGAAGGGAAATATATTTGTCTTAGCTTTCTGTGGCACATATCGCTATAAACATTTTTCTGACGTTCGGACCTCTTTCCCCATGGATATAAGATGTTAGTGTATTATAATAATTTAATTTTGGTATTAATAACTCTAAATCGCATTCGATCATAAGAGGGAAATTGTCCGACCAAGTCACGTCGTATTTAACATAAACATTGCATACTGAGGACACAGCTGATTGTGTTACAACACAGTGGTCCACGCTTACAGCCATGTGATTGGCTTAAAAAAGTGTATGTGCCGAAGGACAGACCTAGAAAGTCAGTATCAATACAATGCCAATTTTGTTCAATATAATATAGGTTCGTTGAAAAATAGCGTATGAGGATGAGAGTTAAAATCGCCCAATATATATACAGAGTCAATGCCGTATTCATCTATTATAGCACTTACCGCACTGAGGCAATCGGAGTAATCAGGTAGATTGTCCTTACAATCCGTGGGCATATTATGATAACTCATCCGTCATTTACAGACAGATGTCTATAGTACGTATTTGAGATCATAGAATTATTAATATGTTTATTTTAGCGGACCGTTTTCATACATTTTTGTCTCTTTTCATTTCCTTCTTGTGATTTGTTTGGATGAAATTGCTGTGTTTCCTTTTGTATTTCTGCGTTACCCTCACGTGTCAGCTGCCGCCTGGCGGCAAGATGAAAGCCTCCGTTTAGCATTGGTTCTGTCTATGTTACAAAACTATATATTCTCTAATTTCTACGAAATTATATTTGGATAAGACAGACCTAATAATAAAGTACATGAAAATAACAACAGACACACAAAATTTGTTTATCCTTAATGTACAATAAACAGTTGCAGGCGCGTCTTTAAAATACCGGTATGATCGAGAGTAAGCGAGAGGTTGCGTCACTCTACGTTGGGTAAAGTAAAGTAAAGTTACAGCCTATATACGTCCCACTTCTGGGCACAGGATCCTCACTTCTGAGAGGGTTTTAGGGCAAGGAAGTTACCGCCGCGCTGCCCCAATGCGTGTTGGCGGACTTCACATGTCTTCGAAATATTTTTTTCTTATTTCTCAGACATGCAGGTTTCCTCACGATGTTTTCCTTCAACGCCGAGCACGTGGTAAATCAGCACTTAAAATTGCAATTAGCAATTTCATTGGTGCTGGTGGGGATCGAACCCGGGTTACTCGCGTTCTGTTATATTTACAGCGAGCGTTAACCATCTGAGCTACCACGGCTTCGTTGGGTAGCGAGGTGGAATTGAGGGTATATCGAGAAACCGCCCACTCGTTTGTGCAGTATAATGTTCACTGTAAGCGCTGTATGCTGGAGATTTTGCTTAAGTTATTCTATGAATGAGGTCATTCTACAATTGCTGAGGTAGCGTCGTAGTTCTTTCCGTAGTGGTGGTTTTTCCGGTGCAGGCAAGGAGGACAGTTTTGCTAAGAGGCTGCCCTGTGTTACGTTGAGATGGGTAGTGTTGCTGTTGGTTTTCATACTTTGGTGTTATTATGTTATTACGTTTTTCACGTTACACCAGTGTGTAATAGTGACGGGGACATATTACGGTATGGATGAACTGTAACTGCTCTGTACTGAAGGTGTACTGCGTCACGCCATCTTATTATAGATAACGATTAATTGCGTAAGCGAAAGAGCAAGTTTAACATCCGCTGTCACATTTTTACTATTTTTAACAATTAACCTGTCCTGATGTATTTGCAAGGTCAGGAATGGGATCTCCTGTTGAAATTCCTACAGAGTATTGTATTGTATTGTATTTAATGGTTCGTGGTCACCGACATCAGTTTTATCCTCGACTAAGAATGAAAACCCCTAAAGATAGACACCAAGGCAGGTGTTAATAAAACGGGTTTCCCTTCCTTAGCCCTCACCTTAGGAAACACGGCAGCATTAGCTGGTTTATTTTCTTTATATTCTATGTCCTTTTTGAGTCGACCTATTTATATAACAGCTATAAAACGCTGCAGCAAGGGTCTACCACATAAATAATAAACGCGTTCTAATGCTACAAAAGCATTAAAAAATTATTGAAACTTTGTTTTTAGTTTCACATCAAGACCATTATAATTTATTTGCGGCCGTAAGTTTCTTTATAGATAAGGATAACTTACCGGCACACAGTTCTGATATCAAGTGAATGGACCTATAGACACCTACCCCTATCCTCGATTTAGAGACGCAAAATATAATTGCGTAACCCCTGAAGTCTAAGATAGAATGCCTTGTTTCCCGTTAAAGAGGTTCTTTAAAAGTAAAATGGGTCTTTAGAAGTATGTAAAAAGGGTCTTTAAAAGCTTAAAAGTTATATGTACCAGTAAACGTGCACTCATAGAATTTAAGACACTTGAATAGCAAAACTCGTATGCTTTCGACATCATCATCATCATCATTACAGCCCTTTACAAGTCCACTGCTGAACATAGGCCTCCCCCAAGGTATGCCACAAGCACGGTCCTGAGCCACCTGCATCCATCGACTTCCTGCATGTCTTACCAGGTCGTCACTCCATCTAGTGGGGGGTCGCCCTACACTTCGTCTACCGGTACGAGGCTGCCACTCGAGAACCTTTTTTCCCCAACGGTTGTCGGTTCTTCGAGCTTTATGGCCGGCCCATTACCACTTCAGCTTACTAATCCGTTGGGCTATGTCGGTCACTCTGGTTCTACTGCGGATATCCTCATTTCTAAGTTTATCACGCAGAGAAACTCCGAGCATAGCCCTCTCCATAGCTCGCTGAGCGACTTTGAGCGTCCTCATACGGCCAGCAGTGAAGGACCACGTCTCAGTTCCATATGTCATCACTGGCAACACGCACTGGTTGTACAACTTAGTTTTCAGGTTTTGAGGTACACCTGACGAGAAGATGCGTTGTAATTTCCCGAACGCTGCCCAGCCGAGTTGAATCCGTCGATTGACCTCTCGGTCGAAGTTGGACTTACCTAGCCGGACCATTTGTCCCAGGTAAACGTACTCGTCAACAACTTCGAGCTTAGTGCTCCCAACAACTACCGACATAGGTGTGACATGGACATTAAACATGATCTTTGTTTTGTCCATGTTCATTTTAAGACCTATCCGTTGGGATGCACTATTGAGGTCATTGAGCATAGTGCTTAAGTCCTCCAGCGATTCTGCCATAAGTACTATATCGTCGGCAAATCGAAGGTGAGTGATGTACTCGCCATTGATGTTAATACCTTATCCTTTCCAGTGTAGTAGCTTGAAAACGTCTTCCAATGCAGCGGTGAAGAGTTTCGGGGAAATAACGTCACCCTGTCTTACACCTCTCTGCAGTTGGATAGGTTTCATACTCTGGTTCTGTACTCGGATAGCCATTAGCCCTACTGTACAAACACTTCAGCACTTTGATATACCAACAGTCAACTTGGCACCGCTGAAGAGACTGTAGCACCGCCCAAATTTCGACGGAATCAAAGGCTTTCTCATAGTCCACATACGCCAGGCAAAGTGGCAGATTGTACTCTTCGGACTTCTGAACAATTTGCCGAAGGGTATGTATGTGGTCTATGGTACTAAAGCATTTTCGGAAACCGGCTTGTTCGGGAGGCTGGAAGTCGTCGAGTCTGCGTGCGAGACGATTCGTAATGACTCTCGAAAACAGCACGTAGACGCGGCTCAGAAGGAATATCGGTCTGTAGTTCTTCAAGAGGGCGTTGTCACCTTTCTTGAAGAACAAGACCACCGCACTTCTGCTCCACGCCTCCGGAGTAGTGCCACCATGAAGGACGGAATTAAAAAGCCTCTGAAGGACTTCAAGTACCAGTTTTCCACCCGCTTTCAGAAGCTCCGCTGTAATTCCATCCTAGCCCGGGGACTTGCCGTTTTTAAGGTGCTGGAGAGCCATTCTAATCTCGCTGAGACTGACGTCCGGGATATCATCGGAATAGTGTCGGATAAGACCCGCTCTTGGATCGTTACTCACACTTGCGTGTGGCTCCAACAATGATGTGCACAGCTGCCCACAGAACCTCTCAATCTCACTCAGAATATCAGGTGTCCCGGAAACGATGCTGCCACACTCAGTCTTCAGCATTGACTTACTGGCAGACAGATCTCTGGCAAAGACTTTGGAGCCCTGGTTCCGCTCAATCGCTTCTTCAATACGAGCAGTATTAAATTTGCGTAAGTCTCGCCGCATGCATTTGGAGATCTGTCTGTTCAGTTGCCTGTATGCTGTCAAATCTGTCGACGATTGCAGCCTCATCTCCCGTCAAACAGCCATGAGATTACGAGTGTGATCGCAGAGCTTTTGTGTTCTTCTGCGGCTGGTCTTGCAGAACTTATCTCCGACCGCATGGACAGTTTCCACGAGCTTGTCATACATATCGTCGACTGCATTGCAATCTTCTAGGCACTGAAATCGGTTACGTAACTTGAGCTGAAAGGTTTCGGGATTCTGGATTAGAGCACGAGGGGGACGGAGCGTTGACTTCATTAGACGAGACCTCTCCAACTTAACGTTTAGGTTCAGTGTGCCTCTAACCATTCGGTGATTGCTGCCAGTTTTCACCCTTGCGATCACTGAGACATCACTGTTGGCGTCTGGTCGTCATAATGAAGTCAATCTCATTTTTTGTCGAATCGTCGGGACTCGACCAGGTCCACTTCCTGTGGGGCCGCTTCTGGAAGAAAGAGTTCATCATAAAGAGTCCCTCTTTCTCCATAAAGTCGGCCAGCTGCTGGCCCCTACGGTTCCGTTGCCCTACTCCTAATTTCCCTACCTTCAGCTCAACGCTTTCTCTTGTGCCTAGTTTTGCGTTGAAGTCTCCCATCAACACCGTGTAGTGGGTTGTGGAGGAATGTATGGCTCTGGAAATATATATAATAATATATATTCCACAGCTATCACACAATATCCTCATACATTTCCTCCACCTCCTCATCGGGATGTGCCGAGGTTGGTGCGTAAACCTGTATGACCTTCAGCGAATACCGTTTGGCGATTCTGAGTATCAGGTACGCGACCCTCATCGCCACACACCCAATCTTTACAACGTTGTTGACGAGAGACTTGTGGACGATAAATCCGACACCTCCTTGGGACAGATGGTCGCCCTCCCGGTGATAGAACAAGTTACCGGACTCGAGGATTACCGTGTCCTCCCCCTCTCTTCGGACCTCGGATAACCCAATAATACGCCAGCGCAACTTGTCTACCTCTTCTTCCAACTCTAGTATCTTCTCGTCAGTCCTCAGGGTGCGTGCGTTATATGTTGCCAGGTCGAGTCGTCGTAGGTGGCAACCGAACCTCCATCGGAGATTCTTAGCACCCCCTGCCCCGCCGTTACCATGGTCGCCACCGTAGCCAGGAATAGCGGGGCCGCCGGGACTGGGGGCCGTTTGTTTGCGTCGTTGATAATGGGGGATATTTGCCATAGTTGCCACGCTTGGCGAGCGGGTTGGTAACCGCAGTTTTTTATTATCTCACAGTTGTTATCAGGAAGATGCTGCTGCCCATCTCCTGCCTGTCTCCCTCTGTCCCCTCTTACGACACCCACGGGAAGATATGGGGTAGTGGATATTCTCAACCGCCACTACACGGCTTTCGACATACTAAAGGGAAAATAATTGTGGCGGAATTATCTGTTGATTTTAATTTTGAACATCTAGTGTGGAAAGCACATTAACTATTCGACGACAAAGCAAACGCGTCTCGATAGTTTTCGTAAATTATAAAAATGAAGCACCTGTCAGTTTGCTGTTTGCTTTTTTTTATTTGAAGCCCTATTTTGAGATGTAATTACTTACTTATTTGATAAATCATAAAATATTGTACATACGTATTCACAAGCCTTATAGCAGGGTGCGGACCTAAAAGCAAAGGGTTGTGGGTTCACGACGGTATGACAGTATGATGGATTCAAATTCCGCCATTCGACTACCACTGTTGTGAACCAATTCTAACACAAGCGTTTTAAGCTTTCCAGGAGTGGTTAAAGGAAATATTGGTAATGTTAATATCATTGCCTCACATCTGGCTATCTATTGTGGAAGGAGGAGTTCTACAAGCAAGTAGATGGTGTGGCGATGGGCTCACCTGTGTCTCCCATAGTCGCCGACATATTCATGGAGGACTTTGAAGAGAAAGCCCTTCTTACTGCTCCTGTAAATCCAAGGTTCTACAAGCGGTACGTAGACGACACCTTCACAATTTTACCATCTGACAAAGTAACTGCATTTTTAGACCACCTTAACTCCATAAACTCTAAAATACAATTCACAATGGAGTTAGAGGCAAATAATTCTTTAGCTTTCCTAGATGTTTTAGTCATCCGAAATCCTGATAACACTATTGGTCACACTGTGTATAGGAAAAAGACCCATACCAACCGATATCTAAATGGTGAATCTCACCATCATCCTTCACAGTAGCTACCGTGGGTAAATCTTTGTTTCAGAGAGCACGAGGGATCTGTGACAGAAAACATCTGGCCGCGGAGCTTCAGCACGTCAAGCAAGTATTGCAAGACAACAAGCTTCGGGTCCCGCGCCTACGTCACAGTGAACGAGTGAAGCCGGCCACAGTCGAGCGCGCGCCTGCTCTACTACCATATGTTAGAGGAGTCACGGACAAGATTGGCTACATCTTGAAGCGAGCGTCCATTAAGACATACTACAAGCCGCTGAAGAAGATTAGTCAATTTTTACCATCCATCAAATGTAATATTCCTCTACAAGATGCAGGTGTGTATAAGCTAGATTGTGAATGTGGTCTCTCTTACATAGGTCAAACAAAGAGATCTATAAAAACCCGCGTGAAGGAACATATAGCTGATGTGAAGCACCGACGCTCTGGGAAGTCTGCAGTCTGCGAACATGTTCAAGATCGTCCCCACCATTACATTAGATTTGATAGACCACAAATTCTCGCAAAAGAACACCGATTCCTACCAAGGATGATACGCGAGGCTATTGAAATTAAAAAACATCCAAATTTCAATAGAGAAGATGGTTGGGTGCTACCATCTGCTTGGGATCCTATAATTAACAAAATTAAACCCAAACCCAAGCATACCACTGCAAGACTTCATGATACTATAAGCTCGTTTTGCGTAAATCGGACCAAAAATTAATATTAAAAAACTGAAGGTAGCCGGACTAACTATGACATTGGGACGTCAAACATCTCAGTCCCCCCCGTGACCATGGGCGCTGTAAAGCACCCGAAACGTCGGGATAATAATAAAAATAAATTAAAAGTAATTAAACGCGATAAAATCCGTAAATAATAGTTTTATTCAATGTGTAGTGTTCGCGTAAATTTAAGAAATCATTATGTGAACCAGTACGGACTGGTAATAGCAAATAAAATTCGCCGATTAGAAGATCTTAAAACCAAGCGCGCAAGATATATAACATCTTTAAATTTCTTGAAGAGATGCAGAGACCATAATCTCATTCCTACGTGTGTCAAAATATCAACAAAGAAGGACATTCGAGGAAGCGCTAAGATCTTAAATCAGGCAAGTAAAAAGTTGTTACGGACGGTGATTCAGCAGAAACGGTTCGATTTACATTTCGTAAACAACACCATAGACAATTTGTCCAGTGAACTAAAGACAATTTTAACGACATTTGATTTTAATAATTGCATCGAAACTTTAAACAAACGAGAAACATCAAAATACAATGAATGCAAAAATAAACAAATAGAAAAATATCAAAAATTAACGATCAAATCAAATGCCAAACAGCCAAGTCAACGCCAGAACAATAAACAACCGTTGACCATAGACACAAACTATAAACAACGCACTGTCTATAACTTGTCAAAACATACACTGGACGAACCGACAATGAAAGTATTAGCGAAGGGAATGAACTTCGCATTAACTCCGCGAAAAATCCCGTACGAAGAAATTATCTGCAGTGTTGAGGATTGTCTGTTTAAGAATAATATCGGTAAGGAAGATTTGGAGGCCATACGTCAAGATATTTCGTCCTTGTTACGTCGTAGTTCAGTGCCGAAACCAAACCTTCCTAAAGACGAATTTACAGCGCTAAATAACTTACGGAACAGACCAGAACTCACGATTCTCCGCGCGGATAAAGGAAATGCTACGGTAGTAATGGACGCGTCGGAATATAATTTTAAAATACAACAACTTTTATCGGACGAAAGTACATATAAAAAGGTCAAAACAGACCCTACAACCAACACGCTTAAAACAACTAGCGATTTAATAAAGAAATACTCCGAAAAATTAAATCTCGACGTGAATTCGCTAATACCATCATGTGTCAAACCACCGAGGTCGTATGGGTTACCGAAGATACACAAACCAAACGCTCCACTACGTCCGATAGTGAGCCAGATCGATTCACCAACTTATAAGCCGGCACAATACTTAGCAAAAATACTATCACCACTAAGAGGACATACCAGAGCACACACAAAGGATTCATACCATTTTGTGAGTGAGATAAAAGACCTACATCTCGCTAACAATGAAACTATGGTCAGTTTTGATGTTCAGTCACTATTTACATGCCTACCTATTATGGACTGCATCTCAATTGTAACTAGGAAGCTAGAAGAAAATAACATGCCTCAAGAATATGCAATACTACTTGAACATTTCCTCACATCTGGCTATCTATTGTGGAAGGAGGAGTTCTACAAGCAAGTAGATGGTGTGGCGATGGGCTCACCTGTGTCTCCCATAGTCGCCGACATATTCATGGAGGACTTTGAGGAGAAAGCCCTTCTTACTGCTCCTGTAAATCCAAGGTTCTACAAGCGGTACGTAGACGACACCTTCACAATTTTACCATCTGACAAAGTAACTGCATTTTTAGACCACCTTAACTCCATAAACTCTAAAATACAATTCACAATGGAGTTAGAGGCAAATAATTCTTTAGCTTTCCTAGATGTTTTAGTCATCCGAAATCCTGATAACACTATTGGTCACACTGTGTATAGGAAAAAGACCCATACCAACCGATATCTAAATGGTGAATCTCACCATCATCCTTCACAGTTAGCTACCGTGGGTAAATCTTTGTTTCAGAGAGCACGAGGGATCTGTGACAGAAAACATCTGGCCGCGGAGCTTCAGCACGTCAAGCAAGTATTGCAAGACAACAAGCTTCGGGTCCCGCGCCTACGTCACAGTGAACGAGTGAAGCCGGCCACAGTCGAGCGCGCGCCTGCTCTACTACCATATGTTAGAGGAGTCACGGACAAGATTGGCTACATCTTGAAGCGAGCGTCCATTAAGACATACTTCAAGCCGCTGAAGAAGATTAGTCAATTTTTACCATCCATCAAATGTAATATTCCTCTACAAGATGCAGGTGTGTATAAGCTAGATTGTGAATGTGGTCTCTCTTACATAGGTCAAACAAAGAGATCTATAAAAACCCGCGTGAAGGAACATATAGCTGATGTGAAGCACCGACGCTCTGGGAAGTCTGCAGTCTGCGAACATGTTCAAGATCGTCCCCACCATTACATTAGATTTGATAGACCACAAATTCTCGCAAAAGAACACCGATTCCTACCAAGGATGATACGCGAGGCTATTGAAATTAAAAAACATCCAAATTTCAATAGAGAAGATGGTTGGGTGCTACCATCTGCTTGGGATCCTATAATTAACAAAATTAAACCCAAACCCAAGCATACCACTGCAAGACTTCATGATACTATAAGCTCGTTTTGCGTAAATCGGACCAAAAATTAATATTAAAAAACTGAAGGTAGCCGGACTAACTATGACATTGGGACGTCAAACATCTCAGTCCCCCCCGTGACCATGGGCGCTGTAAAGCACCCGAAACGTCGGGATAATAATAAAAATAAATTAAAAGTAATTAAACGCGATAAAATCCGTAAATAATAGTTTTATTCAATGTGTAGTGTTCGCGTAAATTTAAGAAATCATTATGTGAACCAGTACGGACTGGTAATAGCAAATAAAATTCGCCGATTAGAAGATCTTAAAACCAAGCGCGCAAGATATATAACATCTTTAAATTTCTTGAAGAGATGCAGAGACCATAATCTCATTCCTACGTGTGTCAAAATATCAACAAAGAAGGACATTCGAGGAAGCGCTAAGATCTTAAATCAGGCAAGTAAAAAGTTGTTACGGACGGTGATTCAGCAGAAACGGTTCGATTTACATTTCGTAAACAACACCATAGACAATTTGTCCAGTGAACTAAAGACAATTTTAACGACATTTGATTTTAATAATTGCATCGAAACTTTAAACAAACGAGAAACATCAAAATACAATGAATGCAAAAATAAACAAATAGAAAAATATCAAAAATTAACGATCAAATCAAATGCCAAACAGCCAAGTCAACGCCAGAACAATAAACAACCGTTGACCATAGACACAAACTATAAACAACGCACTGTCTATAACTTGTCAAAACATACACTGGACGAACCGACAATGAAAGTATTAGCGAAGGGAATGAACTTCGCATTAACTCCGCGAAAAATCCCGTACGAAGAAATTATCTGCAGTGTTGAGGATTGTCTGTTTAAGAATAATATCGGTAAGGAAGATTTGGAGGCCATACGTCAAGATATTTCGTCCTTGTTACGTCGTAGTTCAGTGCCGAAACCAAACCTTCCTAAAGACGAATTTACAGCGCTAAATAACTTACGGAACAGACCAGAACTCACGATTCTCCGCGCGGATAAAGGAAATGCTACGGTAGTAATGGACGCGTCGGAATATAATTTTAAAATACAACAACTTTTATCGGACGAAAGTACATATAAAAAGGTCAAAACAGACCCTACAACCAACACGCTTAAAACAACTAGCGATTTAATAAAGAAATACTCCGAAAAATTAAATCTCGACGTGAATTCGCTAATACCATCATGTGTCAAACCACCGAGGTTGTATGGGTTACCGAAGATACACAAACCAAACGCTCCACTACGTCCGATAGTGAGCCAGATCGATTCACCAACTTATAAGCTGGCACAATACTTAGCAAAAATACTATCACCACTAAGAGGACATACCAGAGCACACACAAAGGATTCATACCATTTTGTGAGTGAGATAAAAGACCTACATCTCGCTAACAATGAAACTATGGTCAGTTTTGATGTTCAGTCACTATTTACATGCCTACCTATTATGGACTGCATCTCATTTGTAACTAGGAAGCTAGAAGAAAATAACATGCCTCAAGAATATGCAATACTACTTGAACATTGCCTCACATCTGGCTATCTATTGTGGAAGGAGGAGTTCTACAAGCAAGTAGATGGTGTGGCGATGGGCTCACCTGTGTCTCCCATAGTCGCCGACATATTCATGGAGGACTTTGAGGAGAAAGCCCTTCTTACTGCTCCTGTAAATCCAAGGTTCTACAAGCGGTACGTAGACGACACCTTCACAATTTTACCATCTGACAAAGTAACTGCATTTTTAGACCACCTTAACTCCATAAACTCTAAAATACAATTCACAATGGAGTTAGAGGCAAATAATTCTTTAGCTTTCCTAGATGTTTTAGTCATCCGAAATCCTGATAACACTATTGGTCACACTGTGTATAGGAAAAAGACCCATACCAACCGATATCTAAATGGTGAATCTCACCATCATCCTTCACAGTTAGCTACCGTGGGTAAATCTTTGTTTCAGAGAGCACGAGGGATCTGTGACAGAAAACATCTGGCCGCGGAGCTTCAGCACGTCAAGCAAGTATTGCAAGACAACAAGCTTCGGGTCCCGCGCCTACGTCACAGTGAACGAGTGAAGCCGGCCACAGTCGAGCGCGCGCCTGCTCTACTACCATATGTTAGAGGAGTCACGGACAAGATTGGCTACATCTTGAAGCGAGCGTCCATTAAGACATACTACAAGCCGCTGAAGAAGATTAGTCAATTTTTACCATCCATCAAATGTAATATTCCTCTACAAGATGCAGGTGTGTATAAGCTAGATTGTGAATGTGGTCTCTCTTACATAGGTCAAACAAAGAGATCTATAAAAACCCGCGTGAAGGAACATATAGCTGATGTGAAGCACCGACGCTCTGGGAAGTCTGCAGTCTGCGAACATGTTCAAGATCGTCCCCACCATTACATTAGATTTGATAGACCACAAATTCTCGCAAAAGAACACCGATTCCTACCAAGGATGATACGCGAGGCTATTGAAATTAAAAAACATCCAAATTTCAATAGAGAAGATGGTTGGGTGCTACCATCTGCTTGGGATCCTATAATTAACAAAATTAAACCCAAACCCAAGCATACCACTGCAAGACTTCATGATACTATAAGCTCGTTTTGCGTAAATCGGACCAAAAATTAATATTAAAAAACTGAAGGTAGCCGGACTAACTATGACATTGGGACGTCAAACATCTCAGTCCCCCCCGTGACCATGGGCGCTGTAAAGCACCCGAAACGTCGGGATAATAATAAAAATAAATTAAAAGTAATTAAACGCGATAAAATCCGTAAATAATAGTTTTATTCAATGTGTAGTGTTCGCGTAAATTTAAGAAATCATTATGTGAACCAGTACGGACTGGTAATAGCAAATAAAATTCGCCGATTAGAAGATCTTAAAACCAAGCGCGCAAGATATATAACATCTTTAAATTTCTTGAAGAGATGCAGAGACCATAATCTCATTCCTACGTGTGTCAAAATATCAACAAAGAAGGACATTCGAGGAAGCGCTAAGATCTTAAATCAGGCAAGTAAAAAGTTGTTACGGACGGTGATTCAGCAGAAACGGTTCGATTTACATTTCGTAAACAACACCATAGACAATTTGTCCAGTGAACTAAAGACAATTTTAACGACATTTGATTTTAATAATTGCATCGAAACTTTAAACAAACGAGAAACATCAAAATACAATGAATGCAAAAATAAACAAATAGAAAAATATCAAAAATTAACGATCAAATCAAATGCCAAACAGCCAAGTCAACGCCAGAACAATAAACAACCGTTGACCATAGACACAAACTATAAACAACGCACTGTCTATAACTTGTCAAAACATACACTGGACGAACCGACAATGAAAGTATTAGCGAAGGGAATGAACTTCGCATTAACTCCGCGAAAAATCCCGTACGAAGAAATTATCTGCAGTGTTGAGGATTGTCTGTTTAAGAATAATATCGGTAAGGAAGATTTGGAGGCCATACGTCAAGATATTTCGTCCTTGTTACGTCGTAGTTCAGTGCCGAAACCAAACCTTCCTAAAGACGAATTTACAGCGCTAAATAACTTACGGAACAGACCAGAACTCACGATTCTCCGCGCGGATAAAGGAAATGCTACGGTAGTAATGGACGCGTCGGAATATAATTTCAAAATACAACAACTTTTATCGGACGAAAGTACATATAAAAAGGTCAAAACAGACCCTACAACCAACACGCTTAAAACAACTAGCGATTTAATAAAGAAATACTCCGAAAAATTAAATCTCGACGTGAATTCGCTAATACCATCATGTGTCAAACCACCGAGGTTGTATGGGTTACCGAAGATACACAAACCAAACGCTCCACTACGTCCGATAGTGAGCCAGATCGATTCACCAACTTATAAGTTGGCACAATACTTAGCAAAAATACTATCACCACTAAGAGGACATACCAGAGCACACACAAAGGATTCATACCATTTTGTGAGTGAGATAAAAGACCTACATCTCGCTAACAATGAAACTATGGTCAGTTTTGATGTTCAGTCACTATTTACATGCCTACCTATTATGGACTGCATCTCATTTGTAACTAGGAAGCTAGAAGAAAATAACATGCCTCAAGAATATGCAATACTACTTGAACATTGCCTCACATCTGGCTATCTATTGTGGAAGGAGGAGTTCTACAAGCAAGTAGATGGTGTGGCGATGGGCTCACCTGTGTCTCCCATAGTCGCCGACATATTCATGGAGGACTTTGAGGAGAAAGCCCTTCTTACTGCTCCTGTAAATCCAAGGTTCTACAAGCGGTACGTAGACGACACCTTCACAATTTTACCATCTGACAAAGTAACTGCATTTTTAGACCACCTTAACTCCATAAACTCTAAAATACAATTCACAATGGAGTTAGAGGCAAATAATTCTTTAGCTTTCCTAGATGTTTTAGTCATCCGAAATCCTGATAACACTATTGGTCACACTGTGTATAGGAAAAAGACCCATACCAACCGATATCTAAATGGTGAATCTCACCATCATCCTTCACAGTTAGCTACCGTGGGTAAATCTTTGTTTCAGAGAGCACGAGGGATCTGTGACAGAAAACATCTGGCCGCGGAGCTTCAGCACGTCAAGCAAGTATTGCAAGACAACAAGCTTCGGGTCCCGCGCCTACGTCACAGTGAACGAGTGAAGCCGGCCACAGTCGAGCGCGCGCCTGCTCTACTACCATATGTTAGAGGAGTCACGGACAAGATTGGCTACATCTTGAAGCGAGCGTCCATTAAGACATACTACAAGCCGCTGAAGAAGATTAGTCAATTTTTACCATCCATCAAATGTAATATTCCTCTACAAGATGCAGGTGTGTATAAGCTAGATTGTGAATGTGGTCTCTCTTACATAGGTCAAACAAAGAGATCTATAAAAACCCGCGTGAAGGAACATATAGCTGATGTGAAGCACCGACGCTCTGGGAAGTCTGCAGTCTGCGAACATGTTCAAGATCGTCCCCACCATTACATTAGATTTGATAGACCACAAATTCTCGCAAAAGAACACCGATTCCTACCAAGGATGATACGCGAGGCTATTGAAATTAAAAAACATCCAAATTTCAATAGAGAAGATGGTTGGGTGCTACCATCTGCTTGGGATCCTATAATTAACAAAATTAAACCCAAACCCAAGCATACCACTGCAAGACTTCATGATACTATAAGCTCGTTTTGCGTAAATCGGACCAAAAATTAATATTAAAAAACTGAAGGTAGCCGGACTAACTATGACATTGGGACGTCAAACATCTCAGTCCCCCCCGTGACCATGGGCGCTGTAAAGCACCCGAAACGTCGGGATAATAATAAAAATAAATTAAAAGTAATTAAACGCGATAAAATCCGTAAATAATAGTTTTATTCAATGTGTAGTGTTCGCGTAAATTTAAGAAATCATTATGTGAACCAGTACGGACTGGTAATAGCAAATAAAATTCGCCGATTAGAAGATCTTAAAACCAAGCGCGCAAGATATATAACATCTTTAAATTTCTTGAAGAGATGCAGAGACCATAATCTCATTCCTACGTGTGTCAAAATATCAACAAAGAAGGACATTCGAGGAAGCGCTAAGATCTTAAATCAGGCAAGTAAAAAGTTGTTACGGACGGTGATTCAGCAGAAACGGTTCGATTTACATTTCGTAAACAACACCATAGACAATTTGTCCAGTGAACTAAAGACAATTTTAACGACATTTGATTTTAATAATTGCATCGAAACTTTAAACAAACGAGAAACATCAAAATACAATGAATGCAAAAATAAACAAATAGAAAAATATCAAAAATTAACGATCAAATCAAATGCCAAACAGCCAAGTCAACGCCAGAACAATAAACAACCGTTGACCATAGACACAAACTATAAACAACGCACTGTCTATAACTTGTCAAAACATACACTGGACGAACCGACAATGAAAGTATTAGCGAAGGGAATGAACTTCGCATTAACTCCGCGAAAAATCCCGTACGAAGAAATTATCTGCAGTGTTGAGGATTGTCTGTTTAAGAATAATATCGGTAAGGAAGATTTGGAGGCCATACGTCAAGATATTTCGTCCTTGTTACGTCGTAGTTCAGTGCCGAAACCAAACCTTCCTAAAGACGAATTTACAGCGCTAAATAACTTACGGAACAGACCAGAACTCACGATTCTCCGCGCGGATAAAGGAAATGCTACGGTAGTAATGGACGCGTCGGAATATAATTTTAAAATACAACAACTTTTATCGGACAAAAGTACATATAAAAAGGTCAAAACAGACCCTACAACCAACACGCTTAAAACAACTAGCGATATAATAAAGAAATACTCCGAAAAATTAAATCTCGACGTGAATTCGCTAATACCATCATGTGTCAAACCACCGAGGTTGTATGGGTTACCGAAGATACACAAACCAAACGCTCCACTACGTCCGATAGTGAGCCAGATCGATTCACCAACTTATAAGCTGGCACAATACTTAGCAAAAATACTATCACCACTAAGAGGACATACCAGAGCACACACAAAGGATTCATACCATTTTGTGAGTGAGATAAAAGACCTACATCTCGCTAACAATGAAACTATGGTCAGTTTTGATGTTCAGTCACTATTTACATGCCTACCTATTATGGACTGCATCTCAATTGTAACTAGGAAGCTAGAAGAAAATAACATGCCTCAAGAATATGCAATACTACTTGAACATTGCCTCACATCTGGCTATCTATTGTGGAAGGAGGAGTTCTACAAGCAAGTAGATGGTGTGGCGATGGGCTCACCTGTGTCTCCCATAGTCGCCGACATATTCATGGAGGACTTTGAGGAGAAAGCCCTTCTTACTGCTCCTGTAAATCCAAGGTTCTACAAGCGGTACGTAGACGACACCTTCACAATTTTACCATCTGACAAAGTAACTGCATTTTTAGACCACCTTAACTCCATAAACTCTAAAATACAATTCACAATGGAGTTAGAGGCAAATAATTCTTTAGCTTTCCTAGATGTTTTAGTCATCCGAAATCCTGATAACACTATTGGTCTCACTGTGTATAGGAAAAAGACCCATACCAACCGATATCTAAATGGTGAATCTCACCATCATCCTTCACAGTTAGCTACCGTGGGTAAATCTTTGTTTCAGAGAGCACGAGGGATCTGTGACAGAAAACATCTGGCCGCGGAGCTTCAGCACGTCAAGCAAGTATTGCAAGACAACAAGCTTCGGGTCCCGCGCCTACGTCACAGTGAACGAGTGAAGCCGGCCACAGTCGAGCGCGCGCCTGCTCTACTACCATATGTTAGAGGAGTCACGGACAAGATTGGCTACATCTTGAAGCGAGCGTTCATTAAGACATACTACAAGCCGCTGAAGAAGATTAGTCAATTTTTACCATCCATCAAATGTAATATTCCTCTACAAGATGCAGGTGTGTATAAGCTAGATTGTGAATGTGGTCTCTCTTACATAGGTCAAACAAAGAGATCTATAAAAACCCGCTTGAAGGAACATATAGCTGATGTGAAGCACCGACGCTCTGGGAAGTCTGCAGTCTGCGAACATGTTCAAGATCGTCCCCAGCATTACATTAGATTTGATAGACCACAAATTCTCGCAAAAGAACACCGATTCCTACCAAGGATGATACGCGAGGCTATTGAAATTAAAAAACATCCAAATTTCAATAGAGAAGATGGTTGGGTGCTACCATCTGCTTGGGATCCTATAATTAACAAAATTAAACCCAAACCCAAGCATACCACTGCAAGACTTCATGATACTATAAGCTCGTTTTGCGTAAATCGGACCAAAAATTAATATTAAAAAACTGAAGGTAGCCGGACTAACTATGACATTGGGACGTCAAACATCTCAGTCCCCCCCGTGACCATGGGCGCTGTAAAGCACCCGAAACGTCGGGATAATAATAAAAATAAATTAAAAGTAATTAAACGCGATAAAATCCGTAAATAATAGTTTTATTCAATGTGTAGTGTTCGCGTAAATTTAAGAAATCATTATGTGAACCAGTACGGACTGGTAATAGCAAATAAAATTCGCCGATTAGAAGATCTTAAAACCAAGCGCGCAAGATATATAACATCTTTAAATTTCTTGAAGAGATGCAGAGACCATAATCTCATTCCTACGTGTGTCAAAATATCAACAAAGAAGGACATTCGAGGAAGCGCTAAGATCTTAAATCAGGCAAGTAAAAAGTTGTTACGGACGGTGATTCAGCAGAAACGGTTCGATTTACATTTCGTAAACAACACCATAGACAATTTGTCCAGTGAACTAAAGACAATTTTAACGACATTTGATTTTAATAATTGCATCGAAACTTTAAACAAACGAGAAACATCAAAATACAATGAATGCAAAAATAAACAAATAGAAAAATATCAAAAATTAACGATCAAATCAAATGCCAAACAGCCAAGTCAACGCCAGAACAATAAACAACCGTTGACCATAGACACAAACTATAAACAACGCACTGTCTATAACTTGTCAAAACATACACTGGACGAACCGACAATGAAAGTATTAGCGAAGGGAATGAACTTCGCATTAACTCCGCGAAAAATCCCGTACGAAGAAATTATCTGCAGTGTTGAGGATTGTCTGTTTAAGAATAATATCGGTAAGGAAGATTTGGAGGCCATACGTCAAGATATTTCGTCCTTGTTACGTCGTAGTTCAGTGCCGAAACCAAACCTTCCTAAAGACGAATTTACAGCGCTAAATAACTTACGGAACAGACCAGAACTCACGATTCTCCGCGCGGATAAAGGAAATGCTACGGTAGTAATGGACGCGTCGGAATATAATTTCAAAATACAACAACTTTTATCGGACGAAAGTACATATAAAAAGGTCAAAACAGACCCTACAACCAACACGCTTAAAACAACTAGCGATTTAATAAAGAAATACTCCGAAAAATTAAATCTCGACGTGAATTCGCTAATACCATCATGTGTCAAACCACCGAGGTTGTATGGGTTACCGAAGATACACAAACCAAACGCTCCACTACGTCCGATAGTGAGCCAGATCGATTCACCAACTTATAAGCTGGCACAATACTTAGCAAAAATACTATCACCACTAAGAGGACATACCAGAGCACACACAAAGGATTCATACCATTTTGTGAGTGAGATAAAAGACCTACATCTCGCTAACAATGAAACTATGGTCAGTTTTGATGTTCAGTCACTATTTACATGCCTACCTATTATGGACTGCATCTCATTTGTAACTAGGAAGCTAGAAGAAAATAACATGCCTCAAGAATATGCAATACTACTTGAACATTGCCTCACATCTGGCTATCTATTGTGGAAGGAGGAGTTCTACAAGCAAGTAGATGGTGTGGCGATGGGCTCACCTGTGTCTCCCATAGTCGCCGACATATTCATGGAGGACTTTGAGGAGAAAGCCCTTCTTACTGCTCCTGTAAATCCAAGGTTCTACAAGCGGTACGTAGACGACACCTTCACAATTTTACCATCTGACAAAGTAACTGCATTTTTAGACCACCTTAACTCCATAAACTCTAAAATACAATTCACAATGGAGTTAGAGGCAAATAATTCTTTAGCTTTCCTAGATGTTTTAGTCATCCGAAATCCTGATAACACTATTGGTCACACTGTGTATAGGAAAAAGACCCATACCAACCGATATCTAAATGGTGAATCTCACCATCATCCTTCACAGTTAGCTACCGTGGGTAAATCTTTGTTTCAGAGAGCACGAGGGATCTGTGACAGAAAACATCTGGCCGCGGAGCTTCAGCACGTCAAGCAAGTATTGCAAGACAACAAGCTTCGGGTCCCGCGCCTACGTCACAGTGAACGAGTGAAGCCGGCCACAGTCGAGCGCGCGCCTGCTCTACTACCATATGTTAGAGGAGTCACGGACAAGATTGGCTACATCTTGAAGCGAGCGTCCATTAAGACATACTACAAGCCGCTGAAGAAGATTAGTCAATTTTTACCATCCATCAAATGTAATATTCCTCTACAAGATGCAGGTGTGTATAAGCTAGATTGTGAATGTGGTCTCTCTTACATAGGTCAAACAAAGAGATCTATAAAAACCCGCGTGAAGGAACATATAGCTGATGTGAAGCACCGACGCTCTGGGAAGTCTGCAGTCTGCGAACATGTTCAAGATCGTCCCCACCATTACATTAGATTTGATAGACCACAAATTCTCGCAAAAGAACACCGATTCCTACCAAGGATGATACGCGAGGCTATTGAAATTAAAAAACATCCAAATTTCAATAGAGAAGATGGTTGGGTGCTACCATCTGCTTGGGATCCTATAATTAACAAAATTAAACCCAAACCCAAGCATACCACTGCAAGACTTCATGATACTATAAGCTCGTTTTGCGTAAATCGGACCAAAAATTAATATTAAAAAACTGAAGGTAGCCGGACTAACTATGACATTGGGACGTCAAACATCTCAGTCCCCCCCGTGACCATGGGCGCTGTAAAGCACCCGAAACGTCGGGATAATAATAAAAATAAATTAAAAGTAATTAAACGCGATAAAATCCGTAAATAATAGTTTTATTCAATGTGTAGTGTTCGCGTAAATTTAAGAAATCATTATGTGAACCAGTACGGACTGGTAATAGCAAATAAAATTCGCCGATTAGAAGATCTTAAAACCAAGCGCGCAAGATATATAACATCTTTAAATTTC
The DNA here is from genome assembly GCA_036936625.1 of Parnassius smintheus behrii. Lineage (NCBI taxonomy): Eukaryota > Metazoa > Arthropoda > Insecta > Lepidoptera > Papilionidae > Parnassius > Parnassius smintheus. The sequence goes on along the minus strand of JAUPFT010000022.1, from coordinate 3,258,558 downwards.
TTGAAGAGATGCAGAGACCATAATCTCATTCCTACGTGTGTCAAAATATCAACAAAGAAGGACATTCGAGGAAGCGCTAAGATCTTAAATCAGGCAAGTAAAAAGTTGTTACGGACGGTGATTCAGCAGAAACGGTTCGATTTACATTTCGTAAACAACACCATAGACAATTTGTCCAGTGAACTAAAGACAATTTTAACGACATTTGATTTTAATAATTGCATCGAAACTTTAAACAAACGAGAAACATCAAAATACAATGAATGCAAAAATAAACAAATAGAAAAATATCAAAAATTAACGATCAAATCAAATGCCAAACAGCCAAGTCAACGCCAGAACAATAAACAACCGTTGACCATAGACACAAACTATAAACAACGCACTGTCTATAACTTGTCAAAACATACACTGGACGAACCGACAATGAAAGTATTAGCGAAGGGAATGAACTTCGCATTAACTCCGCGAAAAATCCCGTACGAAGAAATTATCTGCAGTGTTGAGGATTGTCTGTTTAAGAATAATATCGGTAAGGAAGATTTGGAGGCCATACGTCAAGATATTTCGTCCTTGTTACGTCGTAGTTCAGTGCCGAAACCAAACCTTCCTAAAGACGAATTTACAGCGCTAAATAACTTACGGAACAGACCAGAACTCACGATTCTCCGCGCGGATAAAGGAAATGCTACGGTAGTAATGGACGCGTCGGAATATAATTTTAAAATACAACAACTTTTATCGGACAAAAGTACATATAAAAAGGTCAAAACAGACCCTACAACCAACACGCTTAAAACAACTAGCGATATAATAAAGAAATACTCCGAAAAATTAAATCTCGACGTGAATTCGCTAATACCATCATGTGTCAAACCACCGAGGTTGTATGGGTTACCGAAGATACACAAACCAAACGCTCCACTACGTCCGATAGTGAGCCAGATCGATTCACCAACTTATAAGCTGGCACAATACTTAGCAAAAATACTATCACCACTAAGAGGACATACCAGAGCACACACAAAGGATTCATACCATTTTGTGAGTGAGATAAAAGACCTACATCTCGCTAACAATGAAACTATGGTCAGTTTTGATGTTCAGTCACTATTTACATGCCTACCTATTATGGACTGCATCTCAATTGTAACTAGGAAGCTAGAAGAAAATAACATGCCTCAAGAATATGCAATACTACTTGAACATTGCCTCACATCTGGCTATCTATTGTGGAAGGAGGAGTTCTACAAGCAAGTAGATGGTGTGGCGATGGGCTCACCTGTGTCTCCCATAGTCGCCGACATATTCATGGAGGACTTTGAGGAGAAAGCCCTTCTTACTGCTCCTGTAAATCCAAGGTTCTACAAGCGGTACGTAGACGACACCTTCACAATTTTACCATCTGACAAAGTAACTGCATTTTTAGACCACCTTAACTCCATAAACTCTAAAATACAATTCACAATGGAGTTAGAGGCAAATAATTCTTTAGCTTTCCTAGATGTTTTAGTCATCCGAAATCCTGATAACACTATTGGTCTCACTGTGTATAGGAAAAAGACCCATACCAACCGATATCTAAATGGTGAATCTCACCATCATCCTTCACAGTTAGCTACCGTGGGTAAATCTTTGTTTCAGAGAGCACGAGGGATCTGTGACAGAAAACATCTGGCCGCGGAGCTTCAGCACGTCAAGCAAGTATTGCAAGACAACAAGCTTCGGGTCCCGCGCCTACGTCACAGTGAACGAGTGAAGCCGGCCACAGTCGAGCGCGCGCCTGCTCTACTACCATATGTTAGAGGAGTCACGGACAAGATTGGCTACATCTTGAAGCGAGCGTTCATTAAGACATACTACAAGCCGCTGAAGAAGATTAGTCAATTTTTACCATCCATCAAATGTAATATTCCTCTACAAGATGCAGGTGTGTATAAGCTAGATTGTGAATGTGGTCTCTCTTACATAGGTCAAACAAAGAGATCTATAAAAACCCGCTTGAAGGAACATATAGCTGATGTGAAGCACCGACGCTCTGGGAAGTCTGCAGTCTGCGAACATGTTCAAGATCGTCCCCAGCATTACATTAGATTTGATAGACCACAAATTCTCGCAAAAGAACACCGATTCCTACCAAGGATGATACGCGAGGCTATTGAAATTAAAAAACATCCAAATTTCAATAGAGAAGATGGTTGGGTGCTACCATCTGCTTGGGATCCTATAATTAACAAAATTAAACCCAAACCCAAGCATACCACTGCAAGACTTCATGATACTATAAGCTCGTTTTGCGTAAATCGGACCAAAAATTAATATTAAAAAACTGAAGGTAGCCGGACTAACTATGACATTGGGACGTCAAACATCTCAGTCCCCCCCGTGACCATGGGCGCTGTAAAGCACCCGAAACGTCGGGATAATAATAAAAATAAATTAAAAGTAATTAAACGCGATAAAATCCGTAAATAATAGTTTTATTCAATGTGTAGTGTTCGCGTAAATTTAAGAAATCATTATGTGAACCAGTACGGACTGGTAATAGCAAATAAAATTCGCCGATTAGAAGATCTTAAAACCAAGCGCGCAAGATATATAACATCTTTAAATTTCTTGAAGAGATGCAGAGACCATAATCTCATTCCTACGTGTGTCAAAATATCAACAAAGAAGGACATTCGAGGAAGCGCTAAGATCTTAAATCAGGCAAGTAAAAAGTTGTTACGGACGGTGATTCAGCAGAAACGGTTCGATTTACATTTCGTAAACAACACCATAGACAATTTGTCCAGTGAACTAAAGACAATTTTAACGACATTTGATTTTAATAATTGCATCGAAACTTTAAACAAACGAGAAACATCAAAATACAATGAATGCAAAAATAAACAAATAGAAAAATATCAAAAATTAACGATCAAATCAAATGCCAAACAGCCAAGTCAACGCCAGAACAATAAACAACCGTTGACCATAGACACAAACTATAAACAACGCACTGTCTATAACTTGTCAAAACATACACTGGACGAACCGACAATGAAAGTATTAGCGAAGGGAATGAACTTCGCATTAACTCCGCGAAAAATCCCGTACGAAGAAATTATCTGCAGTGTTGAGGATTGTCTGTTTAAGAATAATATCGGTAAGGAAGATTTGGAGGCCATACGTCAAGATATTTCGTCCTTGTTACGTCGTAGTTCAGTGCCGAAACCAAACCTTCCTAAAGACGAATTTACAGCGCTAAATAACTTACGGAACAGACCAGAACTCACGATTCTCCGCGCGGATAAAGGAAATGCTACGGTAGTAATGGACGCGTCGGAATATAATTTCAAAATACAACAACTTTTATCGGACGAAAGTACATATAAAAAGGTCAAAACAGACCCTACAACCAACACGCTTAAAACAACTAGCGATTTAATAAAGAAATACTCCGAAAAATTAAATCTCGACGTGAATTCGCTAATACCATCATGTGTCAAACCACCGAGGTTGTATGGGTTACCGAAGATACACAAACCAAACGCTCCACTACGTCCGATAGTGAGCCAGATCGATTCACCAACTTATAAGCTGGCACAATACTTAGCAAAAATACTATCACCACTAAGAGGACATACCAGAGCACACACAAAGGATTCATACCATTTTGTGAGTGAGATAAAAGACCTACATCTCGCTAACAATGAAACTATGGTCAGTTTTGATGTTCAGTCACTATTTACATGCCTACCTATTATGGACTGCATCTCATTTGTAACTAGGAAGCTAGAAGAAAATAACATGCCTCAAGAATATGCAATACTACTTGAACATTGCCTCACATCTGGCTATCTATTGTGGAAGGAGGAGTTCTACAAGCAAGTAGATGGTGTGGCGATGGGCTCACCTGTGTCTCCCATAGTCGCCGACATATTCATGGAGGACTTTGAGGAGAAAGCCCTTCTTACTGCTCCTGTAAATCCAAGGTTCTACAAGCGGTACGTAGACGACACCTTCACAATTTTACCATCTGACAAAGTAACTGCATTTTTAGACCACCTTAACTCCATAAACTCTAAAATACAATTCACAATGGAGTTAGAGGCAAATAATTCTTTAGCTTTCCTAGATGTTTTAGTCATCCGAAATCCTGATAACACTATTGGTCACACTGTGTATAGGAAAAAGACCCATACCAACCGATATCTAAATGGTGAATCTCACCATCATCCTTCACAGTTAGCTACCGTGGGTAAATCTTTGTTTCAGAGAGCACGAGGGATCTGTGACAGAAAACATCTGGCCGCGGAGCTTCAGCACGTCAAGCAAGTATTGCAAGACAACAAGCTTCGGGTCCCGCGCCTACGTCACAGTGAACGAGTGAAGCCGGCCACAGTCGAGCGCGCGCCTGCTCTACTACCATATGTTAGAGGAGTCACGGACAAGATTGGCTACATCTTGAAGCGAGCGTCCATTAAGACATACTACAAGCCGCTGAAGAAGATTAGTCAATTTTTACCATCCATCAAATGTAATATTCCTCTACAAGATGCAGGTGTGTATAAGCTAGATTGTGAATGTGGTCTCTCTTACATAGGTCAAACAAAGAGATCTATAAAAACCCGCGTGAAGGAACATATAGCTGATGTGAAGCACCGACGCTCTGGGAAGTCTGCAGTCTGCGAACATGTTCAAGATCGTCCCCACCATTACATTAGATTTGATAGACCACAAATTCTCGCAAAAGAACACCGATTCCTACCAAGGATGATACGCGAGGCTATTGAAATTAAAAAACATCCAAATTTCAATAGAGAAGATGGTTGGGTGCTACCATCTGCTTGGGATCCTATAATTAACAAAATTAAACCCAAACCCAAGCATACCACTGCAAGACTTCATGATACTATAAGCTCGTTTTGCGTAAATCGGACCAAAAATTAATATTAAAAAACTGAAGGTAGCCGGACTAACTATGACATTGGGACGTCAAACATCTCAGTCCCCCCCGTGACCATGGGCGCTGTAAAGCACCCGAAACGTCGGGATAATAATAAAAATAAATTAAAAGTAATTAAACGCGATAAAATCCGTAAATAATAGTTTTATTCAATGTGTAGTGTTCGCGTAAATTTAAGAAATCATTATGTGAACCAGTACGGACTGGTAATAGCAAATAAAATTCGCCGATTAGAAGATCTTAAAACCAAGCGCGCAAGATATATAACATCTTTAAATTTCTTGAAGAGATGCAGAGACCATAATCTCATTCCTACGTGTGTCAAAATATCAACAAAGAAGGACATTCGAGGAAGCGCTAAGATCTTAAATCAGGCAAGTAAAAAGTTGTTACGGACGGTGATTCAGCAGAAACGGTTCGATTTACATTTCGTAAACAACACCATAGACAATTTGTCCAGTGAACTAAAGACAATTTTAACGACATTTGATTTTAATAATTGCATCGAAACTTTAAACAAACGAGAAACATCAAAATACAATGAATGCAAAAATAAACAAATAGAAAAATATCAAAAATTAACGATCAAATCAAATGCCAAACAGCCAAGTCAACGCCAGAACAATAAACAACCGTTGACCATAGACACAAACTATAAACAACGCACTGTCTATAACTTGTCAAAACATACACTGGACGAACCGACAATGAAAGTATTAGCGAAGGGAATGAACTTCGCATTAACTCCGCGAAAAATCCCGTACGAAGAAATTATCTGCAGTGTTGAGGATTGTCTGTTTAAGAATAATATCGGTAAGGAAGATTTGGAGGCCATACGTCAAGATATTTCGTCCTTGTTACGTCGTAGTTCAGTGCCGAAACCAAACCTTCCTAAAGACGAATTTACAGCGCTAAATAACTTACGGAACAGACCAGAACTCACGATTCTCCGCGCGGATAAAGGAAATGCTACGGTAGTAATGGACGCGTCGGAATATAATTTTAAAATACAACAACTTTTATCGGACAAAAGTACATATAAAAAGGTCAAAACAGACCCTACAACCAACACGCTTAAAACAACTAGCGATATAATAAAGAAATACGCCGAAAAATTAAATCTCGACGTGAATTCGCTAATACCATCATGTGTCAAACCACCGAGGTTGTATGGGTTACCGAAGATACACAAACCAAACGCTCCACTACGTCCGATAGTGAGCCAGATCGATTCACCAACTTATAAGCTGGCACAATACTTAGCAAAAATACTATCACCACTAAGAGGACATACCAGAGCACACACAAAGGATTCATACCATTTTGTGAGTGAGATAAAAGACCTACATCTCGCTAACAATGAAACTATGGTCAGTTTTGATGTTCAGTCACTATTTACATGCCTACCTATTATGGACTGCATCTCAATTGTAACTAGGAAGCTAGAAGAAAATAACATGCCTCAAGAATATGCAATACTACTTGAACATTGCCTCACATCTGGCTATCTATTGTGGAAGGAGGAGTTCTACAAGCAAGTAGATGGTGTGGCGATGGGCTCACCTGTGTCTCCCATAGTCGCCGACATATTCATGGAGGACTTTGAGGAGAAAGCCCTTCTTACTGCTCCTGTAAATCCAAGGTTCTACAAGCGGTACGTAGACGACACCTTCACAATTTTACCATCTGACAAAGTAACTGCATTTTTAGACCACCTTAACTCCATAAACTCTAAAATACAATTCACAATGGAGTTAGAGGCAAATAATTCTTTAGCTTTCCTAGATGTTTTAGTCATCCGAAATCCTGATAACACTATTGGTCTCACTGTGTATAGGAAAAAGACCCATACCAACCGATATCTAAATGGTGAATCTCACCATCATCCTTCACAGTTAGCTACCGTGGGTAAATCTTTGTTTCAGAGAGCACGAGGGATCTGTGACAGAAAACATCTGGCCGCGGAGCTTCAGCACGTCAAGCAAGTATTGCAAGACAACAAGCTTCGGGTCCCGCGCCTACGTCACAGTGAACGAGTGAAGCCGGCCACAGTCGAGCGCGCGCCTGCTCTACTACCATATGTTAGAGGAGTCACGGACAAGATTGGCTACATCTTGAAGCGAGCGTCCATTAAGACATACTACAAGCCGCTGAAGAAGATTAGTCAATTTTTACCATCCATCAAATGTAATATTCCTCTACAAGATGCAGGTGTGTATAAGCTAGATTGTGAATGTGGTCTCTCTTACATAGGTCAAACAAAGAGATCTATAAAAACCCGCTTGAAGGAACATATAGCTGATGTGAAGCACCGACGCTCTGGGAAGTCTGCAGTCTGCGAACATGTTCAAGATCGTCCCCACCATTACATTAGATTTGATAGACCACAAATTCTCGCAAAAGAACACCGATTCCTACCAAGGATGATACGCGAGGCTATTGAAATTAAAAAACATCCAAATTTCAATAGAGAAGATGGTTGGGTGCTACCATCTGCTTGGGATCCTATAATTAACAAAATTAAACCCAAACCCAAGCATACCACTGCAAGACTTCATGATACTATAAGCTCGTTTTGCGTAAATCGGACCAAAAATTAATATTAAAAAACTGAAGGTAGCCGGACTAACTATGACATTGGGACGTCAAACATCTCAGTCCCCCCCGTGACCATGGGCGCTGTAAAGCACCCGAAACGTCGGGATAATAATAAAAATAAATTAAAAGTAATTAAACGCGATAAAATCCGTAAATAATAGTTTTATTCAATGTGTAGTGTTCGCGTAAATTTAAGAAATCATTATGTGAACCAGTACGGACTGGTAATAGCAAATAAAATTCGCCGATTAGAAGATCTTAAAACCAAGCGCGCAAGATATATAACATCTTTAAATTTCTTAAAGAGATGCAGAGACCATAATCTCATTCCTACGTGTGTCAAAATATCAACAAAGAAGGACATTCGAGGAAGCGCTAAGATCTTAAATCAGGCAAGTAAAAAGTTGTTACGGACGGTGATTCAGCAGAAACGGTTCGATTTACATTTCGTAAACAACACCATAGACAATTTGTCCAGTGAACTAAAGACAATTTTAACGACATTTGATTTTAATAATTGCATCGAAACTTTAAACAAACGAGAAACATCAAAATACAATGAATGCAAAAATAAACAAATAGAAAAATATCAAAAATTAACGATCAAATCAAATGCCAAACAGCCAAGTCAACGCCAGAACAATAAACAACCGTTGACCATAGACACAAACTATAAACAACGCACTGTCTATAACTTGTCAAAACATACACTGGACGAACCGACAATGAAAGTATTAGCGAAGGGAATGAACTTCGCATTAACTCCGCGAAAAATCCCGTACGAAGAAATTATCTGCAGTGTTGAGGATTGTCTGTTTAAGAATAATATCGGTAAGGAAGATTTGGAGGCCATACGTCAAGATATTTCGTCCTTGTTACGTCGTAGTTCAGTGCCGAAACCAAACCTTCCTAAAGACGAATTTACAGCGCTAAATAACTTACGGAACAGACCAGAACTCACGATTCTCCGCGCGGATAAAGGAAATGCTACGGTAGTAATGGACGCGTCGGAATATAATTTCAAAATACAACAACTTTTATCGGACGAAAGTACATATAAAAAGGTCAAAACAGACCCTACAACCAACACGCTTAAAACAACTAGCGATTTAATAAAGAAATACTCCGAAAAATTAAATCTCGACGTGAATTCGCTAATACCATCATGTGTCAAACCACCGAGGTTGTATGGGTTACCGAAGATACACAAACCAAACGCTCCACTACGTCCGATAGTGAGCCAGATCGATTCACCAACTTATAAGCTGGCACAATACTTAGCAAAAATACTATCACCACTAAGAGGACATACCAGAGCACACACAAAGGATTCATACCATTTTGTGAGTGAGATAAAAGACCTACATCTCGCTAACAATGAAACTATGGTCAGTTTTGATGTTCAGTCACTATTTACATGCCTACCTATTATGGACTGCATCTCATTTGTAACTAGGAAGCTAGAAGAAAATAACATGCCTCAAGAATATGCAATACTACTTGAACATTGCCTCACATCTGGCTATCTATTGTGGAAGGAGGAGTTCTACAAGCAAGTAGATGGTGTGGCGATGGGCTCACCTGTGTCTCCCATAGTCGCCGACATATTCATGGAGGACTTTGAGGAGAAAGCCCTTCTTACTGCTCCTGTAAATCCAAGGTTCTACAAGCGGTACGTAGACGACACCTTCACAATTTTACCATCTGACAAAGTAACTGCATTTTTAGACCACCTTAACTCCATAAACTCTAAAATACAATTCACAATGGAGTTAGAGGCAAATAATTCTTTAGCTTTCCTAGATGTTTTAGTCATCCGAAATCCTGATAACACTATTGGTCACACTGTGTATAGGAAAAAGACCCATACCAACCGATATCTAAATGGTGAATCTCACCATCATCCTTCACAGTTAGCTACCGTGGGTAAATCTTTGTTTCAGAGAGCACGAGGGATCTGTGACAGAAAACATCTGGCCGCGGAGCTTCAGCACGTCAAGCAAGTATTGCAAGACAACAAGCTTCGGGTCCCGCGCCTACGTCACAGTGAACGAGTGAAGCCGGCCACAGTCGAGCGCGCGCCTGCTCTACTACCATATGTTAGAGGAGTCACGGACAAGATTGGCTACATCTTGAAGCGAGCGTCCATTAAGACATACTACAAGCCGCTGAAGAAGATTAGTCAATTTTTACCATCCATCAAATGTAATATTCCTCTACAAGATGCAGGTGTGTATAAGCTAGATTGTGAATGTGGTCTCTCTTACATAGGTCAAACAAAGAGATCTATAAAAACCCGCGTGAAGGAACATATAGCTGATGTGAAGCACCGACGCTCTGGGAAGTCTGCAGTCTGCGAACATGTTCAAGATCGTCCCCACCATTACATTAGATTTGATAGACCACAAATTCTCGCAAAAGAACACCGATTCCTACCAAGGATGATACGCGAGGCTATTGAAATTAAAAAACATCCAAATTTCAATAGAGAAGATGGTTGGGTGCTACCATCTGCTTGGGATCCTATAATTAACAAAATTAAACCCAAACCCAAGCATACCACTGCAAGACTTCATGATACTATAAGCTCGTTTTGCGTAAATCGGACCAAAAATTAATATTAAAAAACTGAAGGTAGCCGGACTAACTATGACATTGGGACGTCAAACATCTCAGTCCCCCCCGTGACCATGGGCGCTGTAAAGCACCCGAAACGTCGGGATAATAATAAAAATAAATTAAAAGTAATTAAACGCGATAAAATCCGTAAATAATAGTTTTATTCAATGTGTAGTGTTCGCGTAAATTTAAGAAATCATTATGTGAACCAGTACGGACTGGTAATAGCAAATAAAATTCGCCGATTAGAAGATCTTAAAACCAAGCGCGCAAGATATATAACATCTTTAAATTTCTTGAAGAGATGCAGAGACCATAATCTCATTCCTACGTGTGTCAAAATATCAACAAAGAAGGACATTCGAGGAAGCGCTAAGATCTTAAATCAGGCAAGTAAAAAGTTGTTACGGACGGTGATTCAGCAGAAACGGTTCGATTTACATTTCGTAAACAACACCATAGACAATTTGTCCAGTGAACTAAAGACAATTTTAACGACATTTGATTTTAATAATTGCATCGAAACTTTAAACAAACGAGAAACATCAAAATACAATGAATGCAAAAATAAACAAATAGAAAAATATCAAAAATTAACGATCAAATCAAATGCCAAACAGCCAAGTCAACGCCAGAACAATAAACAACCGTTGACCATAGACACAAACTATAAACAACGCACTGTCTATAACTTGTCAAAACATACACTGGACGAACCGACAATGAAAGTATTAGCGAAGGGAATGAACTTCGCATTAACTCCGCGAAAAATCCCGTACGAAGAAATTATCTGCAGTGTTGAGGATTGTCTGTTTAAGAATAATATCGGTAAGGAAGATTTGGAGGCCATACGTCAAGATATTTCGTCCTTGTTACGTCGTAGTTCAGTGCCGAAACCAAACCTTCCTAAAGACGAATTTACAGCGCTAAATAACTTACGGAACAGACCAGAACTCACGATTCTCCGCGCGGATAAAGGAAATGCTACGGTAGTAATGGACGCGTCGGAATATAATTTTAAAATACAACAACTTTTATCGGACAAAAGTACATATAAAAAGGTCAAAACAGACCCTACAACCAACACGCTTAAAACAACTAGCGATATAATAAAGAAATACGCCGAAAAATTAAATCTCGACGTGAATTCGCTAATACCATCATGTGTCAAACCACCGAGGTTGTATGGGTTACCGAAGATACACAAACCAAACGCTCCACTACGTCCGATAGTGAGCCAGATCGATTCACCAACTTATAAGCTGGCACAATACTTAGCAAAAATACTATCACCACTAAGAGGACATACCAGAGCACACACAAAGGATTCATACCATTTTGTGAGTGAGATAAAAGACCTACATCTCGCTAACAATGAAACTATGGTCAGTTTTGATGTTCAGTCACTATTTACATGCCTACCTATTATGGACTGCATCTCAATTGTAACTAGGAAGCTAGAAGAAAATAACATGCCTCAAGAATATGCAATACTACTTGAACATTGCCTCACATCTGGCTATCTATTGTGGAAGGAGGAGTTCTACAAGCAAGTAGATGGTGTGGCGATGGGCTCACCTGTGTCTCCCATAGTCGCCGACATATTCATGGAGGACTTTGAGGAGAAAGCCCTTCTTACTGCTCCTGTAAATCCAAGGTTCTACAAGCGGTACGTAGACGACACCTTCACAATTTTACCATCTGACAAAGTAACTGCATTTTTAGACCACCTTAACTCCATAAACTCTAAAATACAATTCACAATGGAGTTAGAGGCAAATAATTCTTTAGCTTTCCTAGATGTTTTAGTCATCCGAAATCCTGATAACACTATTGGTCTCACTGTGTATAGGAAAAAGACCCATACCAACCGATATCTAAATGGTGAATCTCACCATCATCCTTCACAGTTAGCTACCGTGGGTAAATCTTTGTTTCAGAGAGCACGAGGGATCTGTGACAGAAAACATCTGGCCGCGGAGCTTCAGCACGTCAAGCAAGTATTGCAAGACAACAAGCTTCGGGTCCCGCGCCTACGTCACAGTGAACGAGTGAAGCCGGCCACAGTCGAGCGCGCGCCTGCTCTACTACCATATGTTAGAGGAGTCACGGACAAGATTGGCTACATCTTGAAGCGAGCGTCCATTAAGACATACTACAAGCCGCTGAAGAAGATTAGTCAATTTTTACCATCCATCAAATGTAATATTCCTCTACAAGATGCAGGTGTGTATAAGCTAGATTGTGAATGTGGTCTCTCTTACATAGGTCAAACAAAGAGATCTATAAAAACCCGCTTGAAGGAACATATAGCTGATGTGAAGCACCGACGCTCTGGGAAGTCTGCAGTCTGCGAACATGTTCAAGATCGTCCCCACCATTACATTAGATTTGATAGACCACAAATTCTCGCAAAAGAACACCGATTCCTACCAAGGATGATACGCGAGGCTATTGAAATTAAAAAACATCCAAATTTCAATAGAGAAGATGGTTGGGTGCTACCATCTGCTTGGGATCCTATAATTAACAAAATTAAACCCAAACCCAAGCATACCACTGCAAGACTTCATGATACTATAAGCTCGTTTTGCGTAAATCGGACCAAAAATTAATATTAAAAAACTGAAGGTAGCCGGACTAACTATGACATTGGGACGTCAAACATCTCAGTCCCCCCCGTGACCATGGGCGCTGTAAAGCACCCGAAACGTCGGGATAATAATAAAAATAAATTAAAAGTAATTAAACGCGATAAAATCCGTAAATAATAGTTTTATTCAATGTGTAGTGTTCGCGTAAATTTAAGAAATCATTATGTGAACCAGTACGGACTGGTAATAGCAAATAAAATTCGCCGATTAGAAGATCTTAAAACCAAGCGCGCAAGATATATAACATCTTTAAATTTCTTAAAGAGATGCAGAGACCATAATCTCATTCCTACGTGTGTCAAAATATCAACAAAGAAGGACATTCGAGGAAGCGCTAAGATCTTAAATCAGGCAAGTAAAAAGTTGTTACGGACGGTGATTCAGCAGAAACGGTTCGATTTACATTTCGTAAACAACACCATAGACAATTTGTCCAGTGAACTAAAGACAATTTTAACGACATTTGATTTTAATAATTGCATCGAAACTTTAAACAAACGAGAAACATCAAAATACAATGAATGCAAAAATAAACAAATAGAAAAATATCAAAAATTAACGATCAAATCAAATGCCAAACAGCCAAGTCAACGCCAGAACAATAAACAACCGTTGACCATAGACACAAACTATAAACAACGCACTGTCTATAACTTGTCAAAACATACACTGGACGAACCGACAATGAAAGTATTAGCGAAGGGAATGAACTTCGCATTAACTCCGCGAAAAATCCCGTACGAAGAAATTATCTGCAGTGTTGAGGATTGTCTGTTTAAGAATAATATCGGTAAGGAAGATTTGGAGGCCATACGTCAAGATATTTCGTCCTTGTTACGTCGTAGTTCAGTGCCGAAACCAAACCTTCCTAAAGACGAATTTACAGCGCTAAATAACTTACGGAACAGACCAGAACTCACGATTCTCCGCGCGGATAAAGGAAATGCTACGGTAGTAATGGACGCGTCGGAATATAATTTCAAAATACAACAACTTTTATCGGACGAAAGTACATATAAAAAGGTCAAAACAGACCCTACAACCAACACGCTTAAAACAACTAGCGATTTAATAAAGAAATACTCCGAAAAATTAAATCTCGACGTGAATTCGCTAATACCATCATGTGTCAAACCACCGAGGTTGTATGGGTTACCGAAGATACACAAACCAAACGCTCCACTACGTCCGATAGTGAGCCAGATCGATTCACCAACTTATAAGCTGGCACAATACTTAGCAAAAATACTATCACCACTAAGAGGACATACCAGAGCACACACAAAGGATTCATACCATTTTGTGAGTGAGATAAAAGACCTACATCTCGCTAACAATGAAACTATGGTCAGTTTTGATGTTCAGTCACTATTTACATGCCTACCTATTATGGACTGCATCTCATTTGTAACTAGGAAGCTAGAAGAAAATAACATGCCTCAAGAATATGCAATACTACTTGAACATTGCCTCACATCTGGCTATCTATTGTGGAAGGAGGAGTTCTACAAGCAAGTAGATGGTGTGGCGATGGGCTCACCTGTGTCTCCCATAGTCGCCGACATATTCATGGAGGACTTTGAGGAGAAAGCCCTTCTTACTGCTCCTGTAAATCCAAGGTTCTACAAGCGGTACGTAGACGACACCTTCACAATTTTACCATCTGACAAAGTAACTGCATTTTTAGACCACCTTAACTCCATAAACTCTAAAATACAATTCACAATGGAGTTAGAGGCAAATAATTCTTTAGCTTTCCTAGATGTTTTAGTCATCCGAAATCCTGATAACACTATTGGTCACACTGTGTATAGGAAAAAGACCCATACCAACCGATATCTAAATGGTGAATCTCACCATCATCCTTCACAGTTAGCTACCGTGGGTAAATCTTTGTTTCAGAGAGCACGAGGGATCTGTGACAGAAAACATCTGGCCGCGGAGCTTCAGCACGTCAAGCAAGTATTGCAAGACAACAAGCTTCGGGTCCCGCGCCTACGTCACAGTGAACGAGTGAAGCCGGCCACAGTCGAGCGCGCGCCTGCTCTACTACCATATGTTAGAGGAGTCACGGACAAGATTGGCTACATCTTGAAGCGAGCGTCCATTAAGACATACTACAAGCCGCTGAAGAAGATTAGTCAATTTTTACCATCCATCAAATGTAATATTCCTCTACAAGATGCAGGTGTGTATAAGCTAGATTGTGAATGTGGTCTCTCTTACATAGGTCAAACAAAGAGATCTATAAAAACCCGCGTGAAGGAACATATAGCTGATGTGAAGCACCGACGCTCTGGGAAGTCTGCAGTCTGCGAACATGTTCAAGATCGTCCCCACCATTACATTAGATTTGATAGACCACAAATTCTCGCAAAAGAACACCGATTCCTACCAAGGATGATACGCGAGGCTATTGAAATTAAAAAACATCCAAATTTCAATAGAGAAGATGGTTGGGTGCTACCATCTGCTTGGGATCCTATAATTAACAAAATTAAACCCAAACCCAAGCATACCACTGCAAGACTTCATGATACTATAAGCTCGTTTTGCGTAAATCGGACCAAAAATTAATATTAAAAAACTGAAGGTAGCCGGACTAACTATGACATTGGGACGTCAAACATCTCAGTCCCCCCCGTGACCATGGGCGCTGTAAAGCACCCGAAACGTCGGGATAATAATAAAAATAAATTAAAAGTAATTAAACGCGAAAAAATCCGTAAATAATAGTTTTATTCAATGTGTAGTGTTCGCGTAAATTTAAGAAATCATTATGTGAACCAGTACGGACTGGTAATAGCAAATAAAATTCGCCGATTAGAAGATCTTAAAACCAAGCGCGCAAGATATATAACATCTTTAAATTTCTTGAAGAGATGCAGAGACCATAATCTCATTCCTACGTGTGTCAAAATATCAACAAATAAGGACATTCGAGGAAGCGCTAAGATCTTAAATCAGGCAAGTAAAAAGTTGTTACGGACGGTGATTCAGCAGAAACGGTTCGATTTACATTTCGTAAACAACACCATAGACAATTTGTCCAGTGAACTAAAGACAATTTTAACGACATTTGATTTTAATAATTGCATCGAAACTTTAAACAAACGAGAAACATCAAAATACAATGAATGCAAAAATAAACAAATAGAAAAATATCAAAAATTAACGATCAAATCAAATGCCAAACAGCCAAGTCAACGCCAGAACAATAAACAACCGTTGACCATAGACACAAACTATAAACAACGCACTGTCTATAACTTGTCAAAACATACACTGGACGAACCGACAATGAAAGTATTAGCGAAGGGAATGAACTTCGCATTAACTCCGCGAAAAATCCCGTACGAAGAAATTATCTGCAGTGTTGAGGATTGTCTGTTTAAGAATAATATCGGTAAGGAAGATTTGGAGGCCATACGTCAAGATATTTCGTCCTTGTTACGTCGTAGTTCAGTGCCGAAACCAAACCTTCCTAAAGACGAATTTACAGCGCTAAATAACTTACGGAACAGACCAGAACTCACGATTCTCCGCGCGGATAAAGGAAATGCTACGGTAGTAATGGACGCGTCGGAATATAATTTTAAAATACAACAACTTTTATCGGACGAAAGTACATATAAAAAGGTCAAAACAGACCCTACAACCAACACGCTTAAAACAACTAGCGATATAATAAAGAAATACTCCGAAAAATTAAATCTCGACGTGAATTCGCTAATACCATCATGTGTCAAACCACCGAGGTTGTATGGGTTACCGAAGATACACAAACCAAACGCTCCACTACGTCCGATAGTGAGCCAGATCTATTCACCAACTTATAAGCTGGCACAATACTTAGCAAAAATACTATCACCACTAAGAGGACATACCAGAGCACACACAAAGGATTCATACCATTTTGTGAGTGAGATAAAAGACCTACATCTCGCTAACAATGAAACTATGGTCAGTTTTGATGTTCAGTCACTATTTACATGCCTACCTATTATGGACTGCATCTCAATTGTAACTAGGAAGCTAGAAGAAAATAACATGCCTCAAGAATATGCAATACTACTTGAACATTGCCTCACATCTGGCTATCTATTGTGGAAGGAGGAGTTCTACAAGCAAGTAGATGGTGTGGCGATGGGCTCACCTGTGTCTCCCATAGTCGCCGACATATTCATGGAGGACTTTGAGGAGAAAGCCCTTCTTACTGCTCCTGTAAATCCAAGGTTCTACAAGCGGTACGTAGACGACACCTTCACAATTTTACCATCTGACAAAGTAACTGCATTTTTAGACCACCTTAACTCCATAAACTCTAAAATACAATTCACAATGGAGTTAGAGGCAAATAATTCATTAGCTTTCCTAGATGTTTTAGTCATCCGAAATCCTGATAACACTATTGGTCACACTGTGTATAGGAAAAAGACCCATACCAACCGATATCTAAATGGTGAATCTCACCATCATCCTTCACAGTTAGCTACCGTGGGTAAATCTTTGTTTCAGAGAGCACGAGGGATCTGTGACAGAAAACATCTGGCCGCGGAGCTTCAGCACGTCAAGCAAGTATTGCAAGACAACAAGCTTCGGGTCCCGCGCCTACGTCACAGTGAACGAGTGAAGCCGGCCACAGTCGAGCGCGCGCCTGCTCTACTACCATATGTTAGAGGAGTCACGGACAAGATTGGCTACATCTTGAAGCGAGCGTCCATTAAGACATACTACAAGCCGCTGAAGAAGATTAGTCAATTTTTACCATCCATCAAATGTAATATTCCTCTACAAGATGCAGGTGTGTATAAGCTAGATTGTGAATGTGGTCTCTCTTACATAGGTCAAACAAAGAGATCTATAAAAACCCGCGTGAAGGAACATATAGCTGATGTGAAGCACCGACGCTCTGGGAAGTCTGCAGTCTGCGAACATGTTCAAGATCGTCCCCACCATTACATTAGATTTGATAGACCACAAATTCTCGCAAAAGAACACCGATTCCTACCAAGGATGATACGCGAGGCTATTGAAATTAAAAAACATCCAAATTTCAATAGAGAAGATGGTTGGGTGCTACCATCTGCTTGGGATCCTATAATTAACAAAATTAAACCCAAACCCAAGCATACCACTGCAAGACTTCATGATACTATAAGCTCGTTTTGCGTAAATCGGACCAAAAATTAATATTAAAAAACTGAAGGTAGCCGGACTAACTATGACATTGGGACGTCAAACATCTCAGTCCCCCCCGTGACCATGGGCGCTGTAAAGCACCCGAAACGTCGGGATAATAATAAAAATAAATTAAAAGTAATTAAACGCGAAAAAATCCGTAAATAATAGTTTTATTCAATGTGTAGTGTTCGCGTAAATTTAAGAAATCATTATGTGAACCAGTACGGACTGGTAATAGCAAATAAAATTCGCCGATTAGAAGATCTTAAAACCAAGCGCGCAAGATATATAACATCTTTAAATTTCTTGAAGAGATGCAGAGACCATAATCTCATTCCTACGTGTGTCAAAATATCAACAAATAAGGACATTCGAGGAAGCGCTAAGATCTTAAATCAGGCAAGTAAAAAGTTGTTACGGACGGTGATTCAGCAGAAACGGTTCGATTTACATTTCGTAAACAACACCATAGACAATTTGTCCAGTGAACTAAAGACAATTTTAACGACATTTGATTTTAATAATTGCATCGAAACTTTAAACAAACGAGAAACATCAAAATACAATGAATGCAAAAATAAACAAATAGAAAAATATCAAAAATTAACGATCAAATCAAATGCCAAACAGCCAAGTCAACGCCAGAACAATAAACAACCGTTGACCATAGACACAAACTATAAACAACGCACTGTCTATAACTTGTCAAAACATACACTGGACGAACCGACAATGAAAGTATTAGCGAAGGGAATGAACTTCGCATTAACTCCGCGAAAAATCCCGTACGAAGAAATTATCTGCAGTGTTGAGGATTGTCTGTTTAAGAATAATATCGGTAAGGAAGATTTGGAGGCCATACGTCAAGATATTTCGTCCTTGTTACGTCGTAGTTCAGTGCCGAAACCAAACCTTCCTAAAGACGAATTTACAGCGCTAAATAACTTACGGAACAGACCAGAACTCACGATTCTCCGCGCGGATAAAGGAAATGCTACGGTAGTAATGGACGCGTCGGAATATAATTTTAAAATACAACAACTTTTATCGGACGAAAGTACATATAAAAAGGTCAAAACAGACCCTACAACCAACACGCTTAAAACAACTAGCGATATAATAAAGAAATACTCCGAAAAATTAAATCTCGACGTGAATTCGCTAATACCATCATGTGTCAAACCACCGAGGTTGTATGGGTTACCGAAGATACACAAACCAAACGCTCCACTACGTCCGATAGTGAGCCAGATCTATTCACCAACTTATAAGCTGGCACAATACTTAGCAAAAATACTATCACCACTAAGAGGACATACCAGAGCACACACAAAGGATTCATACCATTTTGTGAGTGAGATAAAAGACCTACATCTCGCTAACAATGAAACTATGGTCAGTTTTGATGTTCAGTCACTATTTACATGCCTACCTATTATGGACTGCATCTCAATTGTAACTAGGAAGCTAGAAGAAAATAACATGCCTCAAGAATATGCAATACTACTTGAACATTGCCTCACATCTGGCTATCTATTGTGGAAGGAGGAGTTCTACAAGCAAGTAGATGGTGTGGCGATGGGCTCACCTGTGTCTCCCATAGTCGCCGACATATTCATGGAGGACTTTGAGGAGAAAGCCCTTCTTACTGCTCCTGTAAATCCAAGGTTCTACAAGCGGTACGTAGACGACACCTTCACAATTTTACCATCTGACAAAGTAACTGCATTTTTAGACCACCTTAACTCCATAAACTCTAAAATACAATTCACAATGGAGTTAGAGGCAAATAATTCATTAGCTTTCCTAGATGTTTTAGTCATCCGAAATCCTGATAACACTATTGGTCACACTGTGTATAGGAAAAAGACCCATACCAACCGATATCTAAATGGTGAATCTCACCATCATCCTTCACAGTTAGCTACCGTGGGTAAATCTTTGTTTCAGAGAGCACGAGGGATCTGTGACAGAAAACATCTGGCCGCGGAGCTTCAGCACGTCAAGCAAGTATTGCAAGACAACAAGCTTCGGGTCCCGCGCCTACGTCACAGTGAACGAGTGAAGCCGGCCACAGTCGAGCGCGCGCCTGCTCTACTACCATATGTTAGAGGAGTCACGGACAAGATTGGCTACATCTTGAAGCGAGCGTCCATTAAGACATACTACAAGCCGCTGAAGAAGATTAGTCAATTTTTACCATCCATCAAATGTAATATTCCTCTACAAGATGCAGGTGTGTATAAGCTAGATTGTGAATGTGGTCTCTCTTACATAGGTCAAACAAAGAGATCTATAAAAACCCGCGTGAAGGAACATATAGCTGATGTGAAGCACCGACGCTCTGGGAAGTCTGCAGTCTGCGAACATGTTCAAGATCGTCCCCACCATTACATTAGATTTGATAGACCACAAATTCTCGCAAAAGAACACCGATACCTACCAAGGATGATACGCGAGGCTATTGAAATTAAAAAACATCCAAATTTCAATAGAGAAGATGGTTGGGTGCTACCATCTGCTTGGGATCCTATAATTAACAAAATTAAACCCAAACCCAAGCATACCACTGCAAGACTTCATGATACTATAAGCTCGTTTTGCGTAAATCGGACCAAAAATTAATATTAAAAAACTGAAGGTAGCCGGACTAACTATGACATTGGGACGTCAAACATCTCAGTCCCCCCCCGTGACCATGGGCGCTGTAAAGCACCCGAAACGTCGGGATAATAATAAAAATAAATTAAAAGTAATTAAACGCGATAAAATCCGTAAATAATAGTTTTATTCAATGTGTAGTGTTCGCGTAAATTTAAGAAATCATTATGTGAACCAGTACGGACTGGTAATAGCAAATAAAATTCGCCGATTAGAAGATCTTAAAACCAAGCGCGCAAGATATATAACATCTTTAAATTTCTTGAAGAGATGCAGAGACCATAATCTCATTCCTACGTGTGTCAAAATATCAACAAAGAAGGACATTCGAGGAAGCGCTAAGATCTTAAATCAGGCAAGTAAAAAGTTGTTACGGACGGTGATTCAGCAGAAACGGTTCGATTTACATTTCGTAAACAACACCATAGACAATTTGTCCAGTGAACTAAAGACAATTTTAACGACATTTGATTTTAATAATTGCATCGAAACTTTAAACAAACGAGAAACATCAAAATACAATGAATGCAAAAATAAACAAATAGAAAAATATCAAAAATTAACGATCAAATCAAATGCCAAACAGCCAAGTCAACGACAGAACAATAAACAACCGTTGACCATAGACACAAACTATAAACAACGCACTGTCTATAACTTGTCAAAACATACACTGGACGAACCGACAATGAAAGTATTAGCGAAGGGAATGAACTTCGCATTAACTCCGCGAAAAATCCCGTACGAAGAAATTATCTGCAGTGTTGAGGATTGTCTGTTTAAGAATAATATCGGTAAGGAAGATTTGGAGGCCATACGTCAAGATATTTCGTCCTTGTTACGTCGTAGTTCAGTGCCGAAACCAAACCTTCCTAAAGACGAATTTACAGCGCTAAATAACTTACGGAACAGACCAGAACTCACGATTCTCCGCGCGGAAAAAGGAAATGCTACGGTAGTAATGGACGCGTCGGAATATAATTTTAAAATACAACAACTTTTATCGGACGAAAGTACATATAAAAAGGTCAAAACAGACCCTACAACCAACACGCTTAAAACAACTAGCGATATAATAAAGAAATACTCCGAAAAATTAAATCTCGACGTGAATTCGCTAATACCATCATGTGTCAAACCACCGAGGTTGTATGGGTTACCGAAGATACACAAACCAAACGCTCCACTACGTCCGATAGTGAGCCAGATCGATTCACCAACTTATAAGCTGGCACAATACTTAGCAAAAATACTATCACCACTAAGAGGACATACCAGAGCACACACAAAGGATTCATACCATTTTGTGAGTGAGATAAAAGACCTACATCTCGCTAACAATGAAACTATGGTCAGTTTTGATGTTCAGTCACTATTTACATGCCTACCTATTATGGACTGCATCTCAATTGTAACTAGGAAGCTAGAAGAAAATAACATGCCTCAAGAATATGCAATACTACTTGAACATTGCCTCACATCTGGCTATCTATTGTGGAAGGAGGAGTTCTACAAGCAAGTAGATGGTGTGGCGATGGGCTCACCTGTGTCTCCCATAGTCGCCGACATATTCATGGAGGACTTTGAGGAGAAAGCCCTTCTTACTGCTCCTGTAAATCCAAGGTTCTACAAGCGGTACGTAGACGACACCTTCACAATTTTACCATCTGACAAAGTAACTGCATTTTTAGACCACCTTAACTCCATAAACTCTAAAATACAATTCACAATGGAGTTAGAGGCAAATAATTCTTTAGCTTTCCTAGATGTTTTAGTCATCCGAAATCCTGATAACACTATTGGTCACACTGTGTATAGGAAAAAGACCCATACCAACCGATATCTAAATGGTGAATCTCACCATCATCCTTCACAGTTAGCTACCGTGGGTAAATCTTTGTTTCAGAGAGCACGAGGGATCTGTGACAGAAAACATCTGGCCGCGGAGCTTCAGCACGTCAAGCAAGTATTGCAAGACAACAAGCTTCGGGTCCCGCGCCTACGTCACAGTGAACGAGTGAAGCCGGCCACAGTCGAGCGCGCGCCTGCTCTACTACCATATGTTAGAGGAGTCACGGACAAGATTGGCTACATCTTGAAGCGAGCGTCCATTAAGACATACTACAAGCCGCTGAAGAAGATTAGTCAATTTTTACCATCCATCAAATGTAATATTCCTCTACAAGATGCAGGTGTGTATAAGCTAGATTGTGAATGTGGTCTCTCTTACATAGGTCAAACAAAGAGATCTATAAAAACCCGCGTGAAGGAACATATAGCTGATGTGAAGCACCGACGCTCTGGGAAGTCTGCAGTCTGCGAACATGTTCAAGATCGTCCCCACCATTACATTAGATTTGATAGACCACAAATTCTCGCAAAAGAACACCGATTCCTACCAAGGATGATACGCGAGGCTATTGAAATTAAAAAACATCCAAATTTCAATAGAGAAGATGGTTGGGTGCTACCATCTGCTTGGGATCCTATAATTAACAAAATTAAACCCAAACCCAAGCATACCACTGCAAGACTTCATGATACTATAAGCTCGTTTTGCGTAAATCGGACCCAAAATTAATATTAAAAAACTGAAGGTAGCCGGACTAACTATGACATTGGGACGTCAAACATCTCAGTCCCCCCCGTGACCATGGGCGCTGTAAAGCACCCGAAACGTCGGGATAATAATAAAAATAAATTAAAAGTAATTAAACGCGAAAAAATCCGTAAATAATAGTTTTATTCAATGTGTAGTGTTCGCGTAAATTTAAGAAATCATTATGTGAACCAGTACGGACTGGTAATAGCAAATAAAATTCGCTGATTAGAAGATCTTAAAACCAAGCGCGCAAGATATATAACATCTTTAAATTTCTTGAAGAGATGCAGAGACCATAATCTCATTCCTACGTGTGTCAAAATATCAACAAAGAAGGACATTCGAGGAAGCGCTAAGATCTTAAATCAGGCAAGTAAAAAGTTGTTACGGACGGTGATTCAGCAGAAACGGTTCGATTTACATTTCGTAAACAACACCATAGACAATTTGTCCAGTGAACTAAAGACAATTTTAACGACATTTGATTTTAATAATTGCATCGAAACTTTAAACAAACGAGAAACATCAAAATACAATGAATGCAAAAATAAACAAATAGAAAAATATCAAAAATTAACGATCAAATCAAATGCCAAACAGCCAAGTCAACGCCAGAACAATAAACAACCGTTGACCATAGACACAAACTATAAACAACGCACTGTCTATAACTTGTCAAAACATACACTGGATGAACCGACAATGAAAGTATTAGCGAAGGGAATGAACTTCGCATTAACTCCGCGAAAAATCCCGTACGAAGAAATTATCTGCAGTGTTGAGGATTGTCTGTTTAAGAATAATATCGGTAAGGAAGATTTGGAGACCATACGTCAAGATATTTCGTCCTTGTTACGTCGTAGTTCAGTGCCGAAACCAAACCTTCCTAAAGACGAATTTACAGCGCTAAATAACTTACGGAACAGACCAGAACTCACGATTCTCCGCGCGGATAAAGGAAATGCTACGGTAGTAATGGACGCGTCGGAATATAATTTTAAAATACAACAACTTTTATCGGACGAAAGTACATATAAAAAGGTCAAAACAGACCCTACAACCAACACGCTTAAAACAACTAGCGATTTAATAAAGAAATACTCCGAAAAATTAAATCTCGACGTGAATTCGCTAATACCATCATGTGTCAAACCACCGAGGTTGTATGGGTTACCGAAGATACACAAACCAAACGCTCCACTACGTCCGATAGTGAGCCAGATCGATTCACCAACTTATAAGCTGGCACAATACTTAGCAAAAATACTATCACCACTAAGAGGACATACCAGAGCACACACAAAGGATTCATACCATTTTGTGAGTGAGATAAAAGACCTACATCTCGCTAACAATGAAACTATGGTCAGTTTTGATGTTCAGTCACTATTTACATGCCTACCTATTATGGACTGCATCTCAATTGTAACTAGGAAGCTAGAAGAAAATAACATGCCTCAAGAATATGCAATACTACTTGAACATTGCCTCACATCTGGCTATCTATTGTGGAAGGAGGAGTTCTACAAGCAAGTAGATGGTGTGGCGATGGGCTCACCTGTGTCTCCCATAGTCGCCGACATATTCATGGAGGACTTTGAGGAGAAAGCCCTTCTTACTGCTCCTGTAAATCCAAGGTTCTACAAGCGGTACGTAGACGACACCTTCACAATTTTACCATCTGACAAAGTAACTGCATTTTTAGACCACCTTAACTCCATAAACTCTAAAATACAATTCACAATGGAGTTAGAGGCAAATAATTCTTTAGCTTTCCTAGATGTTTTAGTCATCCGAAATCCTGATAACACTATTGGTCACACTGTGTATAGGAAAAAGACCCATACCAACCGATATCTAAATGGTGAATCTCACCATCATCCTTCACAGTTAGCTACCGTGGGTAAATCTTTGTTTCAGAGAGCACGAGGGATCTGTGACAGAAAACATCTGGCCGCGGAGCTTCAGCACGTCAAGCAAGTATTGCAAGACAACAAGCTTCGGGTCCCGCGCCTACGTCACAGTGAACGAGTGAAGCCGGCCACAGTCGAGCGCGCGCCTGCTCTACTACCATATGTTAGAGGAGTCACGGACAAGATTGGCTACATCTTGAAGCGAGCGTCCATTAAGACATACTACAAGCCGCTGAAGAAGATTAGTCAATTTTTACCATCCATCAAATGTAATATTCCTCTACAAGATGCAGGTGTGTATAAGCTAGATTGTGAATGTGGTCTCTCTTACATAGGTCAAACAAAGAGATCTATAAAAACCCGCGTGAAGGAACATATAGCTGATGTGAAGCACCGACGCTCTGGGAAGTCTGCAGTCTGCGAACATGTTCAAGATCGTCCCCACCATTACATTAGATTTGATAGACCACAAATTCTCGCAAAAGAACACCGATTCCTACCAAGGATGATACGCGAGGCTATTGAAATTAAAAAACATCCAAATTTCAATAGAGAAGATGGTTGGGTGCTACCATCTGCTTGGGATCCTATAATTAACAAAATTAAACCCAAACCCAAGCATACCACTGCAAGACTTCATGATACTATAAGCTCGTTTTGCGTAAATCGGACCCAAAATTAATATTAAAAAACTGAAGGTAGCCGGACTAACTATGACATTGGGACGTCAAACATCTCAGTCCCCCCCGTGACCATGGGCGCTGTAAAGCACCCGAAACGTCGGGATAATAATAAAAATAAATTAAAAGTAATTAAACGCGAAAAAATCCGTAAATAATAGTTTTATTCAATGTGTAGTGTTCGCGTAAATTTAAGAAATCATTATGTGAACCAGTACGGACTGGTAATAGCAAATAAAATTCGCTGATTAGAAGATCTTAAAACCAAGCGCGCAAGATATATAACATCTTTAAATTTCTTGAAGAGATGCAGAGACCATAATCTCATTCCTACGTGTGTCAAAATATCAACAAAGAAGGACATTCGAGGAAGCGCTAAGATCTTAAATCAGGCAAGTAAAAAGTTGTTACGGACGGTGATTCAGCAGAAACGGTTCGATTTACATTTCGTAAACAACACCATAGACAATTTGTCCAGTGAACTAAAGACAATTTTAACGACATTTGATTTTAATAATTGCATCGAAACTTTAAACAAACGAGAAACATCAAAATACAATGAATGCAAAAATAAACAAATAGAAAAATATCAAAAATTAACGATCAAATCAAATGCCAAACAGCCAAGTCAACGCCAGAACAATAAACAACCGTTGACCATAGACACAAACTATAAACAACGCACTGTCTATAACTTGTCAAAACATACACTGGATGAACCGACAATGAAAGTATTAGCGAAGGGAATGAACTTCGCATTAACTCCGCGAAAAATCCCGTACGAAGAAATTATCTGCAGTGTTGAGGATTGTCTGTTTAAGAATAATATCGGTAAGGAAGATTTGGAGACCATACGTCAAGATATTTCGTCCTTGTTACGTCGTAGTTCAGTGCCGAAACCAAACCTTCCTAAAGACGAATTTACAGCGCTAAATAACTTACGGAACAGACCAGAACTCACGATTCTCCGCGCGGATAAAGGAAATGCTACGGTAGTAATGGACGCGTCGGAATATAATTTTAAAATACAACAACTTTTATCGGACGAAAGTACATATAAAAAGGTCAAAACAGACCCTACAACCAACACGCTTAAAACAACTAGCGATTTAATAAAGAAATACTCCGAAAAATTAAATCTCGACGTGAATTCGCTAATACCATCATGTGTCAAACCACCGAGGTTGTATGGGTTACCGAAGATACACAAACCAAACGCTCCACTACGTCCGATAGTGAGCCAGATCGATTCACCAACTTATAAGCTGGCACAATACTTAGCAAAAATACTATCACCACTAAGAGGACATACCAGAGCACACACAAAGGATTCATACCATTTTGTGAGTGAGATAAAAGACCTACATCTCGCTAACAATGAAACTATGGTCAGTTTTGATGTTCAGTCACTATTTACATGCCTACCTATTATGGACTGCATCTCAATTGTAACTAGGAAGCTAGAAGAAAATAACATGCCTCAAGAATATGCAATACTACTTGAACATTGCCTCACATCTGGCTATCTATTGTGGAAGGAGGAGTTCTACAAGCAAGTAGATGGTGTGGCGATGGGCTCACCTGTGTCTCCCATAGTCGCCGACATATTCATGGAGGACTTTGAGGAGAAAGCCCTTCTTACTGCTCCTGTAAATCCAAGGTTCTACAAGCGGTACGTAGACGACACCTTCACAATTTTACCATCTGACAAAGTAACTGCATTTTTAGACCACCTTAACTCCATAAACTCTAAAATACAATTCACAATGGAGTTAGAGGCAAATAATTCTTTAGCTTTCCTAGATGTTTTAGTCATCCGAAATCCTGATAACACTATTGGTCACACTGTGTATAGGAAAAAGACCCATACCAACCGATATCTAAATGGTGAATCTCACCATCATCCTTCACAGTTAGCTACCGTGGGTAAATCTTTGTTTCAGAGAGCACGAGGGATCTGTGACAGAAAACATCTGGCCGCGGAGCTTCAGCACGTCAAGCAAGTATTGCAAGACAACAAGCTTCGGGTCCCGCGCCTACGTCACAGTGAACGAGTGAAGCCGGCCACAGTCGAGCGCGCGCCTGCTCTACTACCATATGTTAGAGGAGTCACGGACAAGATTGGCTACATCTTGAAGCGAGCGTCCATTAAGACATACTACAAGCCGCTGAAGAAGATTAGTCAATTTTTACCATCCATCAAATGTAATATTCCTCTACAAGATGCAGGTGTGTATAAGCTAGATTGTGAATGTGGTCTCTCTTACATAGGTCAAACAAAGAGATCTATAAAAACCCGCGTGAAGGAACATATAGCTGATGTGAAGCACCGACGCTCTGGGAAGTCTGCAGTCTGCGAACATGTTCAAGATCGTCCCCACCATTACATTAGATTTGATAGACCACAAATTCTCGCAAAAGAACACCGATTCCTACCAAGGATGATACGCGAGGCTATTGAAATTAAAAAACATCCAAATTTCAATAGAGAAGATGGTTGGGTGCTACCATCTGCTTGGGATCCTATAATTAACAAAATTAAACCCAAACCCAAGCATACCACTGCAAGACTTCATGATACTATAAGCTCGTTTTGCGTAAATCGGACCCAAAATTAATATTAAAAAACTGAAGGTAGCCGGACTAACTATGACATTGGGACGTCAAACATCTCAGTCCCCCCCGTGACCATGGGCGCTGTAAAGCACCCGAAACGTCGGGATAATAATAAAAATAAATTAAAAGTAATTAAACGCGAAAAAATCCGTAAATAATAGTTTTATTCAATGTGTAGTGTTCGCGTAAATTTAAGAAATCATTATGTGAACCAGTACGGACTGGTAATAGCAAATAAAATTCGCCGATTAGAAGATCTTAAAACCAAGCGCGCAAGATATATAACATCTTTAAATTTCTTGAAGAGATGCAGAGACCATAATCTCATTCCTACGTGTGTCAAAATATCAACAAAGAAGGACATTCGAGGAAGCGCTAAGATCTTAAATCAGGCAAGTAAAAAGTTGTTACGGACGGTGATACAGCAGAAACGGTTCGATTTACATTTCGTAAACAACACCATAGACAATTTGTCCAGTGAACTAAAGACAATTTTAACGACATTTGATTTTAATAATTGCATCGAAACTTTAAACAAACGAGAAACATCAATATACAATGAATGCAAAAATAAACAAATAGAAAAATATCAAAAATTAACGATCAAATCAAATGCCAAACAGCCACGTCAACGCCAGAACAATAAACAACCGTTGACCATAGACACAAACTATAAACAACGCACTGTCTATAACTTGTCAAAACATACACTGGACGAACCGACAATGAAAGTATTAGCGAAGGGAATGAACTTCGCATTAACTCCGCGAAAAATCCCGTACGAAGAAATTATCTGCAGTGTTGAGGATTGTCTGTTTAAGAATAATATCGGTAAGGAAGATTTGGAGGCCATACGTCAAGATATTTCGTCCTTGTTACGTCGTAGTTCAGTGCCGAAACCAAACCTTCCTAAAGACGAATTTACAGCGCTAAATAACTTACGGAACAGACCAGAACTCACGATTCTCCGCGCGGATAAAGGAAATGCTACGGTAGTAATGGACGCGTCGGAATATAATTTTAAAATACAACAACTTTTATCGGACGAAAGTACATATAAAAAGGTCAAAACAGACCCTACAATCAACACACTTAAAACAACTAGCGATTTAATAAAGAAATACTCCGAAAAAATTAAATCTCGACGTGAATTCGCTAATACCATCATGTGTCAAACCACCGAGGTTGTATGGGTTACCGAAGATACACAAACCAAACGCTCCACTACGTCCGATAGTGAGCCAGATCGATTCACCAACTTATAAGCTGGCACAATACTTAGCAAAAATACTATCACCACTAAGAGGACATACCAGAGCACACACAAAGGATTCATACCATTTTGTGAGTGAGATAAAAGACCTACATCTCGCTAACAATGAAACTATGGTCAGTTTTGATGTTCAGTCACTATTTACATGCCTACCTATTATGGACTGCATCTCAATTGTAACTAGGAAGCTAGAAGAAAATAACATGCCCCAAGAATATGCAATACTACTTGAACATTGCCTCACATCTGGCTATCTATTGTGGAAGGAGGAGTTCTACAAGCAAGTAGATGGTGTGGCGATGGGCTCACCTGTGTCTCCCATAGTCGCCGACATATTCATGGAGGACTTTGAGGAGAAAGCCCTTCTTACTGCTCCTGTAAATCCAAGGTTCTACAAGCGGTACGTAGACGACACCTTCACAATTTTACCATCTGACAAAGTAACTGCATTTTTAGACCACCTTAACTCCATAAACTCTAAAATACAATTCACAATGGAGTTAGAGGCAAATAATTCTTTAGCTTTCCTAGATGTTTTAGTCATCCGAAATCCTGATAACACTATTGGTCACACTGTGTATAGGAAAAAGACCCATACCAACCGATATCTAAATGGTGAATCTCACCATCATCCTTCACAGTTAGCTACCGTGGGTAAATCTTTGTTTCAGAGAGCACGAGGGATCTGTGACAGAAAACATCTGGCCGCGGAGCTTCAGCACGTCAAGCAAGTATTGCAAGACAACAAGCTTCGGGTCCCGCGCCTACGTCACAGTGAACGAGTGAAGCCGGCCACAGTCGAGCGCGCGCCTGCTCTACTACCATATATTAGAGGAGTCACGGACAAGATTGGCTACATCTTGAAGCGAGCGTCCATTAAGACATACTACAAGCCGCTGAAGAAGATTAGTCAATTTTTACCATCCATCAAATGTAATATTCCTCTACAAGATGCAGGTGTGTATAAGCTAGATTGTGAATGTGGTCTCTCTTACATAGGTCAAACAAAGAGATCTATAAAAACCCGCGTGAAGGAACATATAGCTGATGTGAAGCACCGACGCTCTGGGAAGTCTGCAGTCTGCGAACATGTTCAAGATCGTCCCCACCATTACATTAGATTTGATAGACCACAAATTCTCGCAAAAGAACACCGATTCCTACCAAGGATGATACGCGAGGCTATTGAAATTAAAAAACATCCAAATTTCAATAGAGAAGATGGTTGGGTGCTACCATCTGCTTGGGATCCTATAATTAACAAAATTAAACCCAAACCCAAGCATACCACTGCAAGACTTCATGATACTATAAGCTCGTTTTGCGTAAATCGGACCAAAAATTAATATTAAAAAACTGAAGGTAGCCGGACTAACTATGACATTGGGACGTCAAACATCTCAGTCCCCCCCGTGACCATGGGCGCTGTAAAGCACCCGAAACGTCGGGATAATAATAAAAATAAATTAAAAGTAATTAAACGCGAAAAAATCCGTAAATAATAGTTTTATTCAATGTGTAGTGTTCGCGTAAATTTAAGAAATCATTATGTGAACCAGTACGGACTGGTAATAGCAAATAAAATTCGCCGATTAGAAGATCTTAAAACCAAGCGCGCAAGATATATAACATCTTTAAATTTCTTGAAGAGATGCAGAGACCATAATCTCATTCCTACGTGTGTCAAAATATCAACAAAGAAGGACATTCGAGGAAGCGCGAAGATCTTAAATCAGGCAAGTAAAAAGTTGTTACGGACGGTGATTCAGCAGAAACGGTTCGATTTACATTTCGTAAACAACACCATAGACAATTTGTCCAGTGAACTAAAGACAATTTTAACGACATTTGATTTTAATAATTGCATCGAAACTTTAAACAAACGAGAAACATCAAAATACAATGAATGCAAAAATAAACAAATAGAAAAATATCAAAAATTAACGATCAAATCAAATGCCAAACAGCCAAGTCAACGCCAGAACAATAAACAACCGTTGACCATAGACACAAACTATAAACAACGCACTGTCTATAACTTGTCAAAACATACACTGGACGAACCGACAATGAAAGTATTAGCGAAGGGAATGAACTTCGCATTAACTCCGCGAAAAATCCCGTACGAAGAAATTATCTGCAGTGTTGAGGATTGTCTGTTTAAGAATAATATCGGTAAGGAAGATTTGGAGGCCATACGTCAAGATATTTCGTCCTTGTTACGTCGTAGTTCAGTGCCGAAACCAAACCTTCCTAAAGACGAATTTACAGCGCTAAATAACTTACGGAACAGACCAGAACTCACGATTCTCCGCGCGGATAAAGGAAATGCTACGGTAGTAATGGACGCGTCGGAATATAATTTTAAAATACAACAACTTTTATCGGACGAAAGTACATATAAAAAGGTCAAAACAGACCCTACAATCAACACGCTTAAAACAACTAGCGATTTAATAAAGAAATACTCCGAAAAAATTAAATCTCGACGTGAATTCGCTAATACCATCATGTGTCAAACCACCGAGGTTGTATGGGTTACCGAAGATACACAAACCAAACGCTCCACTACGTCCGATAGTGAGCCAGATCGATTCACCAACTTATAAGCTGGCACAATACTTAGCAAAAATACTATCACCACTAAGAGGACATACCAGAGCACACACAAAGGATTCATACCATTTTGTGAGTGAGATAAAAGACCTACATCTCGCTAACAATGAAACTATGGTCAGTTTTGATGTTCAGTCACTATTTACATGCCTACCTATTATGGACTGCATCTCAATTGTAACTAGGAAGCTAGAAGAAAATAACATGCCTCAAGAATATGCAATACTACTTGAACATTGCCTCACATCTGGCTATCTATTGTGGAAGGAGGAGTTCTACAAGCAAGTAGATGGTGTGGCGATGGGCTCACCTGTGTCTCCCATAGTCGCCGACATATTCATGGAGGACTTTGAGGAGAAAGCCCTTCTTACTGCTCCTGTAAATCCAAGGTTCTACAAGCGGTACGTAGACGACACCTTCACAATTTTACCATCTGACAAAGTAACTGCATTTTTAGACCACCTTAACTCCATAAACTCTAAAATACAATTCACAATGGAGTTAGAGGCAAATAATTCTTTAGCTTTCCTAGATGTTTTAGTCATCCGAAATCCTGATA
The DNA here is from genome assembly GCA_036936625.1 of Parnassius smintheus behrii. Taxonomy (NCBI): domain Eukaryota; kingdom Metazoa; phylum Arthropoda; class Insecta; order Lepidoptera; family Papilionidae; genus Parnassius; species Parnassius smintheus. The sequence continues at coordinate 3,225,632 of JAUPFT010000022.1, read as the reverse complement.
ACACTATTGGTCACACTGTGTATAGGAAAAAGACCCATACCAACCGATATCTAAATGGTGAATCTCACCATCATCCTTCACAGTTAGCTACCGTGGGTAAATCTTTGTTTCAGAGAGCACGAGGGATCTGTGACAGAAAACATCTGGCCGCGGAGCTTCAGCACGTCAAGCAAGTATTGCAAGACAACAAGCTTCGGGTCCCGCGCCTACGTCACAGTGAACGAGTGAAGCCGGCCACAGTCGAGCGCGCGCCTGCTCTACTACCATATATTAGAGGAGTCACGGACAAGATTGGCTACATCTTGAAGCGAGCGTCCATTAAGACATACTACAAGCCGCTGAAGAAGATTAGTCAATTTTTACCATCCATCAAATGTAATATTCCTCTACAAGATGCAGGTGTGTATAAGCTAGATTGTGAATGTGGTCTCTCTTACATAGGTCAAACAAAGAGATCTATAAAAACCCGCGTGAAGGAACATATAGCTGATGTGAAGCACCGACGCTCTGGGAAGTCTGCAGTCTGCGAACATGTTCAAGATCGTCCCCACCATTACATTAGATTTGATAGACCACAAATTCTCGCAAAAGAACACCGATTCCTACCAAGGATGATACGCGAGGCTATTGAAATTAAAAAACATCCAAATTTCAATAGAGAAGATGGTTGGGTGCTACCATCTGCTTGGGATCCTATAATTAACAAAATTAAACCCAAACCCAAGCATACCACTGCAAGACTTCATGATACTATAAGCTCGTTTTGCGTAAATCGGACCAAAAATTAATATTAAAAAACTGAAGGTAGCCGGACTAACTATGACATTGGGACGTCAAACATCTCAGTCCCCCCCGTGACCATGGGCGCTGTAAAGCACCCGAAACGTCGGGATAATAATAAAAATAAATTAAAAGTAATTAAACGCGAAAAAATCCGTAAATAATAGTTTTATTCAATGTGTAGTGTTCGCGTAAATTTAAGAAATCATTATGTGAACCAGTACGGACTGGTAATAGCAAATAAAATTCGCCGATTAGAAGATCTTAAAACCAAGCGCGCAAGATATATAACATCTTTAAATTTCTTGAAGAGATGCAGAGACCATAATCTCATTCCTACGTGTGTCAAAATATCAACAAAGAAGGACATTCGAGGAAGCGCGAAGATCTTAAATCAGGCAAGTAAAAAGTTGTTACGGACGGTGATTCAGCAGAAACGGTTCGATTTACATTTCGTAAACAACACCATAGACAATTTGTCCAGTGAACTAAAGACAATTTTAACGACATTTGATTTTAATAATTGCATCGAAACTTTAAACAAACGAGAAACATCAAAATACAATGAATGCAAAAATAAACAAATAGAAAAATATCAAAAATTAACGATCAAATCAAATGCCAAACAGCCAAGTCAACGCCAGAACAATAAACAACCGTTGACCATAGACACAAACTATAAACAACGCACTGTCTATAACTTGTCAAAACATACACTGGACGAACCGACAATGAAAGTATTAGCGAAGGGAATGAACTTCGCATTAACTCCGCGAAAAATCCCGTACGAAGAAATTATCTGCAGTGTTGAGGATTGTCTGTTTAAGAATAATATCGGTAAGGAAGATTTGGAGGCCATACGTCAAGATATTTCGTCCTTGTTACGTCGTAGTTCAGTGCCGAAACCAAACCTTCCTAAAGACGAATTTACAGCGCTAAATAACTTACGGAACAGACCAGAACTCACGATTCTCCGCGCGGATAAAGGAAATGCTACGGTAGTAATGGACGCGTCGGAATATAATTTTAAAATACAACAACTTTTATCGGACGAAAGTACATATAAAAAGGTCAAAACAGACCCTACAACCAACACGCTTAAAACAACTAGCGATTTAATAAAGAAATACTCCGAAAAAATTAAATCTCGACGTGAATTCGCTAATACCATCATGTGTCAAACCACCGAGGTTGTATGGGTTACCGAAGATACACAAACCAAACGCTCCACTACGTCCGATAGTGAGCCAGATCGATTCACCAACTTATAAGCTGGCACAATACTTAGCAAAAATACTATCACCACTAAGAGGACATACCAGAGCACACACAAAGGATTCATACCATTTTGTGAGTGAGATAAAAGACCTACATCTCGCTAACAATGAAACTATGGTCAGTTTTGATGTTCAGTCACTATTTACATGCCTACCTATTATGGACTGCATCTCAATTGTAACTAGGAAGCTAGAAGAAAATAACATGCCTCAAGAATATGCAATACTACTTGAACATTGCCTCACATCTGGCTATCTATTGTGGAAGGAGGAGTTCTACAAGCAAGTAGATGGTGTGGCGATGGGCTCACCTGTGTCTCCCATAGTCGCCGACATATTCATGGAGGACTTTGAGGAGAAAGCCCTTCTTACTGCTCCTGTAAATCCAAGGTTCTACAAGCGGTACGTAGACGACACCTTCACAATTTTACCATCTGACAAAGTAACTGCATTTTTAGACCACCTTAACTCCATAAACTCTAAAATACAATTCACAATGGAGTTAGAGGCAAATAATTCTTTAGCTTTCCTAGATGTTTTAGTCATCCGAAATCCTGATAACACTATTGGTCACACTGTGTATAGGAAAAAGACCCATACCAACCGATATCTAAATGGTGAATCTCACCATCATCCTTCACAGTTAGCTACCGTGGGTAAATCTTTGTTTCAGAGAGCACGAGGGATCTGTGACAGAAAACATCTGGCCGCGGAGCTTCAGCACGTCAAGCAAGTATTGCAAGACAACAAGCTTCGGGTCCCGCGCCTACGTCACAGTGAACGAGTGAAGCCGGCCACAGTCGAGCGCGCGCCTGCTCTACTACCATATATTAGAGGAGTCACGGACAAGATTGGCTACATCTTGAAGCGAGCGTCCATTAAGACATACTACAAGCCGCTGAAAAAGATTAGTCAATTTTTACCATCCATCAAATGTAATATTCCTCTACAAGATGCAGGTGTGTATAAGCTAGATTGTGAATGTGGTCTCTCTTACATAGGTCAAACAAAGAGATCTATAAAAACCCGCGTGAAGGAACATATAGCTGATGTGAAGCACCGACGCTCTGGGAAGTCTGCAGTCTGCGAACATGTTCAAGATCGTCCCCACCATTACATTAGATTTGATAGACCACAAATTCTCGCAAAAGAACACCGATTCCTACCAAGGATGATACGCGAGGCTATTGAAATTAAAAAACATCCAAATTTCAATAGAGAAGATGGTTGGGTGCTACCATCTGCTTGGGATCCTATAATTAACAAAATTAAACCCAAACCCAAGCATACCACTGCAAGACTTCATGATACTATAAGCTCGTTTTGCGTAAATCGGACCAAAAATTAATATTAAAAAACTGAAGGTAGCCGGACTAACTATGACATTGGGACGTCAAACATCTCAGTCCCCCCCGTGACCATGGGCGCTGTAAAGCACCCGAAACGTCGGGATAATAATAAAAATAAATTAAAAGTAATTAAACGCGAAAAAATCCGTAAATAATAGTTTTATTCAATGTGTAGTGTTCGCGTAAATTTAAGAAATCATTATGTGAACCAGTACGGACTGGTAATAGCAAATAAAATTCGCCGATTAGAAGATCTTAAAACCAAGCGCGCAAGATATATAACATCTTTAAATTTCTTGAAGAGATGCAGAGACCATAATCTCATTCCTACGTGTGTCAAAATATCAACAAAGAAGGACATTCGAGGAAGCGCTAAGATCTTAAATCAGGCAAGTAAAAAGTTGTTACGGACGGTGATTCAGCAGAAACGGTTCGATTTACATTTCGTAAACAACACCATAGACAATTTGTCCAGTGAACTAAAGACAATTTTAACGGCATTTGATTTTAATAATTGCATCGAAACTTTAAACAAACGAGAAACATCAAAATACAATGAATGCAAAAATAAACAAATAGAAAAATATCAAAAATTAACGATCAAATCAAATGCCAAACAGCCAAGTCAACGCCAGAACAATAAACAACCGTTGACCATAGACACAAACTATAAACAACGCACTGTCTATAACTTGTCAAAACATACACTGGACGAACCGACAATGAAAGTATTAGCGAAGGGAATGAACTTCGCATTAACTCCGCGAAAAATCCCGTACGAAGAAATTATCTGCAGTGTTGAGGATTGTCTGTTTAAGAATAATATCGGTAAGGAAGATTTGGAGGCCATACGTCAAGATATTTCGTCCTTGTTACGTCGTAGTTCAGTGCCGAAACCAAACCTTCCTAAAGACGAATTTACAGCGCTAAATAACTTACGGAACAGACCAGAACTCACGATTCTCCGCGCGGATAAAGGAAATGCTACGGTAGTAATGGACGCGTCGGAATATAATTTTAAAATACAACAACTTTTATCGGACGAAAGTACATATAAAAAGGTCAAAACAGACCCTACAACCAACACGCTTAAAACAACTAGCGATTTAATAAAGAAATACTCCGAAAAATTAAATCTCGACGTGAATTCGCTAATACCATCATGTGTCAAACCACCGAGGTTGTATGGGTTACCGAAGATACACAAACCAAACGCTCCACTACGTCCGATAGTGAGCCAGATCGATTCACCAACTTATAAGCTGGCACAATACTTAGCAAAAATACTATCACCACTAAGAGGACATACCAGAGCACACACAAAGGATTCATACCATTTTGTGAGTGAGATAAAAGACCTACATCTCGCTAACAATGAAACTATGGTCAGTTTTGATGTTCAGTCACTATTTACATGCCTACCTATTATGGACTGCATCTCAATTGTAACTAGGAAGCTAGAAGAAAATAACATGCCTCAAGAATATGCAATACTACTTGAACATTGCCTCACATCTGGCTATCTATTGTGGAAGGAGGAGTTCTACAAGCAAGTAGATGGTGTGGCGATGGGCTCACCTGTGTCTCCCATAGTCGCCGACATATTCATGGAGGACTTTGAGGAGAAAGCCCTTCTTACTGCTCCTGTAAATCCAAGGTTCTACAAGCGGTACGTAGACGACACCTTCACAATTTTACCATCTGACAAAGTAACTGCATTTTTAGACCACCTTAACTCCATAAACTCTAAAATACAATTCACAATGGAGTTAGAGGCAAATAATTCTTTAGCTTTCCTAGATGTTTTAGTCATCCGAAATCCTGATAACACTATTGGTCACACTGTGTATAGGAAAAAGACCCATACCAACCGATATCTAAATGGTGAATCTCACCATCATCCTTCACAGTTAGCTACCGTGGGTAAATCTTTGTTTCAGAGAGCACGAGGGATCTGTGACAGAAAACATCTGGCCGCGGAGCTTCAGCACGTCAAGCAAGTATTGCAAGACAACAAGCTTCGGGTCCCGCGCCTACGTCACAGTGAACGAGTGAAGCCGGCCACAGTCGAGCGCGCGCCTGCTCTACTACCATATATTAGAGGAGTCACGGACAAGATTGGCTACATCTTGAAGCGAGCGTCCATTAAGACATACTACAAGCCGCTGAAGAAGATTAGTCAATTTTTACCATCCATCAAATGTAATATTCCTCTACAAGATGCAGGTGTGTATAAGCTAGATTGTGAATGTGGTCTCTCTTACATAGGTCAAACAAAGAGATCTATAAAAACCCGCGTGAAGGAACATATAGCTGATGTGAAGCACCGACGCTCTGGGAAGTCTGCAGTCTGCGAACATGTTCAAGATCGTCCCCACCATTACATTAGATTTGATAGACCACAAATTCTCGCAAAAGAACACCGATTCCTACCAAGGATGATACGCGAGGCTATTGAAATTAAAAAACATCCAAATTTCAATAGAGAAGATGGTTGGGTGCTACCATCTGCTTGGGATCCTATAATTAACAAAATTAAACCCAAACCCAAGCATACCACTGCAAGACTTCATGATACTATAAGCTCGTTTTGCGTAAATCGGACCAAAAATTAATATTAAAAAACTGAAGGTAGCCGGACTAACTATGACATTGGGACGTCAAACATCTCAGTCCCCCCCCGTGACCATGGGCGCTGTAAAGCACCCGAAACGTCGGGATAATAATAAAAATAAATTAAAAGTAATTAAACGCGAAAAAATCCGTAAATAATAGTTTTATTCAATGTGTAGTGTTCGCGTAAATTTAAGAAATCATTATGTGAACCAGTACGGACTGGTAATAGCAAATAAAATTCGCCGATTAGAAGATCTTAAAACCAAGCGCGCAAGATATATAACATCTTTAAATTTCTTGAAGAGATGCAGAGACCATAATCTCATTCCTACGTGTGTCAAAATATCAACAAAGAAGGACATTCGAGGAAGCGCTAAGATCTTAAATCAGGCAAGTAAAAAGTTGTTACGGACGGTGATTCAGCAGAAACGGTTCGATTTACATTTCGTAAACAACACCATAGACAATTTGTCCAGTGAACTAAAGACAATTTTAACGACATTTGATTTTAATAATTGCATCGAAACTTTAAACAAACGAGAAACATCAAAATACAATGAATGCAAAAATAAACAAATAGAAAAATATCAAAAATTAACGATCAAATCAAATGCCAAACAGCCAAGTCAACGCCAGAACAATAAACAACCGTTGACCATAGACACAAACTATAAACAACGCACTGTCTATAACTTGTCAAAACATACACTGGACGAACCGACAATGAAAGTATTAGCGAAGGGAATGAACTTCGCATTAACTCCGCGAAAAATCCCGTACGAAGAAATTATCTGCAGTGTTGAGGATTGTCTGTTTAAGAATAATATCGGTAAGGAAGATTTGGAGGCCATACGTCAAGATATTTCGTCCTTGTTACGTCGTAGTTCAGTGCCGAAACCAAACCTTCCTAAAGACGAATTTACAGCGCTAAATAACTTACGGAACAGACCAGAACTCACGATTCTCCGCGCGGATAAAGGAAATGCTACGGTAGTAATGGACGCGTCGGAATATAATTTTAAAATACAACAACTTTTATCGGACGAAAGTACATATAAAAAGGTCAAAACAGACCCTACAACCAACACGCTTAAAACAACTAGCGATTTAATAAAGAAATACTCCGAAAAATTAAATCTCGACGTGAATTCGCTAATACCATCATGTGTCAAACCACCGAGGTCGTATGGGTTACCGAAGATACACAAACCAAACGCTCCACTACGTCCGATAGTGAGCCAGATCGATTCACCAACTTATAAGCTGGCACAATACTTAGCAAAAATACTATCACCACTAAGAGGACATACCAGAGCACACACAAAGGATTCATACCATTTTGTGAGTGAGATAAAAGACCTACATCTCGCTAACAATGAAACTATGGTCAGTTTTGATGTTCAGTCACTATTTACATGCCTACCTATTATGGACTGCATCTCAATTGTAACTAGGAAGCTAGAAGAAAATAACATGCCTCAAGAATATGCAATACTACTTGAACATTGCCTCACATCTGGCTATCTATTGTGGAAGGAGGAGTTCTACAAGCAAGTAGATGGTGTGGCGATGGGCTCACCTGTGTCTCCCATAGTCGCCGACATATTCATGGAGGACTTTGAGGAGAAAGCCCTTCTTACTGCTCCTGTAAATCCAAGGTTCTACAAGCGGTACGTAGACGACACCTTCACAATTTTACCATCTGACAAAGTAACTGCATTTTTAGACCACCTTAACTCCATAAACTCTAAAATACAATTCACAATGGAGTTAGAGGCAAATAATTCTTTAGCTTTCCTAGATGTTTTAGTCATCCGAAATCCTGATAACACTATTGGTCTCACTGTGTATAGGAAAAAGACCCATACCAACTGATATCTAAATGGTGAATCTCACCATCATCCTTCACAGTTAGCTACCGTGGGTAAATCTTTGTTTCAGAGAGCACGAGGGATCTGTGACAGAAAACATCTGGCCGCGGAGCTTCAGCACGTCAAGCAAGTATTGCAAGACAACAAGCTTCGGGTCCCGCGCCTACGTCACAGTGAACGAGTGAAGCCGGCCACAGTCGAGCGCGCGCCTGCTCTACTACCATATGTTAGAGGAGTCACGGACAAGATTGGCTACATCTTGAAGCGAGCGTCCATTAAGACATACTACAAGCCGCTGAAGAAGATTAGTCAATTTTTACCATCCATCAAATGTAATATTCCTCTACAAGATGCAGGTGTGTATAAGCTAGATTGTGAATGTGGTCTCTCTTACATAGGTCAAACAAAGAGATCTATAAAAACCCGCGTGAAGGAACATATAGCTGATGTGAAGCACCGACGCTCTGGGAAGTCTGCAGTCTGCGAACATGTTCAAGATCGTCCCCACCATTACATTAGATTTGATAGACCACAAATTCTCGCAAAAGAACACCGATTCCTACCAAGGATGATACGCGAGGCTATTGAAATTAAAAAACATCCAAATTTCAATAGAGAAGATGGTTGGGTGCTACCATCTGCTTGGGATCCTATAATTAACAAAATTAAACCCAAACCCAAGCATACCACTGCAAGACTTCATGATACTATAAGCTCGTTTTGCGTAAATCGGACCAAAAATTAATATTAAAAAACTGAAGGTAGCCGGACTAACTATGACATTGGGACGTCAAACATCTCAGTCCCCCCCGTGACCATGGGCGCTGTAAAGCACCCGAAACGTCGGGATAATAATAAAAATAAATTAAAAGTAATTAAACGCGATAAAATCCGTAAATAATAGTTTTATTCAATGTGTAGTGTTCGCGTAAATTTAAGAAATCATTATTTAAATGTTTTATTAAATAAAAACTGTATAAAAGGAGCTATTAAAATATTAATAAATATATGATTGATAATAACCCCTGGGAATGAGGTGGTCGTTTCCAAGCTGTTTCCAAAATAAATTTTATAAATAGTTTGTAACCCCAGTCATATTGTAAAATTTATTTAAAAAAATTCCCCTGGGTTTCTAACTGGTTCTTCCCAGGACGGACGTTTTTTCTCAATCAATGGTAAAGTAAAACATGACTTTCAATAAGAATTACGTGTGATCTGTATTGAACAAAAAAATACATACATAAAACATAAATAAACACTCACGCCTGTCACCCAGAAGGATAGGCAGAGGCTACGGATTCCATTTAGCACGATCCTGACATACCTCTCTCGCCACATCCATATACCTACGCATACATGTTCGGCGTTTGGGGGTACTATTCATTTTGATCATTTTTAATATATTGCCAATTTGGTCGACAAATTTTCGCCTAGGACGTCCCTTTCCGACTCTTCCATTCACAGTGAATAGAATAAAAAAATATTCTATTCTATAATTCTAGGTAATATATTATTATAACAAGCTTTCACAATAACCTTGAGTCAGTTATTATAACAGCACAATGAAAATAAAACATAAATGAAACTATATGGTGGACTCGTTTACTTTAGGTGACAGTTTGGATGGAACCTTTTTGTTTATGCCGCCAAAAAGCAGTGTATGCTGTACTGCGCAGTTTAAAGAGTATAGAGTGCCACTATAATTACAGGCTGTGAGGTATTCGTTCTTAATTCTAAGAGGTAACAATTGATTTGTTTGGTGGTAATTGTTACTTACCATAGCCGTAGAGTGAAACTGTTTATACACACACTGAAAGCTTTGCGCTCCTGGCCGTTCATAAATGGTCAAATGTCGAATGTTACATTTTTAAACATACAACAAGATACTCGTATTAAGTCTTTACCTAAGGAAATTGCTCCTTTTCATGAAACAAGTTTAAGTTTTTTTTTTAATTTTTTTCTAATAACCAAAGTAATCATCCAAACAATCGATGCATCTTTGCCAACGCAGTGGCAGTTTATTGATGCCCTTCTTGAAGAAATCAGCTGAACGGGAGGCAATAAATTTTTCAAAAGCATTTGGTACTGCCTCTTACTTACTTACTTACTTACTTACTTATCGTCACGCACAATCCCTAACGGGGTAGCCAGAGAGAACAGATCGCCAAGTGTCACGATCCTTACATACCTCTTACATGCCTCTCATGTATTAAATTTTTTTCCCGCCAAAAAGTTATCCAAATTCGGGAAAAAGTACGAGTCTATCCAAGTCCAACCCTAGCTCTTGTAACTTGGAGACAAACGATTGATAAAAGCGAGTTGGAGATATGCGAGCTTCTCCATCATTGTATTCAGCTCTTCACAATACACTTACTTACTTACTTACTTATCGTCACGCACAATCCCTAACGGGGTAGCCAGAGAGAACAGATCGCCAAGTGTCACGATCCTTACATACCTCTTTCGCTTCTTTCAGGTTCATTAACTTCTTCATACATGCACGTCTAGGTATCCGAGTACTCTTGACCCTCCCCTCTTCGAGCAATTTGCTCACATGGTCTTCGAAAGTTAGTCTCGGTCTACCTCGACACCTTTTAATATTTACTTTCGCTCTATATATTTTCTTCACCATTCGGTCTTCACTCATTCGTTCAACGTGTCCAAACCATTGGAGTACGCCCCTATCAATTTTTGTGATAAGGTCATCTTTCAATCCTGCCATATTGCGAATCTCTTCGTTTCGCTTTCGGTCGGCTATGGTAACGCCACACATTTTACGAAGAGATCGCATCTCCACTGCATTCAACTTGCTTTTATGCTTCTTCTGGCATACCCAGGTTTCGCTGCCATATAACAAAGTCGGTACCAACACTGCGTTATGTATTGCAAGGCGTGCACTCTTCACCACGCCTTGCCTTTTTATTAATGCATTCAGGGCACCATTGACTTTGTTTCCGGTAGCGACACGCCTACCCACATCTAAATCACATCTTCCATCCCGGCTGAAAGCACTCCCCAAGTATACAATTTCATTTACCTGTTCTAGACATTCCTGATTTACCCATATTTCACATTTCGTTCTCTCTTCGTCCTTTTCAAATACTAGAACCTTAGTTTTATTAGCATTCAAACGGAGACCTTTAATTTCACATTCCTCTTTCATACACGTGACTAATGCCTGCAGTTCTGCTTCTGATGGTGCAATAAGCACTGCATCATCAGCATACAGCAGACAATTAACTTTTATGTCACCCAATTTCACACCCAAACAGCTATCTTTCAGCTTCTGTAAACAGCTGTCGAGATACAGTATGAACAGCCAGGAAGACATGACACAACCCTGTTTTACGCCCGCTTGGACGCTAAACATGGGTGACAGGTCATGCCCTACCCGCACACAGGCTTTACAGTCATAGTAAAGTGACTGCACAGCCCTTAACAATCGACCATCCACACCATATCCCGGCAACAGTTCCCACATTTTCTTCCTTATAACCTTATCAAATGCTTTCTCCAGATCCACAAAAGCACAGAAAATCCTCTGGTTAACACTCAGAAGCTTCTCCGTGATCATGCGGAGAGAAAACATTTGATCCGTGCATCCTCTTCCAGGTCTAAATCCGCATTGTGCCTCCCATAAGAATCTTTCCGATTTCTCTTGCATCCTGCGTATCAAAACCTTCGAATAAACTTTACTTGCTAAACTGGTCAAGCTGATCGCCCGATAGCTCCCGCAGTCAAAATTCACAATACACATCTGTAGTAATGCTCATCTCGTTTGATAAGAAGCTGTGATGAATCACACCAGCGTTAATTTTTCGTTTCGGGCATTGTTCAGATGCTGAAACATGATGCAACCAACTTGTTGAGCGCATCCATTTTTGTCGCAAGTTACAATGCGTCTCGAAATTCCTTCGTTTGTGTGCCTGTTGAGCAGTGCAAGGAATGTCTCGAGGCGTATTTTACGCTGGCGATCATTGAGTTCATGGGGCACCTATTTGTCAAGCTTTTTTTACCTTGCCAATTTGACGCAAATGAATCAATAGGTGTTTTACCGCTAATTCAGTCGTAGATTTAATATCATATGCTTTTGAATATCATTAAAAAAAATTTATAGAGGGGTATGTCAGGATTGAAAGTAGTTTGGCAAAAATAAGTGATATTCATTGTGTAAATACTAGGAACAGAAACAAGCTAGTAGTACCAGTTAGTACTCGACAGTTAGTACAGTAGTAGTCGACTTCACCGAGTCAGTAATTCGTTCTTGGGGCGATGTATACACTTTTACAACACAATCCCAGAAAATATACAAAATTTGTCATACGCAAAGTTCAAAAATTTTATAAAACTATGTTTCTATAAAAAGGTTTATTATAATATTAAGAAATTTATGGATGATAATAACCCCTGGGAAGGTTGATCACTACCAAGCTATTTCTAATTTGTCTTGTGTTGTTAATTGTAAACATGATTGTAAGCTATTATTTGAAAAAAAAATAGTCCCGCTGGGTTTCTTGCTGGTTCTTCCCAGGACAGAGGTTTTTTTGCGAACCAGTGGTAAATGAAAAAATCGACTTTCAATAAGTATTTTTTATAATCTATAAAATAAAAAAGTTTCTGTTTCTATTTCATAATCATCTTTCATTCGTCATTATCGACTAAAGTTTTCGGACGACTACAGGATTCATTTTTCAGGTCGAAATTTTCAAAACGGAAACAGTCAAATCAATAACAGATAGTGAGTTCATTTGTAGTATTTGCTCCATAGACGTCATTGATGTTGCATGCCGCTTGTGCCGTGTTGTTGACATGACCGCACTTATATTCTATAATTACTCGAATTTCCAACGTATCCACAATCCATGATGACAAAAAGGAGTCGAATGCGACGAAAACATTACGTTGATCATTTAACAAATGACTAACTACGGAATAAGAATCGCATGTTTTTAAAATAAAATTTATTTGAAATAAGAATTCTCAGACAAACAAAAATTAATGGGTGCGTTTGACAGAAAAAAGCGCTAGCAAGCGCTAAAATAGTTTTCGGCCAGGACACCATTGCTACTTCAGTAGCGCTGACACAATCCGCCATTTTGCTTATTTAATTTGTTTGTTTTGAAGTAAAGCTTGTAAGTTGTTTTGTGCAATATTAGTTTCAAGTAATATAATGACATGAATAAACATAATATACATGTTAATAAAAATTCATCATTGGTAAGTTTTTAATATGAATACTTTACAAACATATATTTAAATTAGGTTAGGTTCCCCGGTTAACACTAACATCGTGTCCTGGAGGAAAATAGCTACTTTCGATTTGACAGCGCTTACCGTTTACGATCACCATTTTGCTTACAAGCGCTTGCTAGCGCTTTTTTCTGCCAAACGCACCCACTGATTTCTCATATTTACGCGAACACTAAACATTGAAAAAACGAGTTGTAAGGATTTTATCGCGTTTTATCAACTGATTTTTAATTCCCGACGTTTCGGGTGCTTACAGCACCCACGTTTACGGCGAAGACTGAGATGTTTGACGTCCCAATGTCATAGTTAGCCCCACTACCTTATTTTTTATAATATTAGGTCTATATCTATATATTATCGTATTATATGGGTAATGAAAATGTATTGAGGTCAGTCTTAATAATACATTGTATAAGAGTTTTACCGCCTCTTTGGTCCAGTGGTTGTATTAGTACGACTGCTGATCATGAGGTGCTCGGTTCGAACCCCGGGTCGGGTCAAAAAAAACAATTATTGAGTTTTTCTGTCAAGAAATTCTCAATAGCTGCCTGGAGTCAGGAAGTTGGCGGTGTCTCACTACTGTTGATCCTATGCCTGATCTCTCTCCAGTCATGTCGGTTTACCGTCCCATCGGATTATGAGAGTGAAATGGAGAGTGCACCTGTGCTTGCGCATACACTTGGGCACTATTATATAATCTTGTCCGGCTAGTCTCCGTTGCAGGCCGCCGCGATCGATGTTCGGTTTGGAGGATATTATTATTATTACTCATTTTATCAGTTTCTCGTTTATTAAAGGCAATCTTCAAGTATTTAGATAAAATATTGCCTACATCCCTTCCGGCATTGATCTATATCCCTTTATAAAGTTTCATCAAAATCGATTCAGCCATTTCTAAGATTATTAGCCTGGACAGACAGATATTTTTAAAATGATTATTTGTATGTTTTAATAGCAAGCAAATAATCCCCTAAGCTTATAGAAGTCAGTTACTTCAATATTACACACAGGTATTTCAATTTTATTTATAACTATAGATATATATATGTATGAATAATAATAATAAAAATACTTTATTTCAATTATCAAAGATTCATAATATTATCAAAACAAAATTAATGACTTCACCAACTATAATATAATTAAGAAACTTACAAATAAAAGTATGTGATTTAAAATGAAAATTAAAAAACCAACCAAGACCAACTTGCTTTAGAACACTTTGTGCCTTAAATGTTATTATTACTATCTCTTACTTTATTAATTATCTCCATACCTGTTCCTTTTTATTGCCCCTTAGTAAAGATAGAGAAAGCGGTTTTATCAGTAAGGCCGAATATGTTATACTTTTTTCAACTAATTATATTTTTTATCCTTTACCTTCTCTTCAGCATTTCCACTAAAAAAAAAACAAATAACTTAAAACTAACAGCCATGTCGTATTTAAATAAATAACATAACATAAAAATAACACATAAATAATAAATCTGGTGTAAAATACAACATTAGGATATATAGGACACACCAACTGTATTACATCAGTCTAGGAAGTGGTAGAAGTTCCTTTCTGCCTATAAGTTTACCTAATTTTGAATTCAAGGTACATCTCATCCTGTATCCGCAGATTGACAAAGCGAAGGGTAGAATATTGCTACGTACAATCCATATGACATCAAAACAATGCTCAACTTTCTTCTTTCTTTCATATACAGCCCGTGCTGTTCCCATACAAGAAGCTTCCGTATGTATCTAAAATAACAGTTGTTTGAAAATTATTTTAGATGCATATGTGCGCGTAAGTGCGTGTTCGTACAAGTTCAGCATAGTTTTAGTGCCATTTAAAGTTTAACTAACGTTCTGTATATCTTTTTACAACTCTGACTCAGGTTTTTTCAAAACAGAAGCCCATTGCGTTCCGTGTGCATTATAATTTTCATCACCTATTTTGTCACCTTTATGGGTGGAGTATTTCTTCAAATGTATATGGAACCGACTGAAGTAAAGCCTATATAGTAGGCTCTACAACTGAAAAAGGAACCATTGAAATCAATTCTCAATTGACGAATATATCGCGTAACTTAGATGAAAAAAATACAGTCAAGTTGATAAACGCCTTTTTTGCAGTTGGCTAAAAAGCTATAATTACTCACCTATTATTCAACAATAAATTCACTAAATTATTTAATGGTGCTTCGACAAAAAGTAAGAAGTATAGGCTGATGAAACAAGCGAGTGCCATGTTTCCCAAAAACTTTTCCATCTGGAAAAAAACACAAAATTTATTAACCGATTGCATTCGTACTTTTCCTTAATATTTGTGTGCAAATATATAATTATTAATTGCAATTTTAAGTGCTGATTTACCACGTGTTCGGCGGTGTAGGAAAACATCGTGAGGAAACCTGCATGTCTGAGAAATGAAAAAATTATTCGAAAACATGTGAAGTTCGCCAACACTAATTGGTGGAGTGCGGCGGACTCTTCCTTGTCCTAAACCCCTCTCAAAAATGAGAGGAGGCCTGTGCCCAACAGTGAGATGTATACGTATGTAATTTTAACTTTTTAACTTTATATGCCATACCTCCTTTGCGGAAATAAAGAGTAAATATTCTTCTTCTTTAATGCCAATAGAAGTCAACCGTTGGGCATTGGTAATAGATTACAGGGACTGTAGACAGATGATTCTAGCGTTAATATTGATTTACGCCAGAATTACGAATTTAATTGCGTTTCTTTTAAACTTTTATTAAAAACAAAAATTAAGCGCGATAAAATTAGTTTTATTTAATGTGGACACGCCAAAATGGCTGTCTGTCTTTTATGTAAAATATTCAAATTCACTTTGTGACGTATCTCCGTATGTAACTTGCGAATCGGAGAATGTCGGATGTTTCCGCCTTTTACGCAAATAACGCTCGCGTGTTTTGTGCGACTGTGCACAACGGTGATGAGCTCCTGATTTCTCGTCATCTTTTACGGGATGCATTGCTCCTTTTGGTACCCACGCGTTTGTTACTTAACTGGTGTACCAATGAACCCATAGAACTGCTAGACCGTATGTGTAGTATAAAACAGCTGCTCAATGCTGCTATATTTCGTATGGTGAATGTAGAAAATTGGAGACCCTTTTTACTGGAAACGAGACATTCCATCTTAATCTTCAAGTATTATAACGCATCTGCATTCTGAAACTTAATTGATGATAAAAGTAGATATTAATGGACAACAGCATCCACTTACCATCAGGTAGACTTCGTGCTCGTTTGTCACCTTTATTCTATATAAAAACGTACATCAAAACGTCACTTTATAGTACATTCCACCGTAAGTTTTATGAGCCATGTTAGGTCTCATAGCATACAACACAATGTACTACGAGTATAAATTAGACTATCATTTTGATGTCAACGATCTTAGCGAAATCGTTTGCTAATCGGTAGCGAGGAGAATCGATAAATATGTGAAAAGTCTCATACTAAGGTCTATAATCCGTCTGCCAAAGTGTGACATTGAGGACTAATAATTTTACGATCACCAGATATCGCTAGCTGGTATTAAGGTGAACTTGTTTGTCACCACAGAAATTGTAATAATAAGACAATAGAAGTGGCATAGATGCGTGACCTTGTCGCCGCTATGATATGTTGACGAACATCATTCACCATTTTGTGATTTAGTTGCACGGGGAACGTCGTACGTGAATTTATGTTATTATAGTGGTGAACTTCAGCATAATCAGCTGTAAAAACTCAATCAAGACGTGTTAATTCATAAAAGGCATAACATTTCATCGGTACCTATACTATTTACTAATTGTCATTGTTTTAACTAATTTACATCTTGGTGAATACTTTACTATGACATTTACCTTTGTAAACTTTCATTTATTACTTTTCGTATTGTACAATTATCATTGCTGCTTTTCTTCTACCGTAATACTCGACGCACGCAACGTTGACAAACTCGCCAAGCAATGTAATATGAAACATTAGATATCATTGTGCATTGCGTACGTTTATATTACGGCTGCAGGCATCGGTCGCTTAATGCGTATGTGTTAAGATATTGCGACATCGGTTTTAGAAGTAATCGAGCGCTAACTCATTTCTGTAGTCTTATTATTACTATTTCTGCGTTTGTGAGTTTGTCAAACATTGCCATCCTCGATAAAAACTTGCGTATTAAATAAGTTTTCGGTTTCCAGTGTTTATGTTAATATTAATAATAGCTAATATAAGGTGTAGTCGATTGCGGTAGATGTATCATACATAATTTATTAATTAAATAAATGTTTGTAGTTTTAAGGTGGCCCAGCCTACTACTACAAAACACCTACTGAAAATCGTATCAAGTGATAGTGTCACTTGATACGATTTTTCTTATACTTTACAAATTTAACTGTACACCTAAATTTAAACAACTCCTGCTGGCCGCACCTAGTTCTAGCCGGCTAGAACTAGGTGTAACCGCACTTCGGCTTTTAGCCGTAACATATACATAAAACAATGCATCAATGCTGTATTCCTTAATTTTATACCTATTTTTTACTTTTTCCTAATTCTTATACTTTAAGGAATATCCTTCGTTTGATTTATCCATATCTAATCATATTAATATTAAATATAAGTAATTTTTCAGAAAAAAACATTAATCCCTACTTCCACCGCTACGAAATCTGTCAAATATTTCACCCCATTTCTAAGTAGCGCCGCCCTGGTGGCAGAAAAAGTCGTGCACGCCCTCGACGGGAGAGCCTCATGTTTAGTATTGAACTTTTAGGGGACATATGGCTTGGCAAGATCCTCCGTTATGCCGAAAATATTGCAGCATTAATTTTGAAATAAATAAATGGTTAAGTTGAGAATTGTTAGACGAAAACACGATTCCTTAAAACTTTCTTGATGAAAAAAAATCCAAAGTTACCTCTAAACTGAACAATAAACCGCTGGTATTCATAAAATACTTAGAATTAGATCATATAACTTTGCATACTAACTGAACTAACTATAAAGGATGGCTTATTTTTTTTAAATTACCATTATTTTCAATGTAAAAAAACCTAAACTTTCGGCGTCCTGAACCTTGTTCCCTGTCACCCGATCAGTCTCGCTACGGCTTTCGAACGGGAAAGTTGTGTCGTTTACGATCAGAATACCCACTACGCAACAGGACGACGTAAAATCTAAATGGGAAAAAACCGTAATAAATAAGAAACGACTGGGTTAGCGTAAAGAAACTGGCATAAATACGCTAAACCTAATGAAATAAGTATCTAACGACCTATCTACTTACATTATTAGTGATTACAAACATGTCCTTAGATAGCATACGACACGCGGGGAACTGGGGGCGAAATTATAATTTGAGCTAAGGACGTATAGGCCCTTAAGAACTGAAGAAAAAACCTCGAAAATGTAAAACCCACTTACCACAATATAACTGTTGTAATAGAGAGGACTTCTGGTCGTTATCATATTATACATAATAGTTGTAAAATGTATCATGTAGATTCCATATGTCAGCTTGCTAAGAGGTACAAAACCGGACCAGGAAAGGAAATCCTTGACGATGGCTAAAAAAGATTAAGAATTATATATTATCTAAAAAATATCAAAAATACGTTTCGAGGGTGCCGTAAGGGACAAGGGAAAATTAAAACAGGTTATAGGCAGCAGCATCTTCTCAAGAACCATTTCAAACAATAAAAACATGCGGTTGCTAACCCGCCCTTTTTATGACATAAGGGTGACAAACGAGCACACAGTCCACCTGAAGGTAAATGGTTGCTGTGGCCCACAGACATCTACATCTATCCTCGATTACGAATCAAAATGCAGATGTGTTGTCATCCGTGAGGACTTAGACAGAATGACTTCTTTCTAGTAAAAAGGGTCTCCGGTTCTCTACACTCACCATACGAAATACAGTAGCGTTAAGGTGCTATTTTACGATGTTATTATGTGAGAGCGTGGTCCTTCCCCGGTCGAGCAGACCCATTCGTGCTACAACGTGTGTGCTCATTTGTCACCCAACGCTATTAAAAAAAAATTGGTTAAGATGTTCAATGTGTGGAACCAATATGTTGTACCGTAATTGGCATACAAAAACTATATTACATACAATCATATTATTATTTACCCAGCATTAATATCCACTACCCACATCATCCTGCGTCATAAGAGAGGACAGAGGGAAACGAATCAGGAGATGGGCAGTAGCGTCTTCCTAATACCAAGCGTGGCAACTGTGGCAAATGTCACCCCTATGAGGCAATCTTTGGGAGAGGCCGAAGTTGAACGGCTGTAACGGAAACGGTATATTAAAGAACAGTTCTTCTCCAGTCAAGATGACCTTTAGAGTTGACTGTCTCTTTCGTCTACTGGGTGAATGCGCAACTACTTCGCATGTACTCCCGGCTCAAGCCAAATCTGTAGTTGGGTTTTTTTCTCCAGAAATTCTTAATAACAGCTCGGAGTAAATAAGTTGACGGTGTTTTACACCCGCACATCGGAAAGCACATAAAGCCTGTCCTACACCTTTTCTGGTCTTGTCAGATTGCTGTCCCTTAGGACTATGATGGTAAAGGAATAGAGAAAAAAAACTTGTGCTTGCGCACACACTCCTGCACTCTGATAGTTATCGAAATTCAGTTTTAGACACAATATACAGCGTGGATTTACCACACCTTATAAAAAACATTATGATTTGTTGTTTTTACACGAACTCTACACATTTAAATAAAAAAATTAAGGATTTTATTGCTTATATGAACTAAATTTTATATTTCCGACATTTCGAGCACATCACAGTACCCATAGTCACGGGGGAAACGGTGTTCGACGTCCCATATCATAGTTAACCACAGCTACCTTTAGATTAAAATTATTAATGTATTTAGTCCAATCTACGCAGTAGCCAGTGATGACCTATGAATCTGGGACGTAGTCCTTCGCTGTTGGTTAGCAGGAAGCTCAAGGTCACTCAGCGAGCTATCGAGGGGTCTACGCTCGTGTTTTCGCTGCGCGATAGACTTAAAAACGGGGATATCTGCATTAGAATCAGAGTTACCGACATTTTTCAACGGATTTGTACGCTGAAGTGGCAATGGGCTGATCATATAGCTCGAAGAACCGACAACCGATGGGGAAAAAGTTTCTCGAGTGGCAGCCTCGTACCGGCAGGCGAAGTGTAGAGCATTCCCCCACTAGATGGAGTTACGATTTGGTAACATGCAGGAAGTCGATGGATACACTTAACTCAGGACCGTACTTTGTGGGGTTCTTTGAGGGAGGCCTATGTTCAGTAGTGGACTTGTGAAGGGCTGTAATGATGATGATGATGATAATGCAGTATGGACTTATAGTATTTTGAACGCAAACAGATGTTAGCTGGGGTTGGGATTAAAATTAAGCAGAGGATATACAAAACTTTACACAATAAGACTAAAATTCATAAAAAATACTTACGAAAAGTCCCATATTCACATATAACAATCACAGTACATATAAAAGCACCCCATATAGGTCTATGAATTGCCATAACTACGGCGTTCCTGAAAACGCTATCCATGTAACTGCATGCAATCAGGAAGAAGGTTGCTCCTGCTACAAATACGAGCATGGCAGTCGTGAGGTGTTTCTAGAAATAACAATATCTAAATAAATTACTGTTTATTAATATACTTTTTTAACCTCCAATCAATGAATAAATTATGGGGGTAGCGTTATATTTAGTCAATTATATTTCAATGGTTACGAAAGCTATCTTAGGTTATTTAAAACATATTACAAACATGTCCTTACATTGTTTAAGTAAATTTGCTTTTTTATTAATAGGTCATATATTACTGTATCTATACATAGATACATACCTCTTAAGTACATTAGTTAACATATCACATCAGAACAAATTAATTTTCAACATTAAAGCTGAGCCGACACCATATTACGTATCCATGTGTATTATGTTTGTAAATATTATAACTTGTACTTATAAAACTAAATGAGACTTATGTGTTAAACAAAAGCAAACAGCAACAACCCTACAACAGTAGGCATTTAAGTCTCCCGCGGCGCGGGAGTGACTCTACTATTCTGTGTTTACTATGCTAATGGCTGACGTCACCAAATTTCCTGTCTATGAGCTACGAAACTTACCGTATGCACGTGATGGAGTGTTTAAATTTTATTTTATAGAATATGTGTGATAATTAATAAGTACACAGTCCATCTGATGGTAAGAGAGTGCTGTGACTTATAGTCATATACATTTATTCTCAAGAATCAAAATGCAGATACGTTGTATCCCGTAAGGACAAAGATGGAATGTCTTTTTTCCAGTAAACACTTCTCTACACTCATTATACAAAACACACCTACATTTGGCTCCAATTTTATGCTGGAATTCTGTGAGAGCGTGATCTTATCCTGGTTGGACCCATTCATGCTACAACCATAATATAGCTGCAGCGTGACTCTAGCATAGTATATGCACGTGTATAGTGTATAGTATGCATATCTGTGTGACCATTTGTTGTTCTTGTTTTATTAAAAAATGTTAACCACGAATTACCTTTGTAATTGTTCTTCGTAATGTCTTTGGTTCATATATGGTCATAATGTAACCCATCATTAAGCCCATGAAAAACGGGCTGGCCCTAAGATGACTTCTAATGTAACTTGTTATCATTGGTGAAGTATAATGGCTGTCTCTTAATTCGTTAAGAACTCTGAAATATTCAATTACCCTCTTAGTTACTTTTCTAATAATTTCAGAATTAAGATTTATAGAAATGAGATGTGGTATAAGTAAAACTACTGTGATAGTAGTTTTACTTTCTACTTAAACAAAGCCTAGTAAAATCAAAAAGTTCACTTCAGCAGTTTGGACTATGCTATATTGCTCAACAATAAGGTTATAAAGAGAGACGGAGTGAGATAAACATACAGAAAGAGAGAGAGAGAGGTAAATAAATTTAATACATTGTAAGAAGGTAGAGAGACTTTATACCCACGCTTGAAGTTTCTCTGAGTTGGTAACAAACCTACTTCAGTGTCATCATTACACCCCACCCCAAAGAATGTCACAAAGCACGGTCCTTAGCCACCTGCATCCATCGACTTACAGCATGTCTTACCAGGTCGTCACTCCATCTAGTAGGGGCTGCTCTACACTTCGTCAACCCTTACGAGACTGCTACTCTAGAATCTTGCTTCCCCATCGGTTGTCGGTTCTTCGAGCTATACGGCCCGCCCATTGCAACTTCAACTTACGAATTTATTGGGTTATGTCGGTTACTCTGGTTCTACTAAGTATATCCTCCTTTCTACTTATCATGCAGAGAAACCCCGAGCAAAGCCCTCTCCATAGCTCGTTGAGCCACCTTGAGCTTCCCATATAGCCAGCAGTGAGAGACTACGTCTCATATTCATAAGCTATCATTGTCAACATACACTCGTCGCACTGTTTTGAGGTATATCCTTGTCGCAATCTCCCTAACGCTGCCCAATCGAGTTAAATCCGTTGATTGACCTCTTGCTAGCCATGAGATTAAAAGTGTAATCGGAGAGTTTTTGGATTCTTCTGCGCACAAATAAACCAACCTACTTATGACTACCATTAAGAAGATGTGTGGCCTCGTAGGCCTTGTGGTAGAGAAGGCAGTTGTTGAGCATGTGGTCCTAATTTCAAATTCTGTGTCGAGCCAAAATCAGTTATTGGGATTTTCTGTCAAGGAATTCTGAGTTGCATTGAGTTGAGAGGGGAGGGCGTGAAAATATCGCTGTATCTTTTCAGAGCGGGGCCCTTGTTTTGGAAAGCACGTAATGCTTTAGGTCCTTCGCCTGACTTCTCTCCTGTCGTATTGAATTGGCGTCCTTTCACAAGCTGAACAAAATAAATGTCTTCTAAATAGTTATGTAGGTAGAATTTTTGACCCAAAAGTACCACACACCAGTATAATTAAAATTTGCTTCACTATTTGAAATCGAAATTACGAAGATTTCGCGTAATATATTTACATATACAAAAAGATCATACGCACGAAGTAAGAACCTCGTATTTTTTCGATGTCGGCTAACCAAAAAAAAATATATGCTTCAGAACTTACTCGAAATTTAGTGGATATTCATCAACTTCCGGACCATAGTACGAATCCAAGCCGGGCAGTATCACACTTAGAATGGCGAGTATAGTTAAGCAGATTATTCCAGTACGACGTTGTCTTTGGTATATCCAACACATCAATACAGTTACGACAGTCAAATGGAAGTCACAGAAAATATACCAAGTGTGGAGAAGACACTGCGAAATAAATATTAATATAATATTCTAAATGCATATAATATTTAGACAATTTCCTGGACATGATTACTTAAACGAAAAAGATAAACCATTGCCGACTATCGAATGTCCACAAATGAATATAAGTGGGGGAGCCCATAGATAGCCTCATAGGGGAATATTTACTCCCCTATAGATGGCTTCATCCCCCATATTTAGCACGCTAGATCGGTGAGTTAGCAACCGCAATTCTTTATTTTCAGTTTTTATTAGAAAGACGCTGATGCCCATCTCCTGCATCGTATCCCCCTGTCGCGTCTTACGACACCCACGTCACGATATGGATGGATATTCTTACACCACTACTAAAAGTTCAATATAACATACGAAGCTTTAGAGTTCATATATGTTTTAGTTACACTTTCTTGAATCTACACTTTATTGAATAATTGTGCTTTTAGTCTCTTGAGTTATATTCTCCTAGTACTTTTTCTTCATCAGCCTGGTTGTTCACCGCTATAAATTGGTCTTTCCCATTACCGTTAAAGTGCTTCTAATACCCGTCTTGGTATTTTACTTTTTATTTATTTATACACCTAATTGTTCATTTTCCACCAGCTAACCGGAAAGTTAGTGGAAGAAATATGTACTGCAGTGGGCTGGGGAAAAACATAAAATTCATAAAAATTTAGACACACACATAAGCATGCGCACGCGCGTGCGCGCTCGCGTGCGAACGCACATTTATAGATCATACTCATTTAAATATATATATATATATATATATATATATATATATATATATATATATATATATATATATATATATATATATATATATATATATATAGGGATCTAATGATGTGTGACAAAGACTGAATGCCTGCCTAAGACTAAAGCTTGGCATTTGCTAGAATTAACAGTGACCCCGTATCTTCGTGTCCAATTAAGAATTCAACTAAGGTCAGAGTTAATCACGCTAACAGCATTATTCATAATAGTAACATTGGCACGAGCTTACGGTCGTCGGTATACATAAGGTATGAGGCACGAAATTTGCAAGTAATCGTATTAATAAATGTAAAGAATAGTAATGGAGAGAGAATTCCGCGTTGTGGACCACCCGTAGTTAAGTCACACTAATCGGAAACCATACCGTCGACAAGGACCGCCTGCTGGCGACCACGAAGATAGAAGAATACTCAATTCCGTGCTGATAAGGAAAAACCTATGTAGGACAGGATGACGATAAGAATATCAAGGTCGAAGGGATTAAAGGCGTCAGAAAATCGATTAAATCTAACACCGTCAACTTTCCAAACTCCATATTATCACGCACATCCTCCGTTATTATTAAAAGCGCCATTGAGGTGTTATATCTGGGTCGTAAATCCTGATTGATTTAATACGTTGCTTTTAGTTAATTTAGTTTGTACGCCATGGTTCTAAAACTTTTGATAAAAACGGCCAAATCGAGATAGGCCGGAAGTGATTGATGGTTGATTGTGGTTGATTGGGCATAAAGATTTTTGGGACAGAGAGAGAACAAAGACCTTAGGCCACCATAAAGGAAATTCGCCAGAAAGCAATAAGCGCTTTATAATGGAGTTTAAAATTGGTAAAATACGTTCTGAAACATATTGTTATAACCTACTATCTTTTACTTAAGTTTGCTTAATACTTTTAAAATATTTTCCTTGGTGACAGTAGAAAAAGAGTATCTTGCCTACAATAAATAAATAAATAAAACCGTACTTAGAAATCACTACGTCAATTATTAAGTATTGCACTTACCAAGTTAGATGTGTCAATATAATTTCCCACCATCAGCAGTCCCAACCACCACGTCTTCATACAGGCATCTCGCTCTGTTTCTGCAAATTTGGAACACAACGGACCGCAACTGGCGCGAGGCGAAATGAAGAAGACTAAAAGCAAACCTGCCATGTACCACCAGATGAGCCTAAAATAATAACGCAACTAGTTTACTTATTCGGAGGCAAATTAAAATTTGTCTGAGACTACTTAGTTGATCTTGTAGTCATAAGCGTTACTGTTGATCAAGTGATCCCGGGTTGCAATCCTGGGTCGGGAAAAATCAATTATTGGATATTTCTGTTAAAACGTTCTTAGAGGCATGGGGGTGTACCTCGTAAAACACGTAAAGCCAATGGTCCTGCGCCAGACCTCTTTCCACCCTGGTTAGTTTTTATTAAAATTGAACTGGCAAATGATCTTATAGTCCATCTTTTATATAAAATTACTACTACTACAATTATTATGGAACTCACTACCGTCAAATATAAGAAATTCCGAAACTTTGTTGGTATTCAAGAAACGTCTTAGAGATAACTACTTTACATCCTGTTAATTTATATATATTAGTTTTAGTTTATATATATCATATGTAACTATCGTATTTATTATTATTATTATGTGGGGTATCTATATAGTTTTCTCATCTGGTTGGGATGTATAAATATATAATTATAAACGAAAATGAAAAGATAAATATACATAAATATCAATAAAATAAAATAAATACAAAAATACATAAATAAATAAAAGCCCAACCAGATGGAAGCCCTCGGCAGGGGAGACCAAACGGCCAGGGGTTAGGGGGAAAGGGAAAGAAACCGGCGGACGATGCGGGCAGTATCAAGGAGCACCGCCTTCTGCATTTGAGCCCGGAGCGGTCCGTCACGGAGTCCCAGTCGCCTCAGATGACCAGAGAGGCTAACCGGGATTAGCCCATTCGCAGAGACGACTACAGGAATAATTTCGGTCGGCAGACCACCCCACATGTCGGTCACCTCGTGAGCGAGGTCCAGATACTTTGATTGCTTATCTGTTTCGGCTCTCACGAGGTTCTCGTCATACATAGAAGTGTTATATGCAGGCCTAAATATAATCCAGATAAGTTGAAAAACTAGATGAAGTTTTGTTTTAGAATTTGGAAGATATGACAAGGATGAGTAAATAAAGAGTTAAGAACGAAAGAGAAAGCAATTCAATCAAAACGAAATGGATAAGGCGTAGCTAAGGTGAAGAAAAGAAGAACTTTCCAAATTGTCGTGAAGCGACAATAAAAAACTAAAGAACCTAACTTAACTACAACGAAAACAACCAAAATAAAATAAATTATTTAAAAATTTGAAAAGTTTTACAGTTTCTTTTATAAAAAAAAAGGTATGAAGGTGATGATGGGTTGTAATGAAGATAGTGATTTACAATATTATTAAAAAAAAATAACAAAGATAAAGATACTGCAACGAAGTGTGCACAGGCTATGTCTATGATAGGTGCACAGCTCCTGCTCTAGGTACACGCAGAATCTGGAGAAAGCACACGCAGCGTCTGGAGAAGGTACACGCAGCGCTTGGAGTAGGCACACGCAACGCCCGGAGTAAGTACACGCAGCACCCGGAGTAAGTACACGCAACGTCTGGAGTAGGCACGCAGCGTTTGAAGCAGGTACACGCGGCGCTTGAAGTAGGCAAACACAACTTCCGGAGTAGACACACACAGCGTCCGGAATAGACACGCAGCGTCTGGAGTAGGTCCACGCAACGTCTGGAGTAGGCACGCAGCGTTTGAAGTAGGTACACGCGGCGCTTGAAGTAGGCAAACACAGCGCACTAGTAGGCGGAGGCGTAGGCGTGGCTAGGCGATGACTTAAGGAGCGGGCAGAGGCTTGCAGGATCCCGAGGCAGTGCGGATAAGGCCTTTAGGAGATGCTTCAAGTATCAAAGCTCAAGTCAGACTCCCCCATTCGCCGATTGTTCGGCTTCTATACTTTTTGACGGATCTGGGATAAGAACGAGAAATTATTTAAATCAAATTTGAAATTATTTAAATTAAAAGCAAATTTTTGTAAATGGCCAAGAAGAAAAGAGTATTTTTGAAGTAAAAACATCAGGCCTGTAACGATATTTGAATAAAAATTGCCATGACAACCAGATAAACAACGATGTCAAAACATGTCAAATTTTGGTTTTAGGCTCGTAATAGAGAAACGGCAAGATTTAAGTTAAAAATGAGATATTATTGATATAGGAAAAAAGGTAGCGCAACAGCGCGCATGAAGCCCGAAATTGCAGAGTTACGGAGAACTAAATAAAAGAACGAAAAAGGTAGACTCCATTGACATCGATTTAAAAAGTGCTGATAACGTGAAAATACGACGTGAAAATGATTTGTTATTGTGTTCTTATGGTTTAAAAATGTTACAGGTTCCTATGGAAATAAAGGTGATGCAAAATATCCAGTTTTGAGATGAATGCAGAAAATCAAAAACAGAATGGAAAAATAAATTTAAAATAGTGTAAAATGGTATGTAAGTAGCATAACACTACAATACATGTAATTACATATTATAGAGTTATCCCTCAACGGTTTCCAATTTTTAGTCCTAATATTTCTCACCTGAAATATCGTTTTATTATCACTTTTCCAAGACCACCAAGAGTAATCTTTCCCTTAATACTCCTCATCAATAAAAGACCAGACATCAAAAAGAATGTATCCACTACTATTACGGAACTCAGTTTTAACAACCCGGAATAATGAAGATCCTGCAACAATAAAAATTCTCAATCAACAATAGATTTTTTTTTTCATTTTAATGTTGTTATTATTGCTATTCAATGTTTATATAAAAAAAACTTTTAACAGACTTATCTTAAAAATATCATAAATCGACTTTAACATTTCCTTAATTTTAAGGTATTTGTACTCAGGAATTATCGTAAAAACTAATATTTTTTATCTGATTCGTTAATTTTCGTTAGTATCGATACGATGTCATGCGACAAAACGTTGAACTCTTGACTTTTAGGCGCTAGTTGAACATACCTACGCTCTTTGCGCTTAATGCATAATAGACTGAAACAATAACGGTAATTTAATGTAAGTTATGATCGGTGCCGTTTAGTAGCAGAAGCACTGACCAAGCTGAGACAACATAGTTAATTAAACAGTACTAATCTTTAATCTTTATAAAAACGTTAACTCCACACTAGGATGTTCTCCTGTATCGTGAGGGCAGTTTACATATGTACATAAAATTCGCAAGGACAAACATCCAGACCCGGAACAATTATATGTAGGCCTAATTATATATATATATATATATATATATATATATATATATATATATATATATATATATATATATATACAGTATAATCTCACTAATCCGGCACTATTAAAAACCGGAGGGTGCCGGATTATTGGAATGTTCGGATTATTGGATTATAGTGAAAAAGTCATAGGTAAAGAATAAAATAAAGTACATATTTCATAGAGGGAGTCAATGTATGTAATGTATTCGATTAACATGTAGGTACATATGTGATTAACTATGTAGTTTTAAAATAATCCTTAATTGAGGTCTGCTTTTGTGCAACTTGTAGTCCTTGCTTAAAAACCTTTTCTCGCATGTTGCGAAGAATTATAATATCTTTGGCAGACATGCCGTTTTCTTCTGCCCATGTTATGCACGTATTGAAACACATCAATGCATTATCTGGTTTAACTCTTATAGCAGTTGTAGTAGTTGGTGGCTCTAATATTTCTACAAAGCTTTCTTCTTGTACTGCTTCAGATATTATTTCTTCATCTGTCATAATTTGCTCTGTTTCTTCGATTCCTTCAAACCAAGAATTTAAATTTTCCTCACTTGTCTCCAATCCTTTTTCTGATAGATTTTTTAACCAATCGACAATAGGCATATTATCTTCAGGATCCCATTCATCTGTTTCTTCTGTTTCTGATACATCATTCATTGTGGGCCATAACTTTTTCCATGAAGATTGGATTAAGTTAGATGAAACAGACTTCCAAGCATGAGCGAGAGAGAATACAACATCCTTCAAATTCATTCCTTTAAGGCTCTGCGTTATATCACCATCCTGAGATATAATATGGATCAGCAATTTATTTTTATACAAAGACTTTATTTTTTGGATAACGTTTTGATCCATCGGCTGCAGTAAAGGTGTGCAGTTTGGTGGTAAGAAGATGGTTTGGATATTCCCATCACTTGATTTAAGTTCTTGTTCGTTTGGGTGGCCTGGAGCATTGTCAAGTACGAGTAAAGCTTTTATGGGCAAGTTAGATCTTTTCATAAATTTTCTTACTTCTGGGACAAAGTCTTTATGAAACCATTCGCTAAATACCTCTCTTGTGACCCAACTTCTACTTTGGTTCTTGTAACAGACTGGCAGACAAATGTTCTTGAAAGCTCTGGGATTTTTTGCTTTGCCAATCACTAATAAATCCAATTTGTGCGTTCCAGTAGCATTTGAACACGGCATGAATGTGATTCTGTCTTTACTCACTTTACGACCTGGTGCACTTGCTTCTGTAGAAGACACGAATGTTTTATTGGGCAACAGTCTCCAGAACAGACCACTCTCATCTGCGTTATAGATTTGATCAGGAAGAAGACCCAGTTCTTCTACTTTGTTTTTGAAATGCCGGATAAATGGCTGTACTGCAGATTCGTCGCTTGATAATTTCTCACCCGATACTGTTAAGAGACGGATACCAAATCGCTTTTTAAATTTATCCAGCCATCCATCGCTGGCACGAAAATCATCTTTGTGGGTAATTTTTTTATAAAATTCGATTGCTTTGGTTTTCAGAATTTCTCCAGATATAGGAGTGTGTTTAGAACGCCGTTGCAAGAACCACATGTAAAGAGCGTTTTCCATCTTTGGACAATCGCCAACTTTTAGTGTTTTACGCTTTCCTGGCCCCGATTCCATTGTCTTGACGTGGTCTACTATCTTTTGCCTTTTTTTCTTAAGATCGTGTATAGTAGCACGCCCAACACCATATTCTTTTGCCAATTTGCACATGTTTTCTCCACTATCTAACTTCTTTAAAATCTCCATTTTATTATTCAAATCTAGTGTCTTGTGTTTGCGTTTATTTGACATTTTTAACTATAAACTATTCTCACTTGGAAAAAAAAAACAAATACGTAAGCACGTGCATGTGATAAGTTTTGAGGTTAGACTGCTCGTCGATGACGCAGCGACCGAAGCGCACAGGTATAGAGGGGCGAGGGAGGCGTGGGCGGAGGGTGCCGGATTATTGGACGTGCCGATCTATCGAAGTGCCGGATTAGTGAGATTATACTGTATATATATATATATATATATATATATATATATATATATATATATATATATATATATATATATATATATATATATATATATATATGTAGGCCTAATTATATATATATATATATATATATATATATATTTGTTATAAAATCATTAAATAGATTAACAATACGTAGCAAGCTAGGTTATTAGTGAAAACTTGTGTGTATATAAACTACTTTAAAACTTTAACTTTTTACGTATAACATGAGCGCTTAAGATACATTTGGATTTATCAAATTTATTTTAATTTTACTACTGGTTCGGTAAAACCTCTGTCCTGGAAAGATCCAGCAAAAACCCCAAGTCAATTTTTTATTAAATAAAATCAATTTACAATATATATAAGTATTTTATACAATTATTATGAAAACATTTAGAAACAGCACGATAGCTATTACTTTATTCTCAGGGGTTATTACCAATCATATACTCTTTAGCAGTATAATAAGTAATAACCTTTACTAAATAATTTTTACCTAAAAAAATTTTAAATTTTTGATAGATAAGGCCTGCATATTTTTGGGACTTTGTTGTAAAAGCTACATTGCCTCATGATGGAACTACTCACTCTTTGGAGTCGAGTAACTGGTATAACTAACTGGTCCTTGTTCCTAGTATTTACAGAATGTACATCACTATTATTAATAAAACTATTTTTGTAATAAATAGTTTTATAGTATTGTTGCGTGAATAAGTCAACTAGCGCCATCTAGTGTCTGGAACGAGAGCGAGGGAGCTTTGCAGAAATTGACATCACAAATCTCTTAACCAACAGCGCCATCCGAAGAACTAAGTTTCTAGAAAATCTGTACTCGCACACTCGTCCCTTTGCGCGCATTTACTTGAATATTCAGGATGCTTCTTTGCTAATTTAAATAAATAGGCGCTGCAAGATGCGATCGGGGCAGAGTTGAACTCGGCGATACGAGCGAAGCTTCGGAGCGGAATTAAGTGAATTAGTGTGCTTAATTATTAGTGTTTTAAGTTTTAATTTGTGTAAAGTAAATTAAAGTATTAATTTAGGTAATTTTATCGGCAATTTTTATTGTCACGAACCTCAAGCTCGTAACAATTGGTGTCAGAAGTGGGATAAAATCATGCCGATTTTACCTAAGGAGGACACGGAGGGTGTCCGTACCCGAAGTCAACGCCAGCAGGAGACGGACCAACGAAGATTTGGTGGTGCAACGTCGCAGACGTCGGAGGGCCAGCCACCGGCTGCAGGCCCGTCGGTAGCTCCTACATCTGCAGCACCTGACTTAGGTGCTCCGATGGTGATGCTGCAGGAGCAGGCTCACCGACAGGAGGAGCAGGCTCGCCGACAGGAGGAGCAGGCTCGCCGACAGGAGGAACAGGTCCGTCGGTTGGAAGAGCAGCTGCGGGGCGGCCAGGAAGAACAGATGCTTCTCATGAAGGACCTTCACGCTACCTTCGGAAAAGAGATAAGGGAGGTGAAGGATAAGGTTGCTCAACATGATAACCGCCTGTCGGAAGCTGAGACCCAAATCAACCAAGTTAAGAAAACGCTGGATGAACTCAAACTTGGGGATGGAACTACAGCTCCCGTAGTAGCTTCAGCACCTTTGCTACGTGGGTTCAAGGTGCCACCGTTCGACGGGACTTCTTCCTGGTCAGCCTACAAAATCCAGTTCGAGGCTGTTATGAAAGCGAACGGCTGGAATAAAAGTCAGACCATGACCGCTCTCACACTAGGCCTACGCGACCAGGCCTTAACAGTTCTGGAAGCTCTCGGTGAGGAAGTGACTTATGAGCAACTCCTTGAGGCATTGGAGGCGAGATATGGCGACGCTCACCTGGAACACGTCTTTCGTGCGCAGCTTAAAGATCGCGTGCAGCGCATCAACGAAAACCTGCAGCAGTGGGCTCTAGAGGTGGAGAAGCTGGTGCGAAAAGCATACCGGTCTGTACCTGCGCTCATTGAAGGGAACCTGGTGCAGACATTCATCGACGGCATCCGTGACCTGGAAGTCAGAGCTGCTGTGAGGCTCGGGCACCACGAGACGCTTAAGGACGCCTTGGCCCATGCACTGGAGGTAGAAGCCGTGCGGCAGGACCATCGTTCCCATCGCGTCAGGGAGGTTCCAGCAGCTACAGTTCGCGACCGCAACAGAGGATACAGCCCAAGGTGCTATGGCTGTGGGGAAAAGGGCCATCTTCGATCCAGCTGCCCTAAGCGAACCCTAGAAAGGGAAGGTGAACGATCTCGGGAGGGTAATGCGGCCAACAGCACCGCCCAGCAGCAGCAGGGAAACGAGTAAAAGCCAGAACTGCGGGGCGGGTGCTGGCTGATGTTAAAAGAGCCCCAAGGATCTCGATTTCACAAACCCATGATGGGAACAGTCTAATCATCAAGGGCGAGGTCAACGGAATGCCGTGTAAACTGACCATAGACACTGGAGCCTCTCGTACGGTTGTTAGTTCCCAACTTATAAGTCAGTTCCTTGGGGACTCCGCATACAACCTAGAACGCATTAATTTGGTAACAGCCACCGGTCAGCGTATACCCGTCCGTGGAGAGAAGGAGATGGAGTTGAAGCTAGGCAACGTAATCTACCTGCATAATGTCATCGTGGCTGATATAATGGACGACTGCATCCTAGGCCTAGACTTTATGACGAATAATTGTTGTGAGATCGACGTTAAGCAAGGTGTTTTGAAATGTGGACAGGAGGAACTTTTTATGGAAGGTGCGTTACCAGGGAACGTGTACAGCATTAGGAAGATTGTTCTTCCGCCTAGATCGGAAACGATTGTTCCGGTTAGTCTTCCTCGAAACGCTGGGCAAGCTCACCGATGTATACTTGTGGAAAGGGTAAACAATGACCTTCCATGGAAAGTAGCTCGAACCTTGGTCAGGACCACTGACATCTCAGGACTACGTGTGCTGAACCTTTGCGACCGGGAACAGATTATAGAAAAAGGCACACTGATTGGTACTTGTGAGGAAGTGGATTGGTTACGTCGGTGCCAATATCTATCGACTGGGACCCCCAGCAAGAATGCAGAAACGAGAGTGACCACACTTTTGGAAGACTGTCGCAGTGTTCTCTCCTCGAACGAATTGGTCAAGGCGAAGAAGTTGTTACTCAAGTACGCCGATGTATTCTCATCAAACGATGCTGACATAGGCAAGACTGGCTTAGTTCAACACAAAATAAACACAGGAGAAGAATTGCCTATCCGTCAGCGGCCAAGAAGATTGTCGGTAGCACGTGAAAAGAAAGTGGAAACCATGATTGAAGGAATGGTGAAGGATGGTGTTATTGAACCTTCCTCTAGTCCATGGTGTTCACCAGTGGTGCTGGTGAAGAAAAAGGATGGCAGCATGCGGTTTTGTGTTGACTACCGCCGTCTGAACGACGTTACGAAGAAGGACAGCTATCCCTTGCCAAGAATTGATGACACGCTGGACATGCTTACAGGAGTAAAGTGGTTTAGCACGCTGGATCTAAAAAGTGGCTACTAGCAAGTTGAAATTGACCCTAAGGACAAGGAGAAAACTGCGTTCTCGATGGGAAAGGGTCTGTGGCAATTTAAAGTAATGCCGTTTGGGTTGTGCAATGCTTCAGCAACGTTTGAAAGGCTGATGGAGCTTGTACTTACTGGGCTAATTGGCGATGCCTGTCTGGTCTACTTGGATGACATCATCATCGTGGGCCGTACATTTGAGGAACATCTTCAGAACCTGGAACGCGTGCTCATGAAGATTCAGAGTGCCAACCTCAAGTTGAGTCCGAAGAAATGTTCACTATTCAAACGACAAGTTAACTTTTTGGGGTATGTAGTGTCGGAAGAAGGTATCCGTACGGATCCGGAGAAAATCGCCGCTATCAAGGTTTGGCCGGTTCCAAAAGACAAGACGCAGGTTAGAGCATTTTTGGGTTTGTGCTCCTATTATCGGCGATTTGTGAAGAACTTTGCAGATATAGCCCAACCTCTGCACAAGCTAACCGAGGAGAAACGACATTTCTGCTGGGATGAAAGTTGCAATATCGCATTCCAGGAGCTCAAGGACCGTCTTTGCAAAACACCTATTTTGGGATACCCTGATGCAAGCAAAGAATTTATAGTTGACACAGACGCAAGTGATATAGGACTTGGCGGTGTGTTGTCTCAACGGAATGGTGACCAAGAGGTCGTGATAGCGTACTTCAGCAAGTCGTTGTCAAAACCAGAAAGGAACTATTGTGTCACAAGACGCGAATTGCTCGCTGTGGTGAAGTCGTTGCAGCATTTTAGCAAATATCTTCTGAGACGAAAATTTCACTTAAGAACTGACCATGATGCACTAAAATGGCTATTGCAGTTTAAAAATCCAGAAGGACAAGTTGCGAGGTGGATTGAACTACTGCAGGAGTACAACTTTGAGATCGAACATCGCAGCGGAAAATCTCACGGCAACGCAGATGCATTGTCAAGAAGACCTTGTCCTGAAGATTGCAATCATTGTACTAGGCAAGAGAGTAAGGAAGAGGTATCCATGAGGATGCTCAGGACGGACCACCTCGGCAACGAATGGAAGGACAGCTTACAACATGCACAGCTGGAAGATCCGGACATCAAGCCGATTCTGGAATGGATAAAGGCCAGTGCTCCCAAGCCTAAGTGGAGCGACGTCTCAGCAATGAGTTCGACCACTAAAAGCTATTTGGCCCAGTGGGACAGCTTGCTGCTCCAGGATGGAGTTCTGCGCCGTAAATGGGAAAATGTTAGGGGAGACAGCTGTCATTTGCAAATGGTTGTCCCTAAAGCTAAAGTACCGGATGTTCTACAGCTGTACCGTAATCATTGTTCCAGAGGCCATCTGGGAGTTAAACGAACTCTACTGAAGATCCGAGAAAGGTTTTATTGGGTCCACTTACGAAACGGTGTCGAGGACTGGTGTCGTAAATGTACAAGTTGTGCGGCTGTAAAGGGACCTCAGACTCGTAGTAGAGGTGCATTGAAGTTGTACAATGTTGGTGCACCATGGGAGAGAATAGCCATTGACGTGGCGGGGCCGTTTCCGGAGAGTGAAAGCGGTAACAAGTACTTCATGGTTGTGATGGATTACTTCACTAAGTGGCCAGAAGTCTTCGCCATTCCAAATCAAGAAGCTTCAACAGTTGCAGATAAACTAGTTCATGAAGTCTTCTGTCGTTTTGGAGTACCTTTAGAGATTCACAGCGATCAAGGAAGGAATTTTGAGTCTCAAAGTTTGAGTTATGGGTACTCATAAAACAAGAACGACTTCTTATCACCCGCAATCTGATGGAATGGTGGAACGATTTAATCAGACATTGGAGAGGTACCTAGCAAAAGTTGTAGACAATCGGCAACGAGATTGGGACAAGCACATACAACCGTTTTTGTTGTCATATCGAAGTTCTGTTCACGAAAGTACAGCAGTGACACCAGCTTTCGCAAACTTTGGAAGAGAATAACGGCTGCCTGCAGACCTGATCACCGGGATACCACCTGATGCCCCACGCAGTATAACCGATTATGCAAATGATTTGCGGAACAAAATGAATGACATTTATGAGCACGTCAGACAATCGGGCCAGCAAATGTCTGAGAAAATGAAAACCCGGTACGACCGCAAAATGAACAATAAAGGGTTCAACGAAGGTTCATTAGTGTGGTTGCACAATCCAGTCCGCAGCAAAGGGAAATCTCCTAAGCTTCAAGCTAAATGGGACGGCCCGTACCGGATTGTAACCAGGATCAACGATGTGACCTACCGGATACAGAAAGGCGCAAGAGGGACTCCTAAGATCGTCCATGTGGATCGCTTGGCGCGTTATTATGGGACCGTTAATGCTCGGGACGAGCATGTCTTAGGAGGGGGCAGTGTTGCGTGAATAAGTCAACTAGCGCCATATAGTGTCAGGAACGAGAGCGAGGGGAGCTTTGCAGAAAATGACATCACAAATCTCTCAACCAACAGCGCCATCCGAAGACCTAAGTTTCTAGAAAATCTATACTCGCACACTCGTCCCTTTGCGCGCATTTACTTGAATATTCGGGATGCTTCTTTGCTAATTTAAATAAATAGGCGCTGCAAGATGCGATCGGGGCAGAGTTGAACTCGGCGATACGAGCGAAGCTTCGGAGCGGAATTAAGTGAATTAGTGTGTTTAATTATTAGTGTTTTAAGTTTTAATTTGTGTAAAGTAAATTAAAGTGTTAATTTAGGTAATTTTATCGGCAATTTTTATTGTCACGAACCTCAAGCTCGTAACAGTATTCTTTCAGACCTAATTTATAAATTACTCTTATGGCTCTCTTCTGTAAAACAAAGACAGTTTCAATGTCTGTTACATTACCTTATAGCAAGATTCCATATGACATTATGCTATGAAAATAATTTTAATAAACTAATGTAGCTGTTTCAACACATGCCAGGCCTCTAATTTTATTACAGCATATGCTGCAAAACTAAGTTTGCTAGCTAGTTTAGACATATCAGGGCCCCATTGAAGCTTCGAGTCAACTGTAGTTCCAAGAAAAACAGTGGATTCAAAAACGCTCAGTTCACCCATTTAAAAGTTCAGAAAAAAAGTTAAAAAAAGAAATATTCACTAGTTTCACATTAGGTGTGGTAAATTTAATACATTTTGTTTCATTAATCTTTAAAAGCAAATTATTGTCGGTACGAAGATGGTACCTAACGAGTCCACTGGGTATAGCTGAAAAGGCCTACTAAATATGATAAAAATTTTAAATACCTCTTCAAAATCCAAGCCATTTCCAGTAGATGATACTATTAAAAACATTATGATAACGTGCGCGTACACAATAATAGAACACGAAATAAATCTCATGCCGTGTAGAATTTCAATATCATTTTTATGTCTGTCCAGTAAATCTTTAAAGTTTCTCTTGAGACAAAAACATTGTATTATACGATTGGCTGTAAAAATTAAAAGGAACAAATATTTAGTAGGCGCCTCAGTTTTTCAACACTTTTTGTAAAAATAAGTAGAAGCTTAAATAATAACAAGATTGCAGTTCCTTTTTGGATCATATATATATATATATATATATATATATATATATATATATATATATATATATATATATATATATATTGTTACGTGTTAGAGTCATGCTGCATTTTCATTGCATTCATGCATTTTTATTCGCAAACGGGGGTAGATGTAGATATCTATAGGCCGCAATAACCACTTGCCATCAGGTGGACTGTGTGCTCGCTTGTCACCCTTATCCTATAAAAAAATCAAATGTGCAGTAAACTGGGATGGGAAAGGGTGTGTATTTTGTTTCAATGTTGTTTTTAATTTACTATAGTAAACTGGGGAAACTGAACAGAACATCAAATTAACAAAACTGTGGTTGCCAACACTACCCAGCTATATCAAAATCCCGCTTATGAGGCAATTTATGGAGGAGGCCTATGTTTAGCATGGCATGTGCAGTTGTGGCCTATGGACTTTTATATGCTGCAATGGATGCTAATTGATGGGAGTGGATAGAAAATACTATATTTACTAGTATACTTCTCTCTATATATACAAATTAATTGCTGTCCATTAATTTTTTCGTGTGTGTTTGATGGGGTCCCTGGATGGTTTAAACTCACAATTGGACCCGGTAGGTGACTCTGTTGTTGAAATCCTGAAATTGCCCGTGCGACGCCGGAACAGATCACTAGTCTATATATAAAAATCAATTGCTGTCCGTAGGTCTCGCTAAAACTCAAAAAGCGGCTCGACCGATTTTGATAAAAAAAAATTGTGTTTAAATAGGTCCCTGGATGGTTTATATTTGTAATTGAATACGGTAAGTGGCACTGTTATCGATATCCCGAAATTAACTGTGCGAAGCTAGGGCGGATCACTAGTCTATATATAAATATCAATGGCTATCCGTTAGTCTTTTTGATGAAATTTTCTGTGTGTGTTTGAATGGGACCCAGGAAGGTTTAAATTAACAATTGAACTCAGGCTCTGTTGTCAAGATCCAGAAGTAACCCATGTAAAGTCGGGGCAGTTCACTAATCTATACATAAAAATCAATTGTAGTCCATCAGTTTCGCAAAAACTCAAAAGGCGGCTCGACCGATTTATATAAAAAAATTGTGTGTTTGAATGGGTCCTTGGATGGTTTAAATTAACAATTGAACCCAGTAGGTGGCGGTGTTGTCGAGATCCAGATCCCGTGCAAAGCCGGGGCGATACGCTAGTATTCTATATAATAGTAAACTTACTATACTATATTATGTTATTTACTAGTAGGTACTAATGTAAACTTACCGTTTGACTGAGAATTTGCTTCACTTCGTGTAGAATTGTATAATGTAAAAATACAAGCTGGAACTGTTGTTGATAATATTATAAACCTAAAATAAAATAAGTATTTAGTAGTTATCAGGAAAACAAAACCAATGCCACCATAATTTTGTATCAAGGTGAATTATTGACTGTATCGCAAAGAGAGCAATAGAAAGTTGGTTCAATAAAGTGAAAGAAAATAATAAATGAAAGTAGATTATGTATGTATTAACAAATAAACCGAATCCAAAAGTTTAAAATTAATACGTACAGAAGCTATTAACAATGTAATAGATGTTGCAGTTGTAAAAGTGACACAGGTATAAGAACACAAAAATCTGGGGTCGGGTTATTAATAAATTTAATACTTTTAATATACATACTTAATAGAACGGGGGAGTGGACGGAGTCCGTGTAGTCAATTCTAACGTATAAATGTCAACACGAGAAATGTTTTGACGTAACAATTGTTTCCAAATTCGCATGCAAATTATTTAGAAAATACCAAATTGCACACTGTTTACATATAAATATGGTTTAAATTTAAACGATTTTTAATGATGATTTTGAACATTAATCAAAAGTCTAAAATGTATAATTTTACTCAGTCTGTCAAAACAGCGAATCGGTTTTGTAGTAGTGATAATACGACGTAATTGCTTGTATGTGTGCTCCCGGCAACGCCGAATCTCATACAAAATAAGTTTGATAGCCATTCTATTGCGTATTATAGTATTCTACGGTGATTTCGGATTGTAATGATCGCACCACCCGGAAAGTGCCAAACTACGTCTGCCAGGCCAGGAAGTACAATATATCATAATTGGGACTTCTCAAAAATATGGCTAATTTTCGGTAAACCCGGATAAACACAGACTTACTAATTATTCTGGTTTTGCGGTTGTGATCTTATAAAAGCACACACGCTTACTCTTTAATCATTTGCCATAACCTTGGAAATTGAGTACTCTATTTAAGTCACAACTGGTGATACAGATGGCATTACTAATAATTTAGATTCGGTAATTTTATTATAATATATAATAATTATAATTATAATTATAATTATAATAACAAATCGGACCGCTCCGGGCTCAAAAGCAGAAGGCAGTGCTCCTCGATACCGCCCGCATCGGCCGCAGGTTTTTTTTCTTTTCCGCCTGACCCTCGGCTGTTTGGTCTCCCCTGCCGAGAGCTTCCATCTGGTTGAGCTTTTGTTTATTTATTTGTTTTTATGTACTTATTTTATTTTATTGATATTTATGTATATTTATCATTTTCATTCACAATCATATATTTATGGAATCCAACCAGATGAGAAAACTATATAGATACCCCAAAAAATTCTCCTCGTGAACGCCAAAATAGATAAACAAACAAAATATCTGGACCTGGTTCACGAGTTGACCGACATGTGGTGTGGACTGCCGACTGAATTTATTCCTGTAGTCGTCTCTGTGAACGGGTTCATCCCCGTCAACCTCTCCGGTCATCCGAAGTGACTGGGACTCAGTGACGGACCACTCCGGGCTCAAATACAAAAGGCGGTGCTCCTCGATACCGCCCGCACCATACGCCGGTCTCTTTCTCTTTCCCCCTAACCCTCGGCCGTTTGGTCTACCCTGCCGAGGGCTTTCATCTGGTTGGGCTTTTATTTATTTATGTATTGTTTATTTATTTTAGTATATTAAATATATCTTAATATATATAAATTACGTGTCAAGTTGTTTGTCCGCGATGGAATCTTAAACTACTCAACCGATTTTAATCAAATTTGCACATCGTGTGCAGTTTGGTCCAACTTTAAAGATAGGATAGTTTTTTGCCCATGAGTGACCCTCATTTTTTTTGCTAATTTAAGTATTTTTCATAGGACATGACAAAGGATCGTCGAAAAGGGCAGAACAACGTCTGCCTGGCAAGCTAGTATTTACGTATATTTATGATTTCCTTTTATATATTTATTCAGCCCAACCAGATGTGAATATTCTATTTATAAATCAAAATAATAATTTATTTCAGATAACCAAGTAATCCATATAGTTTGCAAGTAATCCATATAGTTTGTTAGTAAATACGAAACTTATGATCTATGCTACCTAAATCTAATACTTGAGTGTGCGTGTGTGCGTGTGTGTGTGTGTGTGTGTGTGTGTGTGTGTGTGTGTGTGTGTGTGTGTGTGTGTGCGTGTCTTATCAACTAAACAGTGGCGGTAATATGGCTTAAGAATAAATAAATTATATCTTTCATCATCATTGTACTGGATACGTAAGGCGGCCCCCATCCCTTTTGAATATTTCAACTACAGGCTGCACATGTAGAAAACTAGACAGTATGCTTTAAATAAAGTTATCTTTACTTGTTCACCACACCGTGCAAGCCTACGCGCTAACTACGTGCATTGGACTGCCAACGCCCTACGTTCCCTTTCAATGTCCACATTGTCGTTTTGGTCATCGGTAACAAAATTCCCTAGGTACTTACATTCACCGACACTTTAACTCAATATCATTCAATTTAATTGCAAGCACATTTCCTGTGCTTTTGTAGCCGACAGCCATAAGCAACATGAACTCGTTTTCATTACTATTGTAACTCAAGCCATGGTTTAACGCATACTTCTCACATATGTTAATAAGTTCTCAAGTTGCCTTGACCGTGAGACTCGACAGCACCATATCATCTGCGTAACTAATGTTATTAAAACTTACGTTGTTGATACGACATCCAACTTTTTGCTGCTGAGTTTAACGATTAGTAATTTATGTACAGGTTGAAAAGCTTTAGTAACGTAATTTCACCCCACATTGCACCCGTACCTTTCAGAAAACTTATCGGCCCATCTCAAATTATTACACTGTTTGTTGTACCAGTACTGAAATCTTCAAAAGCTCTGCTGGAACCTTTTTCTGGCGTAGCTAATGCCTTAATAAATCATAATCTACGAGATTGAAAGCTCTGCGGAGATCTAATAAACATGCGTATACGGGAGTACGGTACTTTGTGTGATATTCAACAGTGTGCTAGGGCTAGAATATCATTCTAAATAGACAATTCAGACCAGAACTCAAACTGTGTACAGTGCAGCTTGAAATAGCTCTCCAAGTGTATATTCAATAGAGTTTCAAGTATTTTAGCCATAATTGTTGCCAAAGATATAGTTCGATAATTATATATCTGCTGACTCAAGTTTTGGTTTTTAATGAAAAATAAAACCTTTATGATCAAATGGAAAATTAGTTGATTGCGAGGAGCTTATCTTTTTTGGCTAGATGTTCTTCAAAAAGTTTATAAAATTTAGAATACTTACAATACACCATAAAAGGCATCGGTTTGTTCTTTTGCATCCTGCGCAACTTCGCATTTATCTAATGTAATTTCAGGAGTATATCGGAAGTTCATTAGATGGCTCTGTTTTAAGAGGGCTTTTATAAAGCTCTTCACTGATTTCGTCTTACAAATCTGTGGTGTACACACACCCCAAGTCATAATGTAGAAACGTTGCTTTAATTTTGTAACTGACTGTCAATGTAAAGAAAAAACAATATAATACACACAGTTATAAACAAATCGAGATCATCGTATCATAAATTATTAGTACCGGACCTAAAACACCACCTTGCACAACTGTTCTACTATATGTATTAGGTATTAAGTTTTCGTGTAAAAGGTTTATTTCATTGGATGGTAGGACTCCTGTCCTCCTTATGAGTCCGTCTTACTTATTCCTCTCGCCAAACAGCAGTTCAGGTCTGAAGGTCAACGAGAACCAGTATAATTAAAGGCTGGGGAGCATTCCATCTTAGTCGTTAGGAGTGTCAACGTATCTGTAGCTTTTTTATGAAGATCCTGCAGGTGTCCACAGGCTGCACTCTCAGTCCACCTGATGGTAAGTGGCTACGCACTGTCACTTCCGTTTTAATAAAAATAAGTTATAAAGACCCCAAGTGCGTAGTAAATACTTCCTATACTTTGCAAATGTAATACTGTCTACCATTTGTATTGTAAATCTTACATTTTTTTACAATTTCCAAAAAAATTGCGACCTATCATACACTTATTGGAAAATTTAATTAGTAGTGAACAAATTACCAAACTCGTAAAATTTGGAAAATACTGCACTATTGCTCTGCTCTTTTTCATATAAAAGTTAAAAAAAGTTACAGTCTATATACGTCCCACTCCTTGGCACAGGCCCTCACAGATTTCTGAAGGGTAAAGAGCCGTGATAGCTCAGATGGTTAGCGCTCGCTGTAAATTTCACAGTACGCAAGCAAACCGGGTTCGATCCCCGCCGGCACCAATGAAGTTGTTAATTGCAACTTTAAATTAATGTTGATTTACCAAGTATTCGGCGATAAAGGAAAAAACATCTTGAGGAAACCTGCATGTCTGAGAAATAAGAAAAAAAATATTTCGAAGACATGCAAAGCTCGCCAACACGCCTTGGGGCAGCGCGGAGGACAATACGTTAAAAACGGTCAAACCTTCTCAGAAAACCCTTTTTCATATATATAATAATTATTATAATCTTTATGATAAGCATATTACATGCACAAAAATTTACAGCAGTCAACAGCCTCTAAGATATATATTATATATACTATAGGATATTACACCTGTATTTCAGGGGCTACTTTCCTTCCCTCTTTTAGTTCTTATTAATACTTTGTTAAGGCTAGGTATTTCGCAGAGACTGCGCTTTTGAGTTCTCTTAAACCATCTGAGGCATAGAAATTAGTGTTTTAAATTTTGATAAAAATATATACTATTAGTTAAGGATCTAGTCTAGTCAAAATCGCATTCAGTTACAAAATCTAAAGAACTTCACTCGATAGAAAAAAATCCCAAAGTGACCCCCTTTGTATTGTTTTTTGAATATTATGACTAAACTACTAACATTTTACACTTAAATTTTGTACTCAAATAAAGCCACTTAATTTTTACAGACAAATTCGAAGAGTTTGACTAGATAAAAATATTGTGTTAGTTACTATATTTAGATACCACCTAAAAGCGCGAGCGCGGCGGCTCGGCAAGCCAGAACAGTCGCGCGCTGGCGCTTATGGACGGCGGACCCGTGTCAGTTTTCTCCGTGCACCAATAAATCAGTTCTTGACGAGTTCATATAATTGTTGTCACAGACTAAATATTGCGTGCTATAAATATAAATCCTGTGGTTTTAATAGTTATAATGAATTTCACTGTAAGTTTGACTTTCTCCCCTAGCGTTGTGTGTGTTCACACGAAACTTAAAAACAGTTCTCTACTCATACAGTTTCCATACCTATCAAAAGCGAACTGGTTGTTAATTTTCTTTTTATTATGTAA
This sequence comes from Parnassius smintheus behrii, assembly GCA_036936625.1. Lineage (NCBI taxonomy): Eukaryota > Metazoa > Arthropoda > Insecta > Lepidoptera > Papilionidae > Parnassius > Parnassius smintheus. The sequence continues at coordinate 3,181,401 of JAUPFT010000022.1, read as the reverse complement.
CTCCAATTTATCGCTATAATAAAAAAAGTTTGATCATAAAAAATGCATTTGTAAAGTCAAATAAAAAAGTCATCCTACTGCTTATTTCTATACTGTGTTGCTGGTTGGGTCATGCAAGTTCACTGCCTTGGAGTCCGCGCGAAATAATTAGTGCGCGGCCGGGACAGCGCCAAATGCCTACTTTTGCAGGAATACATGGCCTTAATCGATTATATTATATTATACGTGAGCGCATGCACCAGACTGTGCGTGTTGAAAACTATGCAAAAAAGCGAAGTGTAGGGGGGCACTACTAGATGGCGGGACTACCTGGTTAGAGCTAAATGAAGTTAAGAAGGAAGGTTATAGATGCAGGTAGCTGAGGACCATTATTTGTAGTATTTCTTTGAGTAAGACTATATTCAGTGGTGAGATATAATAGGCTGTAATTATGATGATGATTATGATAAATTGCTTTAAAAACGGTAAGATTAGACTCACGTAAATATATTTTTCTGTTGGTCCATTAAGATCAATTTTGCTAGAAAACACAACTTCCTTTTTATCAGGTTGAAGCACAATATCTGCTAAGCAATACTGTTTCCGAAAGGGGAAATGAGATCCGGCCACTGTCTCTCTCAGACATTGGTCATAATTACCAAGATGATACCGAGATCCGTATAGTTGTCCAACTGGCAACTGCATGCTGTCCCATACTGATTAAAAGTAAAACATTTCTCCGTTATTAGGTACCTTATATCCTAATTTGTGCTATAGGTGTAGTATGAGGTCACTATGCGAAACCCAAGATAGGTCTAACCTTCTGTAATATTATTATAATTGACTTTTATGTGTTATAATTTATGTTATAGAAGCTAGATTAATAAGAAATAACTAGCCTTTGCCGTGAAGTGGCAGTGTAAGAATATTCACTTCCCTTATATCATCCCGTGGGTGTCGTAAGAGGTGACCTATCGGTATACCCTTCGAGGCAATCTATGTAGTAGGCCTATGTTCAGCAGTAAAACCTAATAAGTTGTAACGGTAGCGATCACTCACCTTTGGATGTTGCACCGTCACATATATACTTGTCAATAATGTTACGAGCTTGAGGTTCGTGACAATAAAAATTGCCGATAAAATTACCTAAATTAACACTTTAATTTACTTTACACAAATTAAAACTAAAAACACTAATAATTAAACACACTAATTCACTTAATTCCGCTCCGAAGCTTCGCTTGTGTCGCTGAGTTCAACTCTGTGCCCCCGATCGCATCTTGCAGCGCCTATTTATTTAAATTAGCAAAGAAACATCCCGAATCTTCAGGTAAATGCGCGCAAAGGGACGAGTTTTCGAGTATAGATTTTCTAGAAACTTAGTTCTTCAAATGGCGCTGTCGGTTGAGAGTGTGATGTCATTCTCTGCAGAGCTCCCCTCGCTCTCGTTCCTGACACTAGATGGCGCTAGTTGACTTATTCACACAACACTGCCCCCTCCTAAGACATGCTCGTCCCGAGCATTATCGGTCCCATAATAACGCGCCAAGCGATCCACATGGACGACCTTAGGAGTCCCTCTTGCGCCTTTCTGTGACGGCTCCGCAATGTCAAGGGCTGTCCTACCCCGTGTTGCACCAACATTGTACAATTTCAGTGCTCCTCTACTACGTGTCTGAGGTCCCCGCACGGCCGCACAACTTGTACATGTACGACACCAGTCCTCGACATCGTTTCGATAATGGACCCAGTAAAACTGTTCTCGGACCTTCAGTAGAGTTCGTTTAACTCCCAAATGGACTCTTGAACGACCATTATGGCACAGCTGTAGAACATTCGGCACTTTAGCTTTAGGGACGAACATTTGCAAACGACAGCTGTCTCCTCGACCATTGTCCCATTTACGGCACAGGACTCCATCCTGAAGCAGCAAGCTGTCCCATTGGGCCCAATAGCTTTTCGTGGTTGAACTCATCGCTGAGATGTCCCTCCACTTAGGCTTGGTAGCACGGGCCTTCATCCATCCCAGAATCGGCGTGATGTCCGGATCTTCCTGCTGTGCATGTCGTAGGCTGTCCTTCCACCCGTTGCTGAGGTGGTCTGTCCTGAGCATCCTCACGGATACCACTTCCTTACCTTGCCTACTACAATGGTTGCCATCTTCAGGACAAGGTCTTCTTGACAATGCATCTGTGTTGCCGTGAGATTTCCCGCTGCAGTGTCTGATAGTAAAGTCGTATTCCTGCTGCTGCTGGGCGGTGCTGTTAGCCGCACTTCCTTTCTGAGACCGTTCGCCTTCCCTTCCTAGGGTGTGCTTGGGACAGCTGGACCGAAGATGGCCCCTTTCCCCACAGCCATAGCACCTAGGGCTGTATCTTTTATTGTGGTCGCGAACCGTAACTGCTGTAACCTCACCAGCGTGATGTGAACGATGATCCTGTCGCCGCCAGGCAGTGCCGTTAGCTGCACTACCCTCCTGATATCGTTCACTTTCCCTTTCTGCGGTTCGCTTAGGGCAGCTGGATCGAAGATGGCCCCTTTCCCCACAGCCATAGCACCTAGGGCTGTATCCTTTGTTGCGGTCGCGAACTGTAGCTGCTGCAACCTCACTGACGCGATGGGAACGATGATCCTGCCGCACGGCTTCCACTTCCAGTGCATGGGCCAAGGCGTGCTTAAGCGTCTCGTGGTGCCCGAGCCTCACAGCAGCTCTGACTTCCAGGTCGCGGATGCCGTCGATGAATGTCTGCACCAGGTTCCCTTCAATGAGCGCAGGTACAGACCGGTATGCTTTTCGCACCAGCTTCTCCACTTTTAGAGCCCACTGCTGCAGGTTTTCGTTGATGCGCTGCACACGATCTTTAAGCTGCGCACGAAAGACGTGTTCCAGGTGAGCGTCACCATATCTCGCCTCCAATGCCTCAAGGAGTTGCTCATAAGTCACTTCCTCACCGAGAGCTTCCAGAACTGTTAAGGCCTGGTCGCGCAGGCCTAGTGTGAAAGCAGTCATAGCCTGACTTTTATTCCAGCCGTTCGCCTTCATAACAGCCTCGAACTGGATTTTGTAGGCTGACCAGGAAGAGGTACCGTCGAACGGTGGCACATTGAACCCGCGTAGCGAAGGTGTTGTAACTACTACGGGAGCTGTAGCTCCATCTCCAAGTTTGAGTTCGTCCAGTGATTTCTTCATGTCAGCCATTACGATGTCAACCCGATTGTTTACTTGGTCGATTCGGGTTTCAGTTTTCTCGATTCGGTTTCAGCTTCCGACAGGCGGTTGTCATGGTGAGCAACCCTATCCTTCACCTCTTTTTTTTTGAGGAGCATCTGTTCCTCCTGTCGGCGGGCCTGTTCCTCGTGTCGGCGAGTTTGTTCCTCCTGCTGCTCTTTCAACAGGCGGGCCTGTTCCTCTCGTCCGCGCTGCAGCTGCTCCTGTAGCATGGCCATCAGAGCACCTAAGTCAGGTGCCACAGACGTAGAAGCTGCTGACGGACCGGCTTCCGTGGCCGGCGGCTGGCCCTCAGACATCTGCGGCGTTGCACCACCAAATCTCCTCTGGTCCGTCTCCTGCTGGCGTTGACTTCGGGTACGGACACCCTCCGTTTCCTCCTTGGGTAAAATCGGCATTATTTTATCCCACTTCTGACACCAATTGTTACGAGCTTGTGGTTCGTGACAATAAAAATTGCCGATAAAATTACCTAAATTAACACTTTAATTTACTTTATACAAATTAAAGTTAAAAACACTAATAATTAAACACACTAATTCACTTAATTCCGCTCCGAAGCTTCGCTTGTGTCGTCGAGTTCAACTCTGTGCCCCCGATCGCATCTTGCAGCGCCTATTTATTTAAATTAGCAAAGAAACGTCCCGAATCTTCAGTAAATGCGCGCAAAGGGACGAGTTTGCGAGTATAGATTTTCTAGAAACTTAGTTCTTCGGATGGCGCTGTCGGTTGAGAGTGTGATGTCATTCTCTGCAGAGCTCCCCTCGCTCTCGTTCCTGACACTAGATGGCGCTAGTTGACTTATTCACACAACAATAATATATAATAAATTTGTAATGTAACATATAATAAGTAATTAGTGTGGAAGAAGTAAAAATGGCTGTTAGGAATATGAAGAATGGGAAGGCAGTCGGCCCAGATGGAATACCAGTAGAAGTGTGGAAGTTGCTGAGTGCGGATGGATGGAAGTGGTTGAGTTTTTTTTTTCGGTAAATTGTTGCAGGAAGAACAAATACCTGAGGAATGGTGCAGTAGTATACTGGTCCCCATTTTTAAAAACAAAGGAGACGTTCAAAACTGCAGCAGTTACCGGGGAATAAAACTCATGTCACATACTATGAAAGTCTGGGAAAGAATAATAGAGAGAAGAATGAGAGAAGAGTGTGAGATAACACAAAACCAGTTCGGATTCATGCCCGGTCGAGGTACGACAGATGCCATTTTCGCATTACGCCAATTGTGCGAAAAGTACAAGCGCGTGCATAAAAATCTGCACATGGTTTTTGTCGACCTTGAAAAGGCGTACGATCGGGTTCCCCGTGAGGTTTTGTGGTGGGCGTTAAAGATGAAAGGTATGCCTGGGAAGTATGTGAGGTTAGTCCGTGCTATGTACAGAGCATCCCGTACATGTGTACGATCTGCCGCGGGAACTACGGGCAGTATCGATGTGGCGGTAGGGCTGCACCAAGGGTCGGCATTGAGCCCTTACCTCTTCCTACTGATTATGGACGCTTTGACGTCGGACCTGCAGGATGAGGCACCCTGGTGCATGCTCTTTGCCGATGACATCGTGCTTGTCGGGGAAGAAGGCATCGAGGTACAGAGCAGACTGTCGGGGTGGCAACAGAGGCTGGAAAGTGTTGGCTTGAAGATCAGCAGATCCAAAACCGAATATCTGTGCTGTGATTTCGGCGGTCTTTCCAGTCCTGTACCCATGTCGTTGGATGGCGCTATACTGCCTACCTGCTCAGATTTCAAGTACCTCGGTTCCCTCATTCAAGGCGACGGCGGAATAGATAGAGCTGTGCAGCATAGGATTAACGCAGGGTGGATGAAATGGCGACAGGTCACAGCCACAACGTGCGATCCCCGAATGCCAATAAGGCTGAAGGGGAAAATTTACAAATCGATCATCCGACCTGTCGTCATGTATGGAAGTGAATGCTGGGCCGTCAAGAAGAAGGATGAAAATAGACTGCATGCGAATGAAATGAGAATGTTACGATGGATGTGTGGTGTGACAAGGATGGATAAGATAAGGAATGAGTATATAAGAGGAAGCCTGAAAGTAGCGCCAGTGGTAGAAAAGGTGAGAGGAAGCAGATTGGCATGGTTTGGGCATGTGATGCGGAGGAATGAAAGTCATGTCACAAAACGAGTGTTGAATATGAATGTGGAGGGACACACGGGCAGAGGAAGGCCGAATAAAAGATGGATCGATTGTGTGAAGAGTGATATGAGAATGAAAGGAGTAAGTATGGAAATGACGGCTGATAGAGAGGAATGGAACAAGAAGGTTTACTGCGCCGACCCCAGATAATGGGAAATGGTTTAGAGAATGATGATGATATAATAAGTAATTTGAATTTGATCTCGTCACTTGTTCAAGAATTTTCGACTGACGACGGGCAGTGACTTCAAAGATGCGAAAGTCTAGTATGGCGATTACTAATCCGCATGGCGATCAAGGCAAATATTTCTAAATCAAAAATAAACAAGTCAATCAATACCAGCAACGGACTGACTTTAAAGGGCTGATAAAATGAAGATGAAAATGATAAATTAACATTACATCATGCCTGATGTAACTTAACTTATGTGATGAGATCGGTTATATTTGTCTGTGATGTTCAAAAAGGCCTATAACAATTATCAGAGGCCACGAGGTCTTTCAAAAGGCCTATTCCCTAACTTACATCAAAATGATAGTCACTTTATAGTACATTACGTCGTATGTTTTACGAGCTACGATTGCTCTTATAGTATACGATGCATGTACTACAAAATTTCACTACAAATCGTAGAGCTATCAGTTAGCAAATAGGCCTGCTGTCCTATACGACACCCACGGGACGAAATAGGATGATGACTTCATTTTCATCGCTACTAAGCCGCCATTGTCGAATTTCACAATGAAGCAAGCAAATCAAAATGGAAATTCAAAATCGCGTGATAGTGAAGATTTGATAAGATTTATATGCGTTAAACAAAGCAATAATTAAAAATTACAATTTATGATAATATTTACATGCTTCCTTAGCATAATTTTTATTGAAATTAGTGAAAAAAAGCTTTTGTTCAATATATGTTTATTTTTCAATTTCAATTCTGCAATAAATAATGCTATCCGTCAAAGTGAAAGTTAATTCATTACAAACTATTTTATTCTCTTATGATAATATTTTCACTTATCATTTTCCTCCGTGGTTAGATCAATAAAATAGTAGGATTTTTAACAAATAAAATTCATAATAAGGTCCTAATCATGACACTTTTTGACACATGTTTATCCTTGTGCTATGCAGACAATAGCATTGGTGATGCTTTGTACACGAGCCGTGACAATATATCTCGGGAAAACGTCGCTGAGTACCAGAGCAAACTTGTGCCTGAGGTCGATACACTGTTCCCCCCCAAACGGGTTCCCGCCTTGTCGTGCCGGGGGGGCTTAGTAGCCGTGGCTTGGTCTCCCACGGTGAACAAAGAGGAACCCACGTGGCTGGACCGAGGTGAAGGGCCGGCCTGAGGTGGCCACTCCGAGTGGGCTTGGGGAGCCCACTTCGGATGTGTGCTGGTGGACTGCAGCGAGTGGGGACTCGCGCACCCTCTACCGCTGCAGCCGAGGTGGAGTCGCGGAGGAAGAGGAGTGTTGGTATGGCGATGCGCCACTCGCCCTATCCTTCGCGACCCTAACGGGGTCGCACCGTTGATACGGTGGTGGTGGGGCTGCGGGGGGAGAGGATTGTCGGTATTGCGAGGCGCCGCTCTCCCTACCCTCTGCAGCCGAATCTTGGTTGGCGGCGGAGCCATAGACCAGAATCGCCGCTGAGGTCGAGAAAGCTAGTACTTCTAAGTGCTCGTTTTTCCTGGCCCCATGGCCTTTGTGCATCGGACGCGGGGGCGTCTGTTGCACAGACGTAATTGGAGGCCGTGGAGGAAGGCGCGCCATGTGTTCTGGTGCGCCTTACCTGGGAAGGAGAACGGGGAGGAATTTTCCTCTCCCGAGGAGGTTCTGCCATGGGGCGGCAGGCGCTAGTAGGGCCGCGGATGTGTGCGAAAGCATTCCCGTAGCCCTGCCAATATGCGACAAAGGTGGAACACCATGGGGTTTTATTCGGTGCGAGTCCGACATAACCCGTCCTTGCCCCCGCGAGGCGGGTATACGTAGGCATTTCCCCATGTAAAAAAAAAGGTCGATACATTGTTAAACAAAGTCTCGGATTCGGGGTAACTAAATCTGGTCCAATCCAGTCCCCAGAAGACACAAGTTTGCTTATTAACCACTAAAAGTAACCCCTTTTTCATATCTCCACAGTTTCAAGACACTCCCCTTTTCTCCTTATGCAGTATCGGAATCCTGTCGTGTCGACATATCGAAGTATGTGCAGTTTCGTGTTCACCTGGAAGAGTAGGCCAAGTTGGTCTGTAAAACGCTTGGCGTGCTCAGCAGAGCGGGACAGTATTTCATGCCGGCACATCGCCTGCAACTTTACAAGGCGCAGGTTGGGCCACACATGGAATACTGTTCCATTTGATTAGCGCATCCAGCGCAAAGAGGCTCAAAGTAACGACGACCAAGTCCTCTTCGATCGGTGCTGCGAAGAAATGTTGCATCTCTTTGCATTTTCTATCACATCTACCATGGGGAGTGATTTGAGGAATTGTTTGAATTAATTTGAACTGCCAAATATCATGAACGCAAATCGCGACAAAACTCACGATTCCATCGACACAATCGGGATGCTTGGCGGTTCGCCACTGTAGGTTTTACTGGGAGTTTTCTACCTCGTACGACCCCTCTATGGACTCGCATACCACCGGCGATTTTTCCGGACCGATATGATTTAAACCTTTAAGAAAAGAGCTTACTCCTTGCTAAAAGACCGGCAACGCACCTACAATTCTCCTGGTGTTATAGTTGTTCATGGCCAGCGATAGTCACTTCCATCAGGTGAGCCGCATGCATAAAAAAATTATGCGCAAGGATAAACATGTGTCCTAGTGGTGTTAGTGGGTTTTACAATTATTAAAAAAAAGTTATGGTTGCTTAATTTGCTCCACACATGTGCCACATGAGCAATGAACAATTTAAAGACCTGGGGCTTTAAGTTATAAATCTGAATTTTAAACTTATTGCCGTCTTGGACAGCTTTAAATTATAATAGGTTGAAATGAAATATATCAATTTCATCAACGTAAGAAAATAAAATTTCGTTTATCAGATGTTCTCTTAAACTTTCTACAAAGGAGACGAGTGAGAGAGTACAAGAATCGAAATGAGGTTCTCCATTAGAATAAACTACGAAAGAAACTCTGCAGTAACCGATATGGCCAGGTCAGTTGAAGTGGAAATGAACCGGCTATATAGCTCGAAGAACCAACAACGCGTGAGGAAGAAAAAGTTATCAAGTGGCAGTCGGCCTGCCAAAAAGCCTATGTTCAGTGGATATGAGCAAGGCTGTAGCGATAATGAATAAAGATGCACAGCACAGCACATATCCGCACAGAAGCTCAATTTAAGACACATCAATTTTACCTACAATTGAAAAATAGAAAACAGAAGAGATGGCACCAAAGATAAGCAGCAATAATGTAGAAAGCACAGAAAACCTCACCGAGCAGAAACTCTGCGAGCTCCGAAAAAAGGCAATTCTAACAACAAAACACCGAACTTCAATTTTCTCCGATCATGCTGGATACAGTATACGGGAAAAACTACAAGTTTTAGTGGAAGATTCGTTCAATGTAATGTCAGTTATAAAAATTGAACGCGCCTTCCATGTGTAAGGATTTTACAAATTCTGACTTTATTTTAATAATGGCAGGCTCTTAAGATAGAAATTCTTGGAAAGTATTGAGTTCTCTTTATCATATTGTGCAAAATAGTTCAAATATCTACTGGTATAACTGTAAATATATACATTCTGGTCAGTAAAATATTATATTACTATAAATGCTTAAATATATTACAATTACTAAATTATACCTTAAAATAAGTTTGTAGTAATTGTGAAAATGCCATTTTTATTTGATTAGATGACTATTACGACGACTTTGGTAGTTTTAACAAACTAGTTGCATGGTGATTAATATATAGGGAAATATTACATATAAAATAATAAAATTACTTGGTGTTGTGCCGGTGACCGAGTGCTTTCCGATCGGCTGGATTCACCCTGCACTGCGAAGAAATGTTTCATCTCTTTGCGTATTTTATCATATCTATCACGGGGAGTGCTCTGAGGAAATGTTCGGATTAATGCCAGCCACCAAATTTCATGGACGCACTATACGGCAAACCTCCCGATACCATCCACACCGTCTGGATGCTTGGCGGTCCACCACTGTACGTTTCACTAGGTGTTTTCTTCCGCGTACATCCTCTCTGTGGAATAGTTTACCACCGGCAATTTTTCCGGACCGATACGACCTGGGGACCTTCAAGAAAATAGCTTACGCCTTTCTAAAGGGCCGGCGACCCACCTGCAATTCCTCTGGTGTTGCGGTTCATGGGTGGCGGTAGTTACTTAACATCAGGTGAACCGTATGCTCGTTTGCCCTTTCTTCTATAAAAAATACTGGATGGAAGAACTGGCTACAATCGATGCATCTATACCTTCTGCCTGTTACGCACTTAGAAGCCTAAGGGATGAAATTAATTTAACTATCTAGGTATTGAGATATAGTATAATGGTTTGAGGAAACAGCTATAGCTATAATTGCCAGAGAGCATTTATCGTTCAAAAGCGAGCTATAAGAAATATTGTTAGGGTCTCGCAAGTTAGTCTGCAAAAATACTTAAAAAATTTGGCATATTAACACTACTAAGTTTATATATTTTAATCGTTCTACGCTCTTGGCTAAGAATATACGACAACACGAAATGTAATAGGAAAAGGAGTTCAGAGAAAGTACACGTAGAAAGGCAATACAAAATAGTATTACTCCAAAATTCAATACTTTACTATATTGAACATTGCCCAAATTATCAAGCAGTTGAGCTATTAATTGAGTTACCCACCTACTTAAAGGAATTGATTTACAACACAAATTTATTTAAAGCAGAACTGAAATCCTTCATGTTAATTATTATATTCGGTGTTTAATTTGGTGTCAAAAGAGAATTAATAGATATAATGAAATATTTTAGACATAAGATGACGCTCAGACTTTATATTTTTCTCATAAATGCTTTTAGGATCTACACAATATTAATTACTTTTATTGAGATATTGAACTGAATTTAATCTTAATTCATTGTTTTATTTTTTTTTTTTTTACTTTTGGATATACATATAATTATACTTCGACTACTATTGTTGTGTTATAAGTTGTGTTATAATTGAAAACTAGTAGTGACATATTTTATGAATTGAGATCGGTATTAACGCAATTTTTAACAAGTTACATAACTAATATTTATATATGTATATATATATATATATATATATATATATATATATATATATATATACTTACTTACTTACTTACTTACTTATCGTCACGCACAATCCCTAACGGGGTAGCCAGAGAGAACAGATCGCCAAGTGTCACGATCCTTACATACCTCTTTCGCTTCTTTCAGGTTCATTAACTTCTTCATACATGCACGTCTAGGTATCCGAGTACTCTTGACCCTCCCCTCTTTATATATATATATATATATATATAATATGTGAGCAATTTGCTCACATATTATATATATATATATATATATATATATATATATATATATATATATATATATATATATATATATATATATATATATATATATGATATGCGATATGTAACTTGAAACACAATGCCAATTGCTTATTCGATAAAATTTAAAAAAATGTTTATGGAATTAATAAATAATAATTTCAAATTGTACTTACTCCAATTTGCCCACAGAGTTGAATTTTTCACATTGTATATTGTTGTCAAGATTTGCTCCAAACATGGCCTTTCCTCTTCAGCCCAGTTCTGAGATAATAGTTCATTTATCAATTCATCGAATTTTGATTCGCATTTGTTGATTCGTTTCGTTATGTTTATCGCTTCATTATGATCGACTAATACGTCACAAGCTACAGCATGTCCTGTAAATTAAAGTATTTTACCATTGGCACACATCGACCGCGAATTTGAGAGGTTGAGTTATACTGTCGACTTGTCGAGGTCACGCTGTCTGATCAAATTCAATCGGTTTTTTAAGAACATCTATATCATTTCGTGTGTATTACCTAATATCATTTCGTGTGTGTCCTAAGAAGCAACAAAACAGAAAATGAATAGTAACATATCTCTTTTATCAACTAGAATATAAATAAAATCTGCGGCTTCCAATCCACAACTTTGACAAAAATTGCTCTTATGAGACATTCCATAGATAGCTCAATGGAGAAGCCTATCTCGAGCAGACTTTAATAGGCTGTAGTAAATAAATGAATGAATAGCACAGACTTCACTTCGTAAAATCATTTTACTCCTTTTAATTTTTTGAAAACGGCATTTAGTTGAAAGTTTAATTTTTTTAATACGTATAATATTGGTAAAATCAGTCTGACACCCATGCAGCCTTTCTTGTTTATCTTATTAGGATTTTTAATGGGTTAATTGCTAAAAACATTTCATGCAGCTTAGATATCCTCTTAATATTTAGATGTAATACACTATCTAGGTACTTAAATTATACGTAAAGCAATAATAAATTTAGAATCCTTGAAGCATCATTTTCCAAGTAATGAATTTTATTAACAGATTGTGTATTATGGAATTGGACTGAATGGATTGAAATATGGTTTTAAAAAACAAGTAATTCTAACTCTTTAGCGAGCATTTGTAGTCACAAATTCCTTTCAAGGGTGATTCGCGAGGCTATTGAAATCAAAGAACATCCTAATTGTAATGTTATGGGAATATAAAATAATATACGCGATAAAGTCCATAAAAATAAGATTTATTTAATTGTGTAGTATTTGCGTAAACATAAGAAATCATTTAGAAACATATTACTTATAGGTGTAAAACACTTACCAATAATAATATAGCTTACAAGAGCGAACGTTCCAGCCTTCATCGTTAGTATCGGGCAGTAAGAAGGCGACTAACTTTTTTGAAACAATATAAAAGACCTGATTTACTTCGGTTCTGTTGTATAATTTAACTATTAATTTTGTTTTACATAATACATTTGCTGATATTTATTAATTTCTTTTTTGTTCTTGCAATCCGAATAAAAGACTATTAATCAAGATAATAGATTTAGAACAAATTCAGATAGACTTGCAGCTAAATAATGAGACAACTATATAATTTTTTACCGGAAATGAGGCACTCCTTGGTCATCACGGGTGACAACGCATCCACATTTTGATACGTAGTCGAGGATAGATGTACATATCTATAGGGTACAGCATTCACTTACCATCAAGTTAGTGTCTCGTTTGTCACAATCTTAATGTATATAAATTACGTGTCACGTAGTTTGCCGGCGATGGACTCCTAAACTACTTAACCGATTTTAATCAAATTTGCACACCATGTGCAGTTTGGTCCAAATTGAGAGATAAGGTAGTTCTTTTGCCCATATATATACATAGGGGGTCGGGCTCCAGGTAAGACGAGAAACAAATGTGTGAATGTGTAAGATATTTATAAGAATGTAAGGCTACAATAAGGACACTAAAAAGCAAACAACTAGATAATTCTTAAGCATACTCTACAATAATCTTAGCACTAAATTAGGTAAGCACTTAATATTTAACAAAATCTAAATCTACACATTAACTGCAAATTAAAATTACAAGCAACGAAACATAAAATTTACTATTAGTTCTTTTATTATGTACATGAGGGCATAAAATTTATCATAAAATTATACGAATTTATATAAAAGGAAAAGAGGAAAACAATAAAGAAACTAAATATAAAAAGAAAAAGGGAAAAACAATAAAAAAAACTATCTAGCTCTACTGGGGGCCCGAACCACGAATCAGAGGAAGTCGCCCGATGCATATATTGCCGCTCTAGGTAATAGGCTATATTTGTCGACAACGATCAGTTTCAAAGAAGGGTATAGGATCATCTTTCACTGTCTTCATCTTTTGAGACAAATAAATTATACTGATAACACTTTATATCAAAGATGTAGCAACGCGTAATTGTCACAATTAACTTGATGGGCGTTTCCACAGACTGAAATAATTGCATAATCTAAGAATACTGTTCCAGAATTACTCAGTCTACCAAACAACGTATACTACTAAACTCTTACCCCGTTGCACTTCTAAAATTAACGTTCCACCAATATAAGCTTCTAATATATTTAAGCAAACTTAAACGCATTTAAACTTTAAATGTCTGACAAGAATTACCGCTACGTAGTACTATTATTTATTGTCACCACTCGTCGCGAACTCGGCCCTCCGCCGTTCGTCTACAGTTCCTACCCTCCAATCCTTTTATCAAGTTCGGAAACAAGTTCCATCTCAATTATCAAGTTAATTGCCACATTTTTTTCATCACAAATATATATATATAATGTGTGTGTGTAATGACGACGTCTAAAACTGAAACGGAAGTTCGACAGCAGCATCAAATTTGATAACTGCTCAAATTATAAAACCTTTCTTGTGGTACAATTTACTTCAAGAAAAAGTCCCGCTGGATTCTTTGCTGCTTCTTCCCAGAACTGAACTGAGGTTCTTTTCCGAACCAGTAAAAGTAAATTACTTTTAATAGGAATTACTTACAATCTATATTGAATTAAACAAATTCTTTTATATTTGGTCCTGTCCTATTGCGAACTGTCAGGTTACGTCCCGTCCCGTCCGGTCTAACTACGTCTCAACCCATCCTACACCATTCCGACTCGTCCAGTCCCGTCTCGTCCTTTCCTGTTCTATCTTTTTTCCATCTTGTATCTATTCTCTCCTATTTTGTCCTGTTTCATCCTATTCTATTTTTTTTGCCACTCATGTCCTGTCCTCTCTCCTCTTCTGCTCTCCCCTTCTCTCCTCTCCTAACTTTTCTTATCTTAACTTTTGATATTTTTATGTTGTTGAATTCTCTTGTCAATTTTATTTATTATTTTAAGTGCACGTATCAAATACACATTCGATATACATATTTATAAATTACTATTACTTAGTTTAAGTCTCATTATATATTATTTGTGTCTTGAGTAAATTTAAAAAAAACGCAAATTGAAAAAAAAAATATTGAAAAGAAAAAGTAAAGGCGATTTTTCCGGACGGATGCGACTTCGAAAGAAAAGAGCCTGCTCTTTTTTTAAAGGCTGACAAAGCATTTACAATTCGCCTGGTGTTGCAGTTGTTCATGGGCGGCTGTCAGGGTTACTCTCTAGACTAGGTTTTAAAACAGTTAACGCTTTTTTTTGTGCTTCAGTCGTCGCTTGCGCTTAGCTGTGAGTGTCCGCGTTATCGATGACCGGTCCGGCGGGGTCAATGACCTCCACCGTGAAGTGTGCTTCGTGCAATATTGTAATAAATGAGCTATTAGCGTTTATTCAGAATAAATGTGATATTATGGACGAGGATGGAATTATCAGGTTGTGTATAACAGCTTTCAAGCCTGAGGATATTTTGGCAGCGAAGAATCTTCTGTTCGAGTCGCTCAGAAAATCAAGAAGAAAAGTTCTTCGTAAGAGAGAAGGAAAAAGTCAGCGAGAACTGGAGGACATCATCAGTACAATTAAAGAGGTGGACCCTGAAGAATTGCCGATATTTGTGGCTCGTGACTTGCGTAAGCTGCCTCCAGTCACATTTGATCATATCGATGTCACTAGGTTACTTAAAGATTTGATTACGCTGCGAAATGAACTCGAGTATGTTAAGGAGGATTATGTAAATAGCGAGAATTTTACACAGTTAAAAAATGAAGTGACGAATCTTAAGCAAGCGTCCTTAGTCAAAAATTTTGAGTGCAATAATTATGTGAATAGAATACGGGGATCTGCTAATTTGCAAGATAGTTTTAATTGTGAAAGTGGTCCCATTGGTATAATACATATACCGCCCGAGACAACGACATCTAATATTCACACAACGACGACCGTGGCAATGAGTCAGTGCACTACTAGTGGCACACGGTCTGCCCTTGCGCAGCGCTTCCCGTCTCCATCGCGTGCACCGGATTGCGAATCGTCTGTCTCTGTTACACAGCGGATCGAGGTACCCGTGGAGGCCCATGCAGAGGTTTCGAACGTGTCTGAAACCGCGTTACTGGCCTCATTAAACGAGCATCGCATAGATCCTGAACGCGCAATCATAAAAACTAATACACAAATGAGTATGTCGGACCTTGTGCGTAGTAATAATAATGGTATTACTTGGAAGGAACAGGAAAAAAGTGAAGAGTGGAAATTAGTGCAGAGGAAAAAATATAGGAACCGTTTTAACAGCGAAAAAGGCACCTGCATTGATTTAGAGCAAAAGTTCCGCGCAGCGGATATTCTAATACCACTGTTTATAAATAATGTACATGTCGATACATGTGAGAGTGACATTATATCGTACATAAAAAGTAAAACCAACATAACAGTGAATTTACAAAAAATAAAGTCTAAGCAGACAAAGGATTATAGTTCTTACAAGGTACTTGTTCCTAAACATAAACTAACTATATTTATGGATTGTAATCTGTGGCCTGATGGAATAATATTTCGTCGCTTTGTTAATTTCCGCCGACGTGAAAATAACAAAGAAAGTGATTCAAGTAAAAATGAGACGTAATTTTAATCATTATGGATGAAACATCATTTATTTCGTTTAATTGTAAAAACTTTAAGAGATCCCGAGAGTTCGTAACTAATCTGAGTCGTAAGGCAGATATTATTGCACTGCAAGAAACCTGGCTGTTACCGCATGAAATATCAGAACTCAGTTATGTTAGCAAGGAATTTAGCTACTATGGTAAGTCAGCGGTAGATACTTCTCAAGGTATTTTACGTGGGCGTCCGTATGGTGGAGTGGCGCTGTTATGGAATAAGTTGAAGTTTCACTGTGTTTCAGTTATTGAATGTGATAGTGATCGTATTGCGGCAGTAAAAATTTGTACAACGGGCCGAGAGATGTTAGTTTTTAGTGTGTATATGCCTACAGATTGTGCGGAAAATTTAGTAGAATACGTTCAGTGTCTGAGTGAGATTGCGGCAATTGTTGAAAATTGTGATATTGAAACAGTTTATATTCTGGGGGATTTTAATGCCCACCCAGGGCATTTGTTTGGTACTGAAATGTTAAATTTTTGTAATGAGTTAAATTGGAATTGTATTGATCTTAATATTTTGGGTGTAAATTCAGACACATATACCTTTGTCAGTGAAGCACATGGTAGTAGGAGGTGGTTGGATCATTGTATAATCACTGAGGCGGCGCGGAGGTCTGTGGTCTCTGTGAAGGTACACTACGATGTTTACTGGTCCGATCATTTCCCTTTAGAAATTCAGTGCGAGATTGCGAATCTGATGCCTAAGCAAACTTTAATGTGTGCCTCAACTGACAAAGCTATATGGGGTAATAGAAACAAGAGTGAGTTAGAATTGTACACAAAACTATGTAACGAAAAATTAAAAGAAATTGAATTTCCTGATAAATTAAGTAGTTGTTGTGATACTCTTTGTAACAATCATAGTTTGGATCACTTAGTTATAATAGATAACCTATATTTAAGCATTGTGAAGGTTATGCAAGAGGCAGCTAGGCTTAGCCATGCGGGTGGTAATGGTGACAGAAAAAACGCCCGCCCTCTTGCGGGCTGGAACAAACACGTGCGAGCTGCGCACCAAGATGCCCGCCAGAAATTCCTAAACTGGGTGTGGTATGGAAGGCCACGAGAGGGCTCCTTATACATAGATATGTGCGAGTCGAGAAAAGCTTTTAAAAACAAATTGAAATACTGCCAAAATCACCAAGAGCAAATTAAAATGAATATACTAGCTTGTACACATGAAAATAAAGACTTTCGGGGTTTTTGGCAGCAAACAAAGAAAATGGGTCCAAAGTCCGGCGTCCCGGTGAGTGTCGACGGCGCTAGTGATCCTAAGGATGTTGCGAACTTGTTTCGAGCGCATTTCCAGGTTCAGCCTGTCACCGCCACAGGCAATGCTGGTAAATGTGATAGTGTAGTTGCAGAGCCGATCGTGACCGGCGTGCCAGAACGTTTCACTGCCAAGGAGGTTTTCGAGGCGATAAAGGGAATGAAGCGTGGCAAGTCGCCAGGGCACGACGGCCTCAGCATTGAGCATTTCCTTTCCGCGGGGCCTCACCTGCCAAGGTTGCTGGGAATGCTGTTCACAATCTGTAGGAGGCATGCCTACTTACCTGCGGATCTAATGAGAACGGTCGTAGTTCCAATTGTTAAAAATAAAACTGGGGATATTTCGGATAAGACCAACTACCGACCGATCTCATTAGCAACTGTGACGGCTAAAGTGCTTGATTGTTTGCTTGAGAGACAACTTAAACAACATCTTAAGTTTCACGACGCCCAGTTCGGTTTTCGGCCAGGGTTATCCACTGAGTGTGCTATTATGTCCCTCAAGCATATAATCAAGTACTACACGTGCAGAAAAACATGTGTGTATGCTGCTTTTCTGGATCTGTCGAAGGCGTTTGACTTGGTACAGTATGATATTCTTTGGGCGAAGCTCTTGGCGAGTGGTGTCCCGAATGACATTGTCAATGTGTTTAAATACTGGTATGGACATCAGACTAACCAAGTCAGATGGCTTGGACAGTTTTCTGATGAGTTTAAGCTTAAATGTGGGGTGAGACAAGGTGGTTTGACCTCTCCCACACTATTTAATTGCTATATTGATCAGCTGATTCGTGGGCTCAGCAGCATGCGTGTCGGATGCTCTATAGACGGTCTTTGTGTCAATAGTATTAGTTATGCCGACGACATGGTGCTGCTGAGTCCATCAGTCGCTGCTCTCAGAAGACTGATGAGCGTTTGTGAGCGTTTTGCTGAGTCTCAAGGTCTTCTTTACAATGAAAAGAAGAGCGAGTTTATAGTATTTAAGGCAGAGAGTCGCAGAGCTCTTAATGTTCCGCCAGTGTACCTAAATGGAGTAGCTCTACATCGCGTAACGTCCTTCAAGTATCTCGGTCACATTGTGAACGAGAAGCTGAGGGATGACTGTGATATGGAGAGGGAAAGGAGAGCGTTGGCAGTCCGCTGCAATATGTTAGCCCGCAGATTTTCACGATGTACCACAGAAGTTAAAATAACATTGTTTAAAGCCTTCTGCCAAACAATGTACACGTGTAATCTGTGGGTTGATTATACGCGGGGGGCTTTCAGTGCACTTCGAGTACAGTATAATAATGCCTTCAGGGTGATGTTGGGTCTGCCGCGATTTTGCAGCGCATCGGGCATGTATGCGCAAGCGCGCACTGATAGCTTCGAAACGGTGTTGCGCAAACGTGTAGCCTCGCTCATGCGCAGAATACGTGGTAGCTCCAACACCATACTGAGGGCTATTAGTGGCAAACCAGATTGTCCTATTATGGGACACTGGGTGAATATGCATGTGCATAAGCCCAGTGCCTCGGGTAGGCCTGGTTTGTACTTAAACTAACTAACTAAAACTATTTATAACTAACTAATTTTTCGTCTGCACTTAATTATTACTAACATAGCTATAAGTTCCTTTGTACCTAATAACAAATATGGATGTTTGTCCGAAATAAAGAGATTTTATTTATTTATTTATATGTGTAGCCAAGTCGGCCATCAATTGTACTATACCACTTTGTTATAGCATGTGATGAAGGCAGACCAATTTCAAAACTTTTGATATTTCGCACATATTGTTAAGCTTTCGGTGAATAGTAATGTAAAGTTAAAGCAAAACATCTTTCTGGGGAACACTTAGCCCTAGGTAGATAGCACGATTTATTTTTAAACAGCTGTCTGCTTAAATTTCACTTTGTTAAACTATTTAATATAGTGTAAAACTTTTTTGTTTTCCTAATTTATTAAATATTTTCCAGATAGTTCATTTAATA
The DNA here is from genome assembly GCA_036936625.1 of Parnassius smintheus behrii. Taxonomy (NCBI): domain Eukaryota; kingdom Metazoa; phylum Arthropoda; class Insecta; order Lepidoptera; family Papilionidae; genus Parnassius; species Parnassius smintheus. Next base: position 3,162,174 of record JAUPFT010000022.1, on the reverse strand, counting down.
GATCTTGAAAATCAACAACTTTTTTAAATAGCGGTTTTGTTATTGAAGCCTTATAATAAAAACAAAAACTTGGTTAACACCATCTAAGACGATAAACTGATAGGACTTTTCTTTTCACAAATCTGATTTTTAAAATAAGTTAAATAAACCTCCTATTTCGATTTGTTAAATGTTTTAAATTTTATCCTGCATAATGCTAAATAAACCTGTAGCAAAATAATAAACTTATTTTCAATAATTTCAAATTTTTTTCCGACCGATTTTTATTTAACAATAAATATGTTTTCTTATTCAATCAATATTCTTATATTTTTTTAGTTTTCCGATAAACCCAGAAGTTAAGGAAAAATGGATTTTGGCGACAGGGAAAAAAATTGGTTTCCTTCTAAACATAGCAAAATATGTTCAGCACATTTTCAAGAAAAGGATTTTAATCCTACAAGAAAACGCCGTGTTCTTTTCGATCATGCTTATCCGACTATTCACGTTTGGACAACTTTTGAAAATGTAAGTATCTTCTAAATAAATAAGGTATTTTAGTAAAATACAAACCAGCCCGTGGCTCCATTATGCAAAACAGTAAAGAAATTATATGGCGCCATTAGTACATCTTTGATACTTTATAATTCGAAAACGATACGCTTTACGACATTTTGTGTAATTATACTGAAATGAAGTCAGTGTCAGTGAAGGTGTGGGTGAGACCGAACGGGCATGCCAGGGAGTCGGTTTCATCCTTTCAGAAAGAATGGGTCAATGTGTGAAAGAGTGGATGAATGTGTAAGCCCGAGACTGCTATGGATACGAATGAAAGTGGGCTTAAAGAAGCTGTTCCTGCTAGGGGTGTACGCCCCAGACATGTCTAAGCCCACTTACATCCGAGAGCAGTTTTGGGACATGGTAAGGATGGTGTTGACAAAATGTAAGGAAAATGAAAATATTATTATGTTAGGAGACTTTAATGGAAGGGTTGGGGTGAAGAGGTCTGGTTATGAAAGGATATTGGGAACGTTTGGTGATGAAAGTATAAATGAGAATGGTGAAGACCTCCTCACCGTATGTGCGGAAAAGAATCTTTTTGTGACGAATACTTTTCTCATAAGAAGATTCACATGTATACATGGGAAAGAGGTGATGATAGAAGCATGATAGATTTCGTAATTGGGGATGAAAGAATGAGGAGCGCAGTCGTAGATACAAGGGTTTACCGGGGGTCCAACGTAGGGACGGATCATTACTTGGTCTTATGTCGAATTAATGGTCTTTTCAAGCGTTGGCGGCATCGGACATCTGTGTCTACCACTGCGTTACAGCGTATAAGAATAGAGAAGTTACAAGATGAAGATGTGATAGAGAAGTATAAATGTAGACTGAAAGAAAATATTAGATGTTTGAATGAGTTGTGTATTAATGATTTAGACTTGAATACTGTGTGGGATAATATTAAGAAAGGTTTGGTGGATACCGCCACCGAAGTATGTGGTGTAAGTAAGAGAACAAATGAAAGGAAAAGTAATACGTTATGGTGGGATGATGAGGTACGGGTGGAAGTTGAATCAAAGAAGAAAGCATGGTTAGATTTACTAGCAACCAAAGCCGGTAATTCTTCTGGTATGAATGATGAGATTGAAAGAAAAAAGGCAGAATTTAGACGTCTAAATAAGAGAGTAAAAGAAGTTGTTGAAAGGAAAAAGAAAGAAAGAACGGATAAGAATGATAGAAGGATATCTGATAATTTCCAGGCTAACATAAAAATGTTCTGGAAACTCGTAAGAACTGCCAGGGGAAATTCAAAACAGCCTATAATAAATGCTATAAGAGACGAGAATGGATGATTGAAAAGTACTCGGCCTAACCAAGAAAATAAACACATACTAAATCAGTTATATTTTTATTTTTCTACATAATCACCATCAAGTTCAATACACTTTTGCCACCTCCCCTTCCAAGCATTTAGACCGTTGAAAAAAAATGATTCTTCCTTAGAGTCAAAATATGCGTCTACAGCTGCTTTGACCTCGTCGTTTGTCGAAAATCTTTGACCTGCCAAGTGCTTTTTTAGGTTACGGAACAGAAAAAAGTCTGATGGTGCCAGATCAGGTGAATACGGCGGATGCGGTAACAGTTCAAAGCCACAGTTGTGAATTTCAGCCATTGACTGTACTGACGTGTGAACACGGGCGTTATCTTGATGAAACAGGACTTTTCTTCTGGGCATTCCTCGACGTTTTTCTTTTATTTCCTCTCGTAAACGACGTAGTAAGGTGCAGTAGTAATCAGAGTTTATAGTCTGACCCCTTTCAAGATAATCAATCATAATCACACCTTTCGAGTCCCAGAATACTGAAGCCATCACCTTATTTGCCGACAAAATCGACTTAGCCTTTTTAGGGGGTGGTGAACCAGGTCTTCTCCACTTTTTTGATTGTTGTTTTGTTTCCGGTGTACAGTAATGAACCCATGTTTCGTCCATAGTAACAAAACGATTCAAAAAATCATCTGCATCGGTTTCAAATAACTCCAAACAGTCGCGTGAAATAGTCAATCGCGTCCTTTTTTGTTCAACTGAAAGCAGTCGCGGAACCCACCTCGCAGACACCTTGTGGAAACCCAACTCGTTGACAATGATGTTTTGAGTTCATTCATAAGAGATGCCTATAATCTCGGCTATCTCTCTAATTTTTAATCTGCGGTCTCCCATTATTAAATCAAGTACTTTTTTAATATTTTCGTTAGTAGTTGACGTCGAAGGCCTTCCAGAGCGGGGTTCATCTTTCACACTCTCTCTACCACGCTTAAATTCTGCTATCAATTTTTACACGGATGAATATGACAGAACACAATCGCCTAATGTACTGACCATGTCATCATGGATGGCTTTTGATGATAGCCCCTTCTTATGGAGGTACTTAATGACGGCACGCTGCTCGATTTGCTCCATTCGCGGAAATTATGTCCGATTACTTTATTAATAAATTTATAAAACCACAACTAATTATCGCACACGTTTCGAACTTCACACAATGAACTAGTCTGAACTGAACTAAATAATGTGGGTAGATTTGATTTTTAGAATTGAATGGATCTGTGTTAGGACGATTACTTTTCAATCCACCTAGGTATTCTGAATGATGAAGTTTCGAATTCGAATCTGTTTAGATGGAAGGAATACTTTGAAAGCGTGTTTATGAGTGAAGAGTCGTCTGAATTAAATGAACTAGAAATTCCGAAAGAAGTGAAAAGGGGTATGGAGATAGGTGTAGATGAAATAATGAAAGCAATGAAAAGCATGAAAGCAGGTAAGGCAGCCGGATATGATAGAGTATCACTCGAGATGCTAAGGGCTGGAGAGGGAGTGGTGGCAGGCCTGCTGTACACCTTGTTTAATTTATGTTGGGAATTAAAACGGGTACCGGATGACTGGTGTAAAGCAGTTATAGTACCAATATATAAGGGAAAAGGGTCACAGCAGAACTGCAAAAACTACCGCGGTATCAGCTTGCTTAGTATTGTGGGTAAACTGTATGCTAAGGTGTTAATTGAAAGAGTTATGAAAGAAACTGATGGAAAACTTTGGGATGTGCAAGCGGGTTTTAGAAAGGGAATGGGGTGCAGAGATCAAGTCTTTTCCATGCGCATGATTGCGGAGAAGTTTTTGGCCAAAAACCAGAAAGTTTTTTGTGCGTTCATGGACTTGGAAAGGGCTTATGACAGAGTGGACAGGAATGTGTTATGGCAAACACTGAACTCATTTGGGTTGAGCGCTTGTTTGATACGGGCATTAAGGTCTCTTTATAGGGACTCTAGTGCTTGTGTCAGGATCAATGGGGTCTACTCGGACTGGTTTGGCATCCAAAAAGGTGTCAGACAGGGCTGTGTAGCTTCCCCTTGGCTGTTCAACCTATTTATGGACCGGTGTTTGCAAACTTTGAAAGATGAAGAATGTGGGTTAAGAATGGGCGAGTTAACCGTCAAATGCCTTTTGTATGCCGATGATCAAGTCATATTTGCGCCATCGGCGGCTGAGTTGCATATGATGGTTACATTAATGAACTGGAATTAAAAGAAAGGGGAATGAAAGTGAATGCAAGTAAGATGAAAGTGATGGTTTTTGAAAGAGAAGAAAGCAAAACGGTATGTGAAATAAGAATAGAAGGAGAGTTAATGGAGCAAGTGGATGAGTTTGTGTATTTGGGATGTGTATTTAGCAGGGATGGTAGATATGATAGGGATATAGAACGACGAGTAAATGCAGGGAATAGAGTGAATGGGGCACTACACTCTATTATGAAGAACCAGAATGTGTCAAAACAGGCACGTATGGTAATTCATAATGCTGTGTTAGTACCTACTTTAATGTATGGTAGTGAAAGCTGGCTGTGGCAGAAGAAGCACGAAAGTAGAATAAATGCTGTAGAAATGCGGTCTTTAAGGAATATGCTAGGGTTGAATCTGAATGACAGGGTGAGAAATAGCGTGATAAGAGATAAATGTGGTATGCAAGATGATATTGTGACCAGGATTAAGAAAGGAATGCTTCGGTAGTTTGGTCACGTAGAAAGAATGAATGAGGAAAGAGTGACAAAGCAAATTTATATAGCAGATATGAACGGCCGAGTCGGGAAGGGACGCCCTAGAGAAAAGTTTATCGACCAAATTGGCGATGTTTTGAAAACGGGCCAAATTAGGAGTACCCTTAACCGACGAGCATGTATGCGTAGGTGTATGGATGTGAAGGAGGCGAGAGAGGTGTGTCAGGATCGTGCCAAATGGAAGTCTGTAGTCTCTGCCTACCCCTCTGTGTGACAGGCGTGAGTGTTTATGTATGTTTGTATGAAGTCAGTCTTGCTGTCGCACGGATGGGCCGGCTCGAACCGGGGTGTTACCACGACCTCACAGAAAACCAGCGTGAAGTACCGGGTTACTTCTGCGTTTCGCTTGGTGAGTGCAGGTGGCCGGATGCCCTTTTTACTGGAAATGAGGCATTCCATCTTAGGCCTCACGGGTGACAACGCATCTACATTTTGATTTGTAATAGAGGATAGATGTAGATGTCTATGCCACAGCAACCACTTACCATCAGGTGGACTGTGTGCTCGTTTGTCACCCTATCCTATAAAAAAAGTCAAAACAGCAAAATTCTATCTATTTATGATAGTTTCAGCTCGCAAATGATTGGTTTGTTTTTGTTACTGTAACTTGTTACTTCATTGTAACTGCTCACAAAATACTCGAAGAAGTCGATTGATGTTCTAAATATAACTAAAATCATTTCTATCTGCGGCGCTAATGTGCGTGTCATACCACTTTAAAACCCCTTTTTGAGAATGATGAATGGAAAAATGTTCGTTAATCATTATGTTTTAATTCTATAATTGTCACCTTGCTACTTTTTGCAATGTAACTATTAACTTACCAAACATGTTATTTAAGGTCTCAGATATCCAAGTTAACGTAACACCATCAAAATCTCCGTCATCTTCTATGTCATCCAAATCTGCTAAGCGAGCGATACAGTTAGATACGGACATAATGGAAACTCCCAGAAAACGAAAAATGCAACATATTATAAACGAAAAGGAAAATATTATAAAAACTCAACGACCAAAATAAATAGTTTACAAGGTAAAAACCGGATATATGGAAAAAAAAATTATAGAGTTGCAAGAAATAATAAAGGAATTACAATCAAATAGATTAATTAATAGCGACCAAGCCTTTTTTTTAGAAAACACCAACGTTGACACAAAAGAGTTATTTAAAAGATGTGAGAAGAAATTAAAATCTAAAAAATTAACATGTGAAAAATACTCACCGAGCCTTCGGCGTTTTGCGATGGCGCTACATTTTTATTCGCCGAAGGCATATCTTTATGTAAGGCGCAAGTTTGAGACCTGCTTGCCTCATCCCAGAACCATTAAAAAATGGTATCAATCTTTTGACGCAGAACCTGGTTTTACCACAGAGTCCCTTGATACAATAAAATCTAAAGTTCAATCTACACAATATCCAATATTATGTAATTTGGTGTTGGATGAGATGGCGATTCGTCAGCGCATCCAATGGGATGGGAAACGTATGCATGGTTATGTCAATTTCGGAAACAATTTAAACGATGGTGGGGATAATTTGTGTGAAGCTAAAGAGGATTTAGTATTCCTTGTTACTGCAATTAATGGTATGGACTATAGAAAGGTATACAGATATTCGCCTTCACCATTTGATGAAAACCTCAGCACAAAAAGTATCAAAAAGACATCTTTTAAATAAATATTCGCATTTTACAGGACAATAAATAAATAAATATTTCAATAAATATTTTGTTTTCGAAATGATGAAAATGTCTTAATTTTTTTCTATTTTACTGTAAAGTTTTACTCCTTGTAATTAATTATTTTTTCTACTTTACGTTTTTTTATAGCTTTAAGTTTATTTCATTAAATTTACGTTTCATATTATGTCATTATACTGTTTTATTTTATCACATATTTATTACCTACATTATTCCGTGTCGATATTTTATCGATAGTTTTTGTCAAGCACTAGTGTGTTAACTACCTGCAAGGAGTGGGGAGACTAGCGGCGGCAGTGGTACCGCAAGTAAATTGAAACAAAGGCATTTCTATTCCGCTATATTAGGTGTTCTGTGAGTAATTGAATAAAGTCATTGTTAATATTGACGCAGGTAACCATAGTAACTTTTTACTAAGCTCTATGTTGTCTTTCTAGTTGATCTACTTACCTTTTCCTACAGTATTCCTATTTTTATTAAATTACACGAAAATTAATTGCCGCATGTACCAAAGATCATCACTTGAGAACGGTTGGACTGATTTTCATGAAATTTTTGATGTATATTTGAGTGGGTCCATGGATGGTTTGAATTCACGATTAGACTCGATAGATGGCGCTGTTGTCGAGATCTCGAAATCACCTGTACGTAGCCTATCGTATTGCTAATTTTTTAATAAAGTCGTCATAAACATCAAAGAACTTGTACATTAAACTAATTATTTTTATCATTACAGCCCTTCACAAGTCGACTGCTGAACATAGGCCTCCCCCAAGTAACGCCACAAAGCACGGTCCTGAGCCACCTGCATCCATCGACTTCCTGCATGTCTTACCAGGTCGTCACTCCATCTAGTAGGGGGTCGCCCTACACTACGCCTACCGGTACGAGGATTTCACTCGAGAACCTTTTTTATATACCCCCCATGATGAGAGTTACGAAACTAATTATTATTACTGGATAAACTTGAGGAGATTCTCTCAAGACATTTCCGTGTCTAAGGAATAGTAGGAAGTCCTCCAACAAAAGCAGCGTGACAAACTAGTAGCTCTATAACTCTCTCCGGGTGGAGGCCTGTGCCTAGCAGTGGGACGTATACATCTGTTTTCATATATAAGACTTAAAGCCTATATCTGTCCCACTGCTGGGCACAGTCCTTCTCTCACTTCTAAGAGGGCTTAAGGGTAAGGTAATGTCCGCCGCGCTGCCCCAATGCGTGATAGCGAACTTCACGTGTCTTCAAAAAAAAATCTTATTTCTTATACCAATACACACAGCTTTCCTCACGATGTTTTCCTTCACTGCCGGGGATCCAACCCGGGTTACTCGCTTACTGTGAAATTTAAATTTACAGCGAGCGCTAAACCCTTGAACTATACCAGTTCTTTTTTATACATTAGGGATTATAAACGAGCATATAGTCTTCCTGATAGTAAGTGGATGCTCTGACAGCTACATCTATTATCTACAAGGATCAAAATTCAGATGCATTGTTATCCCTGAAGACTATGATGGCATGCCTCATTAGCGATTCGAAAAGTTTCTCTGGTTCCCTACATTCACCATACGAAACACAACAGAATTATTCTAATGTTTCATGCTGGTATTCCGTGTTCTGCTCCAGTCAAAATACATTCATACTGCACCTGTACATAGCTGCAGCGTGGCTATAGCAAGTAAAAGTGTGTAATCCGTGATTTTCATTTAAAAAACTTAATATTTCCAAATGTTAAATAAAAATAGTTTGCCTATAAAATAGTTACCGTGATAAATCTGAGGTAAGCACCGGTGATCATGGTGTCGCATCCAGATTTTATATGTACGCTCCGCTTAAATCAAGTTGGTTGCCACTCTCACAGAATACCAGCGTAAAATAGCAGCTTAAGGCTGTTGTGCTTCGTATGGTGAGTGGAGAGAACCGGAGACCCTTTGTACTGGAAATGAGGCATTCCATTTTAGTCCTCAGGGGTGACAACGCATCTGCATTTTGATTCTTAATCAATGATAAATGTCGATGTCTAAGGGCCACAGCATCCACTTACCATCAGGTTAACCGTGTGTTCGTTTGTATTTCTAAATTGAAGCCTACGCGAGTGGAGTCACCTTATGTTTGACAATAAATTGTTAACGAAGAACTAGTTCACTAACAATTCATTGGCATTTCAGCTTCCTAGTTTTTGGGCTATATTAAACAAGATACAAAAAGAGAATATTTTTATTTTTTACCGTATTTAATCAAAATAGCGTCGTTATATAAGAGATGCTATTTATCATATTATAATAAATTATTAAAAAAAACAGATCAAGTGTGAGTAGGACTAACGTCTTGAGAGTTCCGTATTAACTTAACTATGTTTGTAGATAGTTCATCCTTCCCGGGAGCTTTAAGTAAGGTGAGCATTAATACCTGGTAGAGACACAGCTACATTATGGTTGTATAATGGGTCAGCTTAACCGTTGTAGGACCACACTCTTACAGAATACCAACGTAATATAGCAGTTTAATACTGCTGTGTTTCTGATGGTGAGTGTAGAAAACCGGAGATCCTTTATACTGGAAACGAGGCATTCCATCTCTTAGGTGCGACATCGCATCTGCATTTTGATTCTTGATCGAGGATAAGTGTCGAACTATTCTGTCACTTCTTTACAATGTTCTCTTTCCAATCCTTCTTATCTTAAGGATCGTTTTGAATTCCTTCACTATTCCCATTCGAAAGTTTTGAGATTATAAGAAAATTTTACATTAAAAATACCAGCCCTATCAATCTACAAATGTGGATGTCTATGGGTCACAGCATCCACTTACCAGGTGGACTGTGTGCTCGTTTGTTACCCTTATTGTATAAAAAAGAAATATTGTTCTATCGATATTATAGTATTTAATATCCGGGGCTTCATCACAGCTTCTTACCGAAAGAGGGGTAGGCAGAGACTACAGATTCCATTTGGCACGATCCTAACACACCTCTCTCGCCTCCTCCATATCCATATACCTACGCATACGTTCTCGTCGGTAAAGGGTACTCCTAATTTAGCCCATTTTCAATATATTGCCAATTTGGTCGATAAACTTTCGCCTAGGACGTCCTTTTCCGACCCTGCCGTTCACTTTTGCAACGTAAATTTGCTTTGTCACTCTTTCCTCTTCTTTCCACATGACCATATTATATTCCATATATATTCCACTTTATAATTAAGCCCTGGCTTATACCTAATAATTTAAAAAAATACGGAAAAACTAAGTTAAAATAAAGAAAAAGCTTAATTTTGGAACGTAGGAATGCTAGGCGGGCTGTTAGATAAACTTACTTAGAGATACTTAGTGCTACCCGTGCGAAGCTGAAACGGGTCGCTAATTTATTATGAAAACATAGAGTACGTTTTTTTTATTTTTCGTTTAATTTATCATACCGTTCATGGAAGTCATTAAACAAAAGGAATATACTGTATGACCTTTCTTAACGTCTGGAAAAAGGGTGTAACATGTGACGGAGTAGAAGCCTATGGCACTGATAATTTACAAAAAATAAAAACCAAAAATTTGCATTAAAAGTTAGAATTTTGTTTGAATAATTACTTTGCCCTTGAGCCTGTGACCCAGCGAAGCGACAAGGTCAAAAATGCCTACTGAATTTATTGTTTTATTGCTGTTCGTAAAGTAGGGTGAATATGATTTGAATTATTTTTAATTAATAATTCTTGTTGGGAGAAGAGGCAATGTAAACAAAAATCAATTATTAAAATATATTGATTACCTCAATTATTATTAAAAAAAAATATTATTAATTTCGATAGATTTTAATTTATTTATTTATTTAGTTCAAAAATGTTGTTTCTACTTTTTGTAAAATATCAGTGCTTCTACTCCATTCACATATTCACACGTTCAGACGGAAAGAAGGTCATCCAGTATAAGATGAAGTATATAATACTTAAGATTTTTTTAATAACATAGCCGTAACTTGAATTCAAATTAAGTTTAAATATTTATTCAAAGTTAAAAATACCAGACACCGCATAACCCTAACATTGCATGAAACTTATTTAATGTTTTTATCGCATTAAATTTTAACTTTTTTTATTCACCAATAATGCATTTACATGGGGCACCTGTAAACAAAAGTCGATTAGATCTCGAAACGTGGGGAAATGAAAATAATATCGTCGTCATCATCATTATTATAGCCAATCATAAGTCCACTACTGTCTCAAATGTCATACCAGGTTGACTCTCCATTTAAGTACTATTTTATTTCTTCTCGTGGTCGTCCACCCTACGATTCACTTACCGGTACGAGGCTACCCCATCCCCCATCTTTAAATAAGTTTTTCAAATTGAGTTTTTTTATGGAATAAATGTGAGAAACGAGAACACAACCCACCGGATGGTAAGTAAATACAGTGGCCCATAGACATCTACATCTATCCTCGATTAATAATTAAAACACAGATGCGTTGTCACTCCTGAGGACTAAAATGGAATGCCTCGTTTCCAGTAAAAAAAGGTTCTCCGGATCTCTACACTCACCATACGAAACACAGCAGTATTAACCCGCTATTTTACGCTGGTATTCTGTGAGAGCGTGGTCCTTCCCCGGTCGGGCCGACCCATTCGTGCTACAACCATAATAATAGCTCTGCAGCGTGGCTCTACCACGTATAAAATGTTTACATTAACTAAACTAATTTATTCATCATCATCGTCATCATCATTTCCGTATTTCTTTTATTTCTTATAAAAAAGAAGCTACTCATCAGCTGTTCCACTTTCCATCCGTCTCCTCTTACGACACCCTCGGGAGGACGCGGGGTAATGGTTATACTAACGTAGCCATTACATAGCAATTATCTCAATCTAAGTCAATCAACGCAACACACATTTTATATTTTTGTGGTAGAGCCACGTTGCAGTTATATTACGGTTTTAGCACGAATGGGTCGGCTCGACACAGAATACCAGCGTAAAATAACAACTAATTCTGGTGTATTTCGAATGGTGAGTATAAAGAACCGGACACTCTTTTTACTGGAAGCGAGGCATTACGTTCTAGGTCTAAGACGTGACAACGCATCCGCATTTTGATTAATAACTGAGGATAAATGTAGACGTCTATGGTTTACAGCATTCACTCACTATCCGATGGACTGTGTGCTCGTTTGTCAATCCTATACTGTAAAAAAATGTGAGTTTAGCAATATTTAAATCTTAATAGATAAAATAATTAGTGACAAATAAATCAAATACCTTAATATAGAGTATTATTATAATTTTATAATTTACATTTTACCTTTGGCAGTTATTCACAACAACAGGATCATAATGACTCCATATACCTACATAAATATTACACGTTAAATAAAACTAACTTACAGATTTTATCGCATTAAATTTACAATAATACAATATGTAACGTAATATTTACGTATAATTACCGCCAGGCACTGTTTAATTCTAAACAAACACTTTGAGATAGAGTACTTATTATACGTTTAATTTTATAAATTACATTTTACCTTTGGCAGTTATTTGATACAAACTATTTCGTAATGATTTCTTATACTTACGAGAATATTATACATTTATTGTAATAACCGATTTAAGAATTTTTTGCGCTTAATTTTTACTTACTTTATTTATTTCATATCGTTTTAACCCCTGACGAAAACATACTGGTGTTACAACGTACAATGCCAAACCGAGACTAGCCATCGGCGCAGGACAAGATTATAGTGCCCAAGTCCATGCATGACGCAAACACAGGTGCACTCTATATTCCCTCACTCTCATTATCCGATGGGACGGTAAACCGACACGACCGGAGAGATATCAGGATTAGGACCAACGACTTTACCAACGCCAACTTCCTGACTCCGGGCAGCTGCTGAGAATTTCTTGACGAAAAAACTCAGTAATTGATTTTTGGCCCGACCCGAGATTTGAACCCAGGACCTCAAGATTAGCAGTCGCATTACTACAACCACTATACCAACGTGACACTCAAAGTTGGTGTTATAAGTTTGTAGTGTATACAATATGTAACGTAACGCTAACGTTAACGCACACCCTCAGGCACGCCAATTAGTATATTATTTTATAATCATAATACATACACTGAATTTTTAGTTAAACATTTTCATGTACTGATTATTTATCAAATTAGTTATACTAATTCCGGAAGAATGTTGTGGTTACAGTACAAATCCACGAACGCAAAGACTTTAACGTGCTTGAAATAAAGTTCATTTTTCTTTATTTTTATTGAATGACAGAATTATTAATAATACAAATAAAATTGCACTCTTAAAAGTCTTATTGCCTTAAGTTACCTATATTAAAAATGATAGGAATCGATTCAGTAAACGATTCTGAACAAACTACTTTCTCAGAGTGCGTTAATTACGTTACATATTGTATATGTGTCTGTGTTTGTGGCATCATAGCTCTTGAATCGATGAATCGATTTTAAGTTGTTTTCGTTTGAAATCATAATCGACAGTGTTCTTAGCTATGTTTCAAGAAAATCTGTTCCGCCATTTGAAGATTATCAGAAGTTTTTTTTTTCTGGTGATTGTTTTATTTGATTGTTTTATTTGGTTGTTTTATTTGTTTTATTTGATTGGTTGATTTTAATTTTTAATTTAATAAGGTAACCTTAAGCTTTGTCGGCCTACAAAACCAAAACTAGACAAGCCTTAGCAATATATATATGAACACTTCGAAAAATCAACTTAAATAAAACTAACTACAGTACACCATACTAAAATGGACTAAAATATTTACGTTTAATTTTAACAGTCAAAATGGCGTCGATAAAGCAACGCCCTTTTGACCCTTTATTATATGATTGACCGATGAAGAGCTATCGTACCACACAGCCATCTATGCAAACAAGGCTGTAGTTTTTGAGTTATAAGAAATTCGTCATCTCCTTGCCCGATGACAACAGAAAAGCTCCCAATAAGTACGCTTTTAAAAAGTTGGTCCGTGAACATCTATTATAGACAACGCGTTTTACATGACTCATCCATTTAATATGTATTGCTAAACAGACATATGTATATATTCATAGCCATTTGTATTTACTAATTATATGTGTATTTAAATATTTATATTTGTATGTATATGCGTGTATTTATATATATGTAAGGATAGATCATATATGTATAGTTTATTTATTAGTAGTATGTATATATTATGTAGTTAATTATCATTCGTTCCGAGTTCTTTTATTCTATATTGCCACACCTACGTTAAATTCTCAGCACTCCACGGGTTGACTGGTTGAGAATGCCTCAAGGAATTAAGTCCGCCCTTTGTGTTCTTTTGTTTAAGGATGCTATAGAGAATAAAATAAATAAATAAATAAGAAAGTGACCATATTAACCCGATCACCATACTACCCTCACGTACTATATTAATTTCTGACGTTTCAGATACTTTAACGTACCCAACAAGAATTAAATTTAAACACGATAAAACCCTTTAATCATATTTAATAACTCAGTCATAAACCTGTAATCACAATCTTACTTCATTCGAACTATATTTTACGATCACAGTCATATTTGTTTTTTCATCACTTCAGTTGTTGTTTCCAGTGTCGCTTCGGTGGAATTATCTGTGATCAGTACGTCCACTATATCGTCCAGACTCTCTCTTGTTTCAGGATCGTGAACATTTATCAATTTTCTCATACCATCTAACACCTGTTCTATATTCTCCATTGGGAAGAGCGTTACATTTTCCGTTTCTATAACATCAGTCGCAACTAGTCGTTCTCTAAGGAAGTTGTTGCCGAAGTTCTCGAAAATAACTTGATCATTCTCGATATCTTCCTCGCAGCAACGGTGGAAGAAGAGATGCACGACGGGTCGACCGTAAATGGAACTCAAAACTACGAACAGGACAAGCGAAACTAATACGCAGAACGCTAGAAAACGCCACCACATTTTGAGCCCCACATTTTACTGTCGCGTTTGTGATGCACCAGACAACCGATGGTGTTTACCGATGATGTTATACTGATGCGAATAAAGAAAAACAAATTAAATGGCCCTATCGTAATACCGATTGTTTAGTGCGTCAATATTCAATGTCTAACGGGCGCATACCTCACATCTATTCATAATTACGTGTCATGATTTAAACCTAGGACAAAGAACAGTTTTATTGTATTGTATAGTGTGTTAATGCGTTCATTGTCTTACTATGAACGCATTAACACAGTATACTTAAAAATCTGACTTTTGTGGGTATTGGAGGCCCATAATTTTTTTATTAGTTACTTTATTATCAGTCGTACAGTATCGGTACCCTGTTTAAACCGCAGTTGTCGGTCGGTGATAACCACATACCATCAGGTTTGCCGAGCCGTTTGAGCGTGAGCCGAGCTCGTTTGCTCCCCTCTTCTATAAAGAAATAGAATAAAAGATGACCAACATCTTTCTGATAAGAACTCAATAATAATAATTAAAAAAAAACTCTTAAAAAACCCGTCTGATAAGCAAAAAAAATGAAACAATCAATGGGGAAGGTCTTTGTTCAGCAGCGAATTTTACTGGCTGGAAATGAACGATAGATTGATGAAGTGATAAACGAACTTATAAAAAATAAAAACGAGCTTATAAAAAATCTGGTTTTGATACCTGACTGTTTTTTTTTTGTATATTATAACGGTGGCAATCGAGGATACAGTCGTATCGTTATATCGTTACCTGATTGTATGTGGATCTATCCTCGATTAAGAATCAAAATGCAGATGTGTTGTTACCCCTGTGGGCTGATATGGAATGCCTCGTTTCCAGTAAAAAGGGTCTTCAGTTCTCTGCACTCAACATACGAAACACAGCAACATTAAGCAGCTAATTTACGCTGGTATTCTGGTATTATTTATTCCGATCGTTTCCAACGCGCGTTCGTGAAATTATCGGGTTCGAATAAACGGAATACGGCCCTCTGTTACGATGATTTGTATGCAGATGCCTTGACGTCCGCCATACTTTACCCAAAGATGCTTATCCGCTTCCACCAACGCATATTAACGACGAGGATTGAATATAAATAAATATATCAGGGGAAATGTATTGGAATATAGCGTGCTTTAGGTCACGTACAGACGTTTTATAATAGCGATGCGATAAGCCGACAGAACGGACGGGCCAGACGCTGAATTGTAGGAAAAATCCCTTTTGAATTCACGGATTTTGTAGACTCGGAAAGTGAGACTTGTGCTTGAGCACGTACGAAAATTCATGGGCATCCCACGTCACGTATGAACTCGACTTTGCCTTTTAGTTTGAGTATTAATGTTAATTTTTTTGTTATATAATATTATAATAAAAATAAACAGTAATATTAACTTATTTATTTGTTTTATTAATTAACAACCTCAACTATATTGAGCTTTAATTTATAATTCGTGTAAATTCAAAGTAAATGAGGTTTTAATAAGGTTTTATGTAGTCATATAACTTATTAAATAATACAAAAGAAGCATTAGCATTATCTCAAACTTAGCGTAATATAAGAATAAAAATAGTGGATTTTATTATTTTGTGTGTGTGTGTGTGTGTGTGTGTGTGTGTGCGCGTGCGTGCGTGCGTGCGTGCGTGCGTGCGTGCGTGCGTGCGTGCGTGCGTGCGTGCGTGTATGAGCACACAGTCCACCTGATGGTAAGTGAATGCTGTGGCACATAGACATCCATATTTATATTCAACTAAGGATCAAAATGCAAATACGTAGTCACCCCTGAGGACTAAGATAGAATGCCTCAATTCTATTAAAAAGAGTCTCCGGATCTCTACACTCACCATACGAAACAGCAGCATTACGCTGCTATTTTACGCTGGTATTCTGTGAGAGCGTGGTCCAGCCTCGATCGAGCCGATTCATTCGTGCTACAACTATAATAAAGCTGTATCGTGGCTCTAACGCGTAAAAACCTATCAAAAGACCACCACTGACTGCCACATAATATAACACATAAACCGCCCCACAGACTGCCTCACAGCGGGGATATTTGTTGTATTTGCCACGCTAGTGCATGATAGAGGAGATAGTTGCCATAGTCGCCAAGCTCGGTAAACGGGTTGGCAACCACAGTTCTTAATTAACTTCCCAGTGGGAAGTTATTGTAACTGGTCTGATTTTGCAAATTGGAAATTTTGACACATCGCCACGTTTCTTTAGTGTCGAATAGTATGGTTTTTGAGAGGATGTCCGTGTGTGTACATGTACGTATATATTTATGTATGTATGATCAGATTCAATTTTTGCCTCGTGTATCTTCAGAAAAAATAGTCATATTGACATGGGGCCGCATAATTATATAACTTAGACCTCATTCAATTTTGAGCAAAATCGGTCAAGTCGTTTTTTGTGCCGAATGAAAAATAGCATAAAATATTAAAACATATGATATATTTTTATTCCTTCCACTGGAAAGTTAGTCGTATGGACGTTTCAGTTCGCACCTGGACCGCTTTTTAGGAAAACTATTCCCGTCTCCTGATTTATTTTCCCCCTGTCGTTTCTTAGGACACCCATGAGATGATATGGAGTACTGGATATTCTTACACCGACACTGCACAGTATATACATATTTTTTTTAAATAACCGTGTCGTCAATTTCTGATGGTAGGATCTATAAAAGGTGGTTTGGTTTGGTCATGTAGAAAGAATGAATGAGGAAAGAGTGACAAAGCAAATTTATATGGCAGATGTGAACGGCAGAGTCGGGAAGGGACGCCCTAGAAAAAGTTTATTGAACAAATTGGCGATATTTTGAAAATGGGCCACGTTAAAAGTACCCTTAACCGACGAGCATGTATGCGTAGATATAAATGTAAAGGAGGCGAAAGAGGTATGTCAGGATCATGTCAAATGGAAGTCCGTAGTCTCTGCCTATCCCTCTGGGTGACAGGCGTGAGTGTTTATGTATGTAGGATCCATAAAACTCTTCAATTTTTAAAGGCATCAGCATGGCGACGAGTTACGGGCAAATAATTATTTACCACGTCAACCGATTACGATTATTATATCCATGTCGTGTATTAATATATTGTATTAGCTCTTTTAGTTATTTCAGGTCTGTTTTCACTTTATATTATATAATAAGGGTGACAAACGAGCACACAGACCACCTGATGGTAAGTGGATGCAGCTGGCCATAATTTACATATATTCTCGATTCAAAATCAAATCAAATTCAAATGCCTACAAATGACTATGATGGAATGCCTGGTCTCCAGTAAAAACGGTCCCCGGTTCTCTACGCTCACCATACGAAACTCAGCAGCATTGAACTGCTATGTTACGCTGGTATTCTGTAAGAGCCTGATCCTTCTCAGGTCGAGCCGACACTCGTGCTAAAATTATCTTATCTATATCTATTACAGCAGCCACGAAATGATATGAGATAATTCTTGTACTTACACCGCCATTACAAGTTTAAAATATATTTACGCAGTGGTTCTACGCGCTTTAGCATTGCTATACCCGAAAGAAATAAACCGTATTTATAGTTTGAATAAAGCTTGTCTGACATTACGTGGACAGAATATGAAATGCAGAATACGTTGGCTTTAAGAGTGTCGTATTTGTAGCATGCATGTCACCAGTGATGCCGTCCACAGTAAGCGTAACTCGTACACTATGTGTCATATGAAAAATCCAAGAGACCGGTTTGTAAGCAATACTCAGTTATTTACACTTCACTCGATGTTAAGTCGCAATAAACAAGCTCAAGTAGATTTTTATATTGGATGTTATTTATTAATACAGTCGTAACATACTTTTAACTAGAATCGAGGCATTCCATCTTAGTCCTCAGTCCTCAGGCGTGACAACGCATTTGCATTTTGATCCTTAGTTGAGAATAAATGTGGATGTCTGTGGGCCACAGTATCCACTTACCATCAAGTGGACTGTGTTCCCGTCAACTTTTCGCTACAGATGTATTATGGCTCTACCAGGGAAGGACTACGCTCTCACAGAATACCAGCGTGGAATTGTAGCATAACAATGCTGTATTTGGAGCCGTGGTAGGTCAGATGGTTAGCGCTCGCTGTAAATATCACAGTAAGCGAGCAAACCGGGTTCGATCTCCGCCGGCACCAATGAAATTGTTAATTGCAATTTTAAGTACTGATTTACCACGTGCTTGGCGGTGAAGGAAAACATCGTGAGAAAACCTGCATGTCAGAGAAATAAGAACAAAAATATATTTCGAAGACATGTGAAATTCGCCAACACGCATTGGGGCAGCGCGGTGGACACTTCCTTGTCCTAAAACCCTCTTAGAAATGAGGGGAGGCCTGTGCCCAGCAGTGGAACGTACATAGGCTGAAACTTTAATACTGTATTTCCTGTGGAGCGTGTAGAGAACCTCAGACCCTTTTAGTGGTAACAAGGCATTTGTTTCCATCTTCGTCCTCAGGAGTGATAATGTATTTGCATTTAGATTCTTAATCGATGATAGATGTATGTATCTACGGGCCTTAGCATCCACTTATCTAATGGAATTTTTTGCCTTAATTCTATTTAAAAAATTGGGATGAGGCTGTATCGTGGACACGGCCGTGTTTTACGTAAAAATACATGTAACGAAACGACCTCAAAATGCCGGCGCTCCCCCGCCGTCGCTCGTGACTCTACACAGTCCTCAATCAACGTAACGAATTGTTTTATCTTTTAGCTATCGAGTGGTGTAAATAAACTTTGGATGTGGATGATAGATATCTAGCTGCAACACCAACATTTGTATCCCGATTATGTTATCATCAGTTTCTGAGTCACCTGAAAGCAAATTTGAATGCAGATGGCTCAGGACCGTGCTTTGTGGCATTCCTTGGTGGAGGCCTATGTTCAGCAGCGGACTTTTGAAGGGATTTAATGATGATGATGATGGAAGCAAATTTAAAGACTTAAAAATAAACGAAAAAAGCATCACAAAAGTACAAACAAAATAACGTTGTTAGCACATTTCATACCGATTGTTGTTTCATATATCGATTACGGCATGCATAATACACGCCCATTGTTTAATACATTCGTTGAATCATAAATTTAGCAATCTATAACCGTAACTGATATAATTGCAATGCATTTATAATGCGATAGAAATATGTTTACATTACTCTAATATCGGCCATTTCCACTGCATACATCCTATATAATATATGACTGCCTTGGTCTAGTGATGGTAATTTTTCTTTACATAAACTTCACCCAATGATGTTGTGGCCCATAGACATATACTCCACTTTTCGATTAAAAATCAAAATGCAGTTGCGTTGTCACCTCTGAGGACTAAGATGGAATGCCTCGTTTTCATTAAAAATGGTCCCAAGTTCTCTTCACTCACCGTACGAAACACAGAAGCATTAAGCTAATACAGTAGAAATTCTATTAGATAAAGACCAAGGGAAACGTTACATAATTTGAGTTATTGCGGTATTTAATATCTCCGTAACATCGCTGACTTTAAATTGACAAGACATATCTATTTATCTTTGTGTCAATCCATACTTACTTATGGCATTAATTCCTGAGGTGGTGCTTCTAAAACAATATTGCTCCCACTAGAACGTGCTCAGAGAGCTGTTTTAAAGGTAGCCACTTTCCATCCATTCATGTTTCCTACACATATACTTTACTTGGCACGTGGTGTGCTAACTGTCCGTCGGTTGTTTATCATAAACAACGTATTAAAACAGCATACCGAAGTTCCATTTTACTTAAAACCCATAGACAGGAGAAGGATGGACTTAGTTTGTGTAAACCCTCAAACCAAACACGCATTTGTGAACAGATTTTACATATTTTTAGGACCATACCTATATAACAAGCTGAATGTGTAATATAATTGTAAGGGAATATCTGAATAAATTAAATTGCGAAGACACTGAGAAGTTGTTAGATATTTTAAAATAGTATGTATTAATTGTAGGTAACAAATAATTGTTATTTAGTTATTTTATTTACTATATAATATTTATTTATTTATTTAACATATTATACATGATAAAGAGGATATAATACGGTACAACATAAGCTTAATGAAAAACTTTACCGTGTACCACAAACCGCCGACATAATTTTTTTTAAATATGAGCTACACCTTAATCTACAAAATATGTTTAATGCAACGCTATTAAACACTAAAGACCAATGGGCACGGTCAACACGCGGTAAATCGGCAATACATCTAGTGTAATAATATAGATTATCCAGTGTCCTACATTATTAAACTCGTAGTGTAAGTGATGGTCTGAAACACAGGTACTCAACCTAGTTCAGGCAGGTAGCTAATATTGTAAACGTGACTTTTCAATTTTTCTTGTAGATTCTACATTACTAAGCTACACATAGTTTTAATTTTTATTATTGCTTGTTACTTTTATTAAACTTATTGTTACTTTATTTAATTGTAATCATAATTGTTCCTGTATGTAATATGTTCCATGTGTAATTGGAAATAAAATAAAAATTGTTGTTATTACTTCCTAATGGTTTAAGTTAAGGAGTTTTTATTGGTTTGTGTTCGTACTTACAGATGCATGAGCTTTATTTAGGAATTAAATGATTGTATTTTAAATATTTTTTTTTTAATTTTCATTATAGCCTCCAAATTTCACTATTAAGTAGATAGATAGAAAATTCTTTATTGCACTCAAACAAAACAATTTGGTACAAAGGCGAACTTAATGCCGAAAAGGCATTCTCTGCCAGCTAACCTTTTGTAGTGTGGTGAGAGCTATGGGTAGAGCCGCGAGAGAAAGAAAAACTAACTTATTTATTCATACTATTCAAAACGCGTTATATAATATTATGTATATGTTAGTTTATACATATATACACTCATACACATACATATATACATATACACATATATATATACATATACATATATATATATATATATATATATATATATATACATACACATATATATATATATATATATATACACATATATATACATATACATACATGCATACATATATATTTAAATAAAATATATACTAAACCAATAAAGCATACAATATAGTATACGAAATTATAATAAACATATAATAAAATTAATCAAGTAATTTTAAATAATATGCCTCAAGCTTACGTTTAAATGTCTTTATTGAAGGAGCATCTTTTAAATCTCGTGGAAGGTTATTCCAAAGTGTAATTGATGATACCGTGAAGGAATCCGAGTAGTATGCAGATTTATGCATCGGGATAGTTAGAGTTTTGTTGGTCATCGAAAGGGATAAGCTTAAATATGAAAAACGCTCTTTTAGATAAACTGGGGAACAAGGATTGTGAAGAATACCATACAAAGTGGTTAGAAGGTGTGTGTTCCGGCGGTTAAGTACGTAGTATCCTTCCATATACCGCCTAATATTTATTGCTTGTATAATTTACCTCTTCGTACTTTTACGATATCCACGAGATAATATTCGATAGGTAATCGGGAGATTCTTTTAACTGGAAAAGAGCATTCCATCTTAGTCTTCAAAGGTACAACGCATCTGCACTTTGATTCATAATCGAGGATACGTATGGGCCAAAGCATCCACTTACCATCTGGTGGACTGTGTGCTCGTTTGTCACCCTTATTCTATAAAAAATGGAATAGATTCTATTTTGCCGCCACTACTCGGCACAAATTTTATTTCGGTACACGAAAAACGGAACGCTTTTCCCTTTTTTTATCAGTGCCCCTCGCTCGTGACTGAAGTCAAAGTGCTTGCGGACGCGTAAAGCATAAAATGGAATTTCTGGGGCGCCGATAAAACTGACGCTATACGCCGTGTCTAGCATTAGCCTTGTTATTTGGTACAGTTTTTTATTAAACTATAACATAGACTATACTTTTTCGTTACTTAAGTGACGTGGATACCAAATATAATTATTGTAACTTTTTTTATATAGAATAAGGGTAACATACGAGCACCCACTCCACCTGATGGTAAGTGGATGAATTGGCCCATAGACATCTACATTTATCCTCTATTAAGAATCAAAACGCAGACTTGTTGTCACCCCTGAGGACTAGGATGGAATGCCTCACTTCTAGTAAAAAGTGTCTCCGGATCTCTAAACTCAACATACGGTCAAAAGATTGATCAATGAAGACTTAGGAGCATCTGAAGTGCTAAGATTTTTTGTTTACGAACAGGAATTCGTTGAATTCGCGCCTTCACTGCCATGATGTTCGCGGGTGTCCTAACTGTATGAAGTCGGCCGGTCCTCTTACGATCTTCGAAACTTGAATCTTCTATGAATCGTGTGATAGTGCGATAAACAAATCGCAGATTTATTTTTAATTATTGTAGAATATAGAAAATCTCTTTTGGCGCGTAACTACAGCGGTGCAACGCGATAACCGCTACTCTATCGTCTTTCTTCGACCACTCCATATTTGAAAATGAATCAAAATTAATGTCTATTTTATTTTCGGCAAGCGCAAACGTTATATTTTTAAAATTCTTGAAGTGCATCTAACCAGTATTCAAATTTTTTAAATAATAAGGTTTTGACAGAACTTATAACCCGACTTAGTATAAAAAGGCCCCTCCATCAACAGAAGTGATATTGCGGTAAAACTCTTAATAAAAATTACAACTACTTCTAATAAAAGTTCATTAAAATAGACTTGTTCAGTTTGAAGAAACTGTTTAAAAATTATTAAAAGATATTAGGTCTACACAACAGAAATTTTTTTAACATATGTCCGTTTGATTAGTGGTGGACGGATTTCCAATATTTTATATTTGTTTGATTTAAGGTAGATACTGCTGCTGATCTCCTGGTTCAGTTTCCCTCTATCTCTTACGAAACCCACGGGATGATGTGAGGTAGTGGATATTCCTATACCTACACTACACGGGTAGCGATGTTATTTTATAGGATTGGGTGACAAACGAGCTCAGAGTTCATCTGATAATAAGTGGTTGCTGTGGCCCATAGACACCTACATGTATCCTCGATTACGATTCAAAATGCAGATGCGTTGTCACCTGTGAGAGCTAAGATGGAATGCCTCGTTTCCACTAAAAAGGGTCTCTAGTTCTCTACCAAAGATGAGCACTCACCTTCATTATCTGCCAATATGCGCTGTAAATGCTTTTAGCTTTGCTTGGAGATATGAGGCCCTCCACTCAATCGAATCATTCCTTAGCTTTTAGGTTTGCTTGGAGATATAAGGCTGTCCACTCAATCGAATCATTCCTTGTTCAGAAGTCAATGTTTGATGCAAGTACTTTTTTGAAGTTCAAATCGTTAATTAAAAAATAAACTTACCTAGTTTACGTGCTTTTTGTTCCTGGTAGAGGTAATGTCAATATTAAATGGAACGTATTTTATTAAGTAAATAGATTAAACCAATCTGTCTCGGTTCTAATCTTGCAGGGCGGGAAACCAATACCTCGACACACAGCACTCTAAAGCTTCTCTTTGTCATAGGATTACGGAGGGAAACGGAACGAATAATCCATTTTAAAGTCCATTGAAAATGTACATTTCTTTTAATTAATCTTTTTAAAAGTTCGACAAAGTAGACGAAGTAGTACGTGTTCAGCCTGTCCTGTGTTCGAATTGTTAATTTTTACGGTTCGGATTTTGTAAAGATCTTTTGTAAAAAAGGAATATGTAAGTTGTGGTGTAGACATGTGTCGATCATTCATTTCTCGTGACCGAATTATTCTAGTAGAATTCGTAACGATCCGGTACATTCGGATTGATCATTCAAATGGATCATTTCGTGCTCAAGTACCCTACACTAAAAATAATTCATTCAAATCATTTGCGATTCGATCGGTCTTTGACTCATTCACAATTCACACCATCACGAGTTAAAAAGGTTCCGTCAATTGTTTGTGATTGGTTGTACAAGAACATTCAAAAACAGATGAATGAACCATCAATACTTTTAGGTGTACCAGCTCAAACGAAAGAATCACTAATGATTGACACATGCCTATTGTGGTGAATGGTAATGTTTTTGCATGTACCTGAAGTTGCAAAAGAAGATACAATCATAGCAAGTAACTACTACAGACATCTACTATGGATTGGACATCTATATGGATCTACTATGGACATCTGAAGCTAACTTCAAGCTGTAAATGCGTTGTCACCTCTGAGGAATAAGACAGAATTCCTAACAGCCTGCAATTATACTGACTCTCTGTGCCCTTCAGACCGGTTACACAGCAGTGAAAGCCTTGTATTTTGTAAGAGAAGTATGTCTTCTATGCAGAAAAGCACTGGTGTCACCTAGTGAAGTGTGAAAGTGCTAGTGCTAATCCTATTGCTCATGCAGCCAACACGTAATTGCCAGAACCTAATATAGCTGCAGCATCGTTCTACCACGTTAAACTTACTAAATATTTAAACTAACCATCTGACTTATGAAATATTTAAACGTACCGTTCTCGAATTATTAACTTCATTAAGTAAAGAATTTGGAACTTAATTTTTTTTAAACATTATTTGATGTCATGTCGACACTGATACCCACCATCCAATATCATTACGAAGTTTAATCGCATTATATAAGTACTTAACACAAATTTGATAAAATCTTTTTAGAAATAAAACTTTTAAAGGCGTTTAATAGACCAGCATTTTTGTTTATAACCAGATCAGGTAAATGGTACCATATTGTTACATTTCAGCGATGTTACATAAGTATGTCAAATTTCAGTTCAAAGAAATCAAACGCAGTAAGTGCTTCAAATATTTTGAACCATAAAAATAAACTTACGTGGTAGATCCATGCTTGCTTGCATGCTTGTGGTTGCAGCACGAATGAGTCGACTCGACCGTGGTAGGACCACGCTCTCACAGAACACCACCGTAAATAGCAGAACCAGAGACCCTTTTTACTGGAAGCGAGGCAATGCATCTCAGTCTTCGGGGCTAACAACGCATCTGCATTTTGATTCTTAATTAAAGATAAATGTAGATGTCTATGTGCCACAGCATCCACTTACCATCGGGTAAACTGTGAGCTCGTTTGTCACCCTTATTACATTAAAAAAGCTAAAAAAGCAAGATACAAGACAGTTACGACCAATTATGAAGTGTATAATGAATTTAAAAGAGCCGACCTGCAATTGGACTTTATTTTTTGGTTTATTTAAATCAAACGTCTTTTTTATGTAACACTGTCACCTTGAAAGTCCTGTCAATTTGTTCGATAAAATGACCAACAGAATTAAGTAGATGGCGCTATTATTTTACGTTCAGTATAATGCCTCCACTACACGTCGACAGATACATCAGCGGATGAATCAGCACGAACAGTACACACGTCTGTAGATCGTTCAATCTGTGTTAATTCTCGACAGATGCAACTCGCATGCACGCAGCGTTTTATAAATGAACGTTAAGACCGTTGCCGCCGCAGCTATTTATTTATTTAGTACTTTTAACTGCTACTTGAGTGTGAACACCGCGCTGAAACCCTTTGTTGCGTGTCACAAAAACCGACAACAAATGGATTGGTGGCAGAGGCATATGCCGACGTTAAATACCTACCACAGACGCAAATTCCCTCGTCTACTCATCGGCGGACGCATCCGCAGATGACGTGTGCTGACGCATGTGTCGACGTGTACAGCTAGCTTTAGATGCGCGAATGTGTTGCTCGGAGTGGCAAAGCAACTAACCACTTTGTTTTAAAGGAGTAAAATCCAAAAAGCTTGAAAAAAAATTATAAGTAATATTTTAAGCCTTGATAAAAAGTTCGTCGCATAAAAATTGCTTAAACATGAGTCATCGATAATCTTATGTGAGAATTATACAGTACCTACGTTCCACTAAATAAAAGCAAATAATTTTCCCAAGTCGTAATAAAATCCAAAAATTATTATGGCTACCCCAGTTCCATGCGTATAAATTTGCATTTTTACTACACCAACGTTTCACGATGTTAATATCTCGACCAAAAATGTTTATTTTTTTCTATCGTCGAGAAACGGCTCGTGGATTTTTATTACCTGCCAGTTTCATCTATACATAGATATAAATATAAATGAAGTGTCTGCAGTAATATCGAAATTATTGCCTTATATGCTGACGACGTTATTTATATGCCATTAAAACATAAATAACCTCTTTTAAATGTCTTTTTAAGGTGATACCTCGAAAATTTGGTGTTTTTCTATTTAACATATTTTTTTAAGTTTTATAGATTACAAACCAAAATTTTGGTATATGATTTTTTAACTATATGACCTTGGATTGCATAAAAGTAAAACACGACATCATGTTATTTTCGCGATTGAAAAAAATTGCAAAGTACACCACAATATTCTTACGAATAATTTCATGGAATTATTTTTAAGGCATAGTAAATAATTATATCTAAGTTCTCATTAACCAGGTTTTTAATCCATAACGAAGTTTTGTTAAAATAAATATAAATGTTGTTTGGCGCATACTTAGTTTTTTTCCGAGCGCTTGCTCGGTATGTCTATCTCATAATTTGCGTACTATGTAGTGGTTATATTCTCTATGTATGTAGTCATTGCATCACTTTCATTTTGACACTCCCGCAGTCTTCCATTAGCTTCACCGACAAAGGAATAAGCCACGCCCCCAAAACTTTGATTCATTTTCAAAGTATCCTCTTAATAATGGTATATAATGTCTAATCTTCAAAACGGCTGAACCGATATTAACAAAACTTCACGAACATATATAGAAAAATACCGGGAGGTACCTGGATTTTGTTTTATCCGAGGCTATATAGATATTATTAAGGCAACCGCAGTTTTTTGTTATTTTGAGTTCATCAGGAAGATGATGCAGCTTATATCCTTGTTCATTTTTTATATCATTGGGTGACAAACGAGCACACAGTTCACCTGATGGTAAGTGGATGCTGTGGCCCATAGACACGCACATTTATTCTCAATTAAGAATCAAAATGCAAATGCGTTGTCACGCCTAAAGACTAAGATGGAATGTCTCGATTCCAGCAAAAGGGTATCCGGTTCTCTCCACTCACCATACGAAACACAGCAGCGGTAAGTTACTATTCTACGCTGGTATTCTGTGAGAGCGTGGTCCTTCCCCGGTCGAGCCGACCCGTTCTTACTACAATTATAGTACAGCTGCAACGTGGCGCCATCACGTAAAAATTTTTCATTTTCCTCTGTCTTCTCTTACGACGCCCACCGTATCTCATGGAATAGCGGATATTCTTACATCGCTACCACACGGCAATTTTTAGCCTTGCTATATACGAACTCTTAATTTTGTAATGATTTCTTATGTTTACGCGAGCACTACACATTTAAATAAAACTAGTTTTTACGGATTTTATCGCGTTTATTAACTTTTTTATATCTTATGTCAGTTATGTCTTTTATTTTGCAGAAGCTTATTTACTTAACTTATTAATGTAGTAACGAATCGCCCCAGCTTCACGTGCAGAACCCAGGCATATATCGTTATCCTTTAGATTTAAAATAATAAACAAAGACCATTTATACTATCGATTTTTCGTTTCATTTCTAAAAGAAAAAGCTTTCTTTTGCAAGTGTTTGGGTTGCTGCCCAAATTTAGCCTGAAGAGACATACATACATAAACACTCACGCCTGTCCCCAGAGGGGTAGGCAAAGACTACTGACTTCCATTCGGCACGATCCTGCCACACCTCTCTCACCTCCTCCACATCCATATTATATCTACGAATACATGCTCGTCGGTTAAGGGTACTCCTAATTTGGCCCGTTTTCAATATATCGCAAATTTGGTAGGTGAACTTTCGTCTAGGACGTCCCATTCCGACTCTGCTGTTCACTTCTGCAACGTGAATTTGCTTTGTCACTCTTTCCTCATTCATTCTTTCCATATGACCGAACCACCGAAGCATTCCTTTCTTAATCCTGGTCACAACATCATCTTGCAAACCACACTCTTCTGTTATCACACAATTTTTCACCCTGTCATTCAGATTCAGCCCTAACATAATCCTTAACGACCGCATTTCTACTGCATTTATTCTACTCTCGTGCTTCTTCTGCCACACCCAACTTTCACTACCATACGTTAAAGTAAGGACTAACACAACATTGTGAATTGTTATATGCGCCTTTTGTGACACATTCTGACTTTTCACAATTGAGTGTAGGGCCCCATTTACTTTATTTCCTGCGTTCACTCTTCGTTCTACATCCTTAACATATTTCCCGTCCTTGCTAAACACGGCTTCCCAAATATACAAACTCATCTACTTTCTTGACCACCTCCCCTTCTATTCTTATTCCACATGTCGTTTTACTTTCTTCTCTTTCAAAAACCATAACTTTCGTCTAACTTGCGTTCACTTTCATACCCCTTTTAGTCCTGAATAGACATACTGACAAAATTTCTATAATGGTTATTTTTATGACTTAAAATATGCAAATAACCCCTGAGCTAAATAAAACTCAGTTGCAAAGCGCGTAGGTATGTTCTACTAGCGTCTAAAAATCAAGAATAAGACGTTTTGTCGCTTAATTCGTATCTAACTAAACAATAAATTATATAAAAAGCACATTGTCAGAAGGATAAATGATTGTTAATTTTTTTTAAATCGTAAAATTGCTATTTTTTCGTTAAAAAAGTGGTTTTAGTGGCTTATGTTTGAATGTTACTGACAGCCATTTGAATTTAATTTTTGTGTATTATATGTAATGTACATATAATGTAGGAGTAGCGCGACGGACTTATTGATCTATAATCCTTTCAGCAATGAGAAGTGGTCCGTGCCCCAGTACTGGCTTTACTTTATTATAACAGATAATAATAGGTTATACTCAATCGAGTGTTGAATATGAATGTGGAGGGACACACGGGCAGAGGAAGGCCGAATAAAAGATGGATCGATTGTGTGAAGAGTGATATGAGAATGAAAGGAGTAAGTATGGAAATGACGGCTGATAGAGAGGAATGGAACAAGAAGGTTTACTGCGCCGACCCCAGATAATGGGAAATGGTTTAGAGAATGATGAATAATAAGTTATACTCAAAATATTACTTTAGCTTGGAAAGCCTTTATAATTGCTGTCAGAACTCGATGATAAATGAACAGTTCAAGTTTCCGTTACCGTTAGCCAGGACCGAATTAACAAGCTCGAGAAATAGAAACATTAATTAAAAATCCGACACCACTCTACACTCACCATAAGAAACATAGCAGCTTAACGCTGTGTTTCGTATGGTGGGTGTAGAGAACCGGAGAACCTTTTTACTGAGAACGAGGCATTCCATCTTAGTCCTCACGGGTGACAACGCATCTGCATTTTGATTCGTAATAGAGGATAGATGTAGATGTCTATGGGCCACAGCAACCACTTACCATCAGGTGGACTGTGTGCTCGTTTGTCACCCTATCCTATAAATAAAAACAGTAACTTTGTACAAAAGTTGACTGAAAAGAGGAAAATTTTATACCCTAAGTCACTTGTATAACTAAGACGAATTTAACGACACCTCATGTGTTAAAATTTTTCAAGATATTTATACAGCGTGTGCCAAAAAAGACATACATAAACCCGAAAAACATTACCCTCCTTTTGGGGCAGCCAGGTAAAAATAATGTACCTAGAGGTAGAATCCGATTCTAATGTTCAAAATTTTTTTTAAATAATTCTATTGCTTTCAATAATTGATTAGGTACGAAAGTAACACTATATGTATATTGACAATTAAGTTAAGGGATCTTCGAGAAAAGAGCTTACTCCTTTCTAAAGGGCCGGCAACCCACCTGCAATTCCTCTGGTGTTGCGGTTTATGGGCGGCGGTAGTCACTTAACATCAGGTGAACCGTATTCTCGTTTGCCCCCTCTTCTATAAAAAAAAGTTTTTTCCGAAAATCAATAAATTATGAATAACTTTGCTTTGAACAAGTTACAATTGAGATGGAACTTCTTTTAGACCTATAAAACATCTTGTTGAAATGAAAATATTATTTAATAAAAAAACGCCTGTTAATATTAAAAATGTGAACATTTTACTAATTTCAAATGTATGCAATTGGTATTAGAAATAATTTATTAATTATATGCTATACTTATTGTTATTGGATTGACATTATATTATTATATTGACATCTTATTGCTGACATTGTAAAAAGCTAAGAATTGA
Organism: Parnassius smintheus behrii; assembly: GCA_036936625.1. Taxonomy (NCBI): domain Eukaryota; kingdom Metazoa; phylum Arthropoda; class Insecta; order Lepidoptera; family Papilionidae; genus Parnassius; species Parnassius smintheus. Next base: position 3,131,739 of record JAUPFT010000022.1, on the reverse strand, counting down.
TAATTGTGCTATTTCTACGCCGATACCGGTAAGACATGTAAACGATCCTAAAAGTTATAATGCAACAACTTATTGTACCATGTATCTCAAATAAATAAATAAATAAATAAAATAAGATGGATTTCTGGGTATATGTTACATGAATGTGTGTATGTGAGAAGAAGAATAGAATAGAATGGAGTCGTTTTTACTTTATATTGATTACATATAATACTTATTGAAGGTCATTTTCACTTTACCACCGTTCCGGAAAAAACCTAAGTTCTGAGAACCTAAGAACCAGAAAGAAACCCATCGGGAGATTTTTTTAAAGCACAATTCACAATATAATATTTTATACAATTGTTATGAAAACATTTAGAAACAACATGATAGCCGTCACCTTATTCCCAAGGGTTATTACCAATCATGTACTCTTTAGTAGTATAATAACCCTTACTAAACAATTTTTGCTTAGTAAATATTTTAAACTTTTTGATAGATATGGTCTACATGTTTTCTGACACTTTGTTGTAAAAGCGTATACATTGCCCCATGAAGGAATTACTGACTTTTTTAAGTCGAGTAACTAGTAATTTACGAGTAATCATGATCATCATTTGCCTTCATAAGTGCACTAGGGAACATAGATCTTCCTTCTGGGACAGTGGGGTTGAGTACTTAAATAACCATCCGAAACAAAACACTTCGATCTGATAAATTAGATTGACGACTCAGATAATGCTAAACATGTTTATTTATTATATGAGAATAGATGTAGATGTCTATAGGTCACAACATCCTCTCATATGGTCACAATATCCTCAATCCTCAAGGATGAAAAATAAGAGGATGTTGTGACTCATGGACATCTACATCTATTCTCAATTAAGAATCAAAATGCAGATGCGTTGTCATCTCTGACGACAAAGATGGAATGCCTCGTTTCCAGTAAAAAGGGTATTTCATTCTCAGAGCTAGATCACAACCATCTACCAGTCACATAAAATTTAAAAAAAATCCAGACATAATCCGGCCCTGGTTTTAACTTAGTAACAGTAATGCGTTAGTAAAACAAAAGTCATCTTTCTAATGAAAATAAACATTATCATGGCTCACAGAAACTTTTATAATAATTAATTTTACGAAGTATTATAATAATTAATTAAATTTTAGTAGTTGTAAATATTTGAATGCTATTTAACTCATTTGGCACTATCTAAATCACTTTTTAATATAACAAAAGCTTTGTCGGCGAATTATTTGGAAATTAGCAATTAATGTCCAGATTTTTCTTTAATTTAATTTTGTTGTTAAAATAAAATACTAAATCCAAATCTATCATCATCGTTATTAAAGTTCGCCACAAGTTTACTACCAAAGCACGGTGTTGAGCTATCAGTACGATTGTGGTACTCTAGTGGAAATTTTAGTGGGCTTCATTTTAACGTTTCAAGCCAATTGGAGTTTCGTCGTATTCCACTGATGATCTCCCGTTCTACTGTTTTATGCTGGTATTCTGTAAGAGCATGTTCCGGTCAAGTCGACCCATTCGCACAACAGCAATTAAATTGCTGCCTAAGTAAAAAAATGCTCAATATTAAAAATTAATACTATTCTGAATAATAATAATAATAATAATACCAAAAAGTACCAGAGTTTATTAAACGAGTAATTAGTGTCTATTTCCTTTGCTTTTATACTGCGCGCTCTTTGACATTTTTAATATCAACTTCATAACATTTTTCTTTTAACCGCCGCTGTCGGGGGCAAAAGTCAAGTGGTAATAACCCCAAGAAAAGTAGTAGGTACTCTTTTTTAATACTCTTTTTAAATATTATTTAATTGTTCAGTTCAGTTCGGTCTTACATTTGAAGATGTTGTATAGTTGTAGTTTTGAGTTTGATGTAGTATTTTGAACACGCAGAAAGAAAGATAGCCGAAAATGTAGATAACATTGTATAACTAACATAGTATAAGCTTTACACTAAGTGTAGTTATGGCAAGTCTTTCCTTGAGTGAGTGTGAGAGTGTGTACCCTACGAAAGCTTAGTTAACGTACTGCCGATTGTAAGGTCGCAATAAAATAAATAACATTAAATACGCGCGACTCGCGGCTAAAAGTTGGTTAAATAAAAATGTGTGGTGTAACCACACATTAATGAACATTTTTAAATATACATATAAGTATTATGTTATAGCCATACTAATAACGGAACACTCTAAACGCTACTTAATTATAAGATGTCGTTAAGTCTCATGATGTCATAGTAACTTTGACTTAAATTGATAGAGACAGTATGAAACTTAACGCGTCCTAAAATTAATTGACGTTTTAGTTTTTGCGCATAAGCAAGCTATAAGATTAATGTTCGTATGTACCATATAATGTCCGAATATTTTAAGGGTTGATTGACGGACCGTGTGTGGCAGTTCAAGAATATCCACTGCCCCATTTCCTCCCGTGGGTGTCGTAAGAGGCAGCAGAGGGTAACAAATCAGGAGATGTGCAGCAGCGTCTTCCTAATGAAGACTAAAATATAAAACTGCGGGTGACAAATCGCTTGCCAAGCAACTACAGCCCATATCCTATCTAATAGGTCTATGAGGAAATCTATTTGGGAGGCCTGTGTTCAGCAGTGGACTTTAATAGGCCATAATAGACGAATTGACGCTTACGGTTCGCTGCACTCTAACTCTGGTCTGAGTATTCTGCGTGTTTTACTTCACCTGCAAGACGAACGGGGGTTGTCTCTTACGTCACCACACATGACGTACCTATCTTTATAATAATGTTTAAAGGAATGAGCGTGAGGCCCTGTATACAGGGCTCTTTAAAAAAGAACCCAGTATACGGAATGTGGCGTAATGAATGCATAATATGGTACCTACGGGTAGACAACGTTGTGTTGGTTCAGAAAAATATGTTTTATTTTTCGTAAAAATCTCTCGGTTTTCGAGATAATTCGATATTTTCGAAAATTACAAAAAATTAACATCCCTTGCCACTCCTTTTGTTGGCAATACTCAAAATGAAGGAATTTTTGAATCTGTTTTTTGGATAGTATTCCTGAACAGAAGCGCTATCGAATATATAAACTATAATTCTTGGGGTGCATGCATAGTTTTTTTTAAACAAAGATCTTACTCAAATTTCATGTGTTGCTTATTTTTTTCCTAATTTTAACCTAATGTGGCGTAAAAAAAATACAGCAACCTGAGTGCCAAATTAAAAAAAATATATAATATAGGTATAACTCACTGTATTTCCAGTATTTAATACATATAAATAAATTCCTATTGTATAGTGCTAAAATTTACTTAACTCCTTGAAATTAACTTAAAAATATTGATATCACAACTGTGGGATTTAATAATGAAAGAAAACGAGAGAAAATGACAATTTTTAAAATATCGTTTCATTAAATTCTATTTTACAAAACGTGTTCAAAGTGGCCACCATGAGCTCATATTGTTTTGCACCTTCTAATTACTGATCGCTTTATTCTGTTTGCACGACTTCGTTCCAGTAATTTTTTGTGCAGCCATTTGCACACGCGATGTACCTACATAAGGATTTAATTATGACGCAAATTAAGAATGTATGACTTTACTATTTTTGTGAATATTTCACGAACTCGGAGCGAAAATGAAAACTACAGCTCGACATATTATGCATCATAAATCACATAATAGCAAGCCTGTTTAGTGAAGCATGGCGCCGCATCGTAAATTGTTGTAAATTATACATTTATATGGGCGCCACGCAACAATACAATTAATTTATCGCAGAATGTGCGGTAAATGATGCAAGGTAAACGTTTTAAAGATAGTAAATACAAATAAATACATAAATAATAATATCATAGTAAATAAAAAATATAATTTAAATACACGGCAGCTGTCGAAGGCAATTGAGACACTGAATCTAAATGGTTTAAACGTGGTAGTCAAGCTGCTGTTATGGTTGTAGCTGAACTGGGTCGGCTCGACCGGGAAAGGATTACGCTCTCACAGAATACCAGTGTAAATTAATAGCTTAATACTGCTATGTTTCCTGTTCTATGTGTGGAAAACCGGAGACCTTAATCGAAAATAGATATAGATGTTTTTGGGCCTCGACAACTACTTAACATCAGGTGAATTGTGTACTCGTTTCTCCCTGTTATTCCAGAAAAGTGGTATAAGTATACATTAAATGAAACCGTTTGTTTTTATGAAAAGCCGCATTCCCTTTCGTTTCGGCTTTCAAAAGGTTCTCGTCATACGGAATGGTAATGTCGACCAAAAATATCCTTGACTGTGCCCGCTCCATCAGCGCAATATCACGCTTATTCGCAAGAATAGTCCTGTGATGATTGCCCGGTCCATGTAGGGCCTGGCGTGATTTTCGAGCACAGATTCTGCCAAGTACTGGTAATATGGCAATTTTCGGTCCACGAGACCGTATTTCAGAGCGAGCTCCTGGTGAAGAATTCTGGCAACTAGGTTGTGCCTGTGCAAGTACTCAAAGTTAGAAAAACCTAACCGGAGATGACATGCCTAAGTGACTCACCGGAAGAGTCTGCAGAGGTAATAATTCCCCTTTTGCCTTCTTTGTGTATGAGGTATCAGCACATGAGATAAACTTTTCTTCCTAGTCAAATTTAATACTTTCTTCACTTCATATTTTATGACGAAATTATTTAAAAGGTAGTGTCAGAAAAGGTATTTAAAGGCTACACTAAAGGGTCACAAAAAAGAGGCATAAATAATTTTTAAAATATTTTATGGACCCAATTTTGCATACAAAATATTTTGTTCCAGTATATTTTATTATAGGTGTTTTACGACGTTTTAAGTGGTAAACGAAAACTTCGCGAGGAAACCTGCATGTCTGAAAAATGAAAATAATATTTCGACTGATTTGGTCAGGTTCTCTACACCCACCATTCGAAACAGTAGTCGGTTTTGAATGGTGAATATAGAAAACCTGAGATCCTTTAACTTTACGTGGTAGAGACACGCTGCAGCTATACAGGGTTGTTTTGCAATAACCGGCCAAATTTGCAGAGAAGGTTCGGAATAAGTAATATAGGCAAACGATAAAGAAAAAATTAATTGAAAATAACCTCAAAATATTCTGTCCTTTATATCTTTTAAATTCAAAATGCGTGATATTGCATTATTTTAAGTGATTTTACTGCGCACGCCTAAGGGTCGATCGGTAGACAAAAAGGTTGCCCATAAATCACATTCAATTTGGGACAATTTTAAATAAAGTGAGAAAACTTATTATACTTGTATTTTCAAAAACGGCAATAACGGTATATTATTATTTTTGAACTTAAGTTTAAAATTTGGCTACTCTTTGAAAAATAACCCTGTATATGGATGCGACACGAGTGGGTCGGCTCGACTGGGGTAGGAATACTAGCGTGAAACTGTAGAATAATGGTGCTGTGTATATGTATTAAGGTAAGCGTACAGTACCGAAGAACCTTTTCACTGACAACGAAGCATTCTATCCTAGTCGTCAGGGATTGACAATAATCCGCATTTTTATTCTTATACGTAAGTAAGTTATGTGAGGGTACCATGGTTCACCTAAAGCTTATTATAAAGCCAAAACTAGGAGAAAGAAAAAGTCAAAACCACGAAGTCATATATTACAATAACTAATATAGTATGAAAAAACTAGCAAACAAGCTTTAGCAATAATTAGGAACATTTCGAAGAATCTACTTAAAAACTAGTTACACTACACCATACTAAAATCAACTAAAATATTTACTATAACGTCAACTGTCAAAATGGCGTCGATAAAGCAGCGCCCTTTTGATCCTTTATTATTTGATTGACCGATGAAGATCTATCGTATCACACAGCCATTTATGCAAACAAGACTGTATTTTTTGAATTACAAGAAAGAGAATGATCACTTATGGTAATATGAATTACCCTCACGTACTATACTATTTTGCTTAGCATCCCTAAGCCATTACCCATCAGGAGAAGTGAGTGCTCAATTGTCACACTTATTCATATCAAAGAAATTAATTTTATAACTAAATTATTCATTATGATTCACTATAATTTAATTAAATCAATTCAAAATGTAATCTTAAGCAATGAAGTCATAAAATAATGCGCGCCTGGTATAATTTTATAGCAAAACTTAATTTGTAAGGCGGCCCCTACTATCTATAATAACTGATGTTACGGGAAAAATTTACGTTCCTCAATTGAAGTGGGCTATAATATTGATGATATAATAAAATAACACAAACTTTCTTAACAGTTTTTTATTAACAACAACACTTAACATAAAATAATATTAGCAACATAATCACATTCATATTCTTGCAACAAACATACAAAATTCAACAACACGACAACAATATAACAACAAATTATATCTTATGGGAGCCTTTCTTTGTGTGAATTATTGTTTCGTGAACAGGTACTTTAAATGGGTAAGGTTTCTCCACCGGTACCAAAATGTGTTTGACAACTTCGAATGGGACCTCCTTGATCTTGGGAACATGGACAGTCTTCTCAACGGGATAGGGAACAGATTTCTCAACAGGAATCGATACTTCTTTTATGATCGGTATTACAACGGCCTTCGGTACAGGCACCCGAATGGGTACGGGATGGGGAACGGGGATCAGGACCGGCTGGTTCACTTTGAACTCTACGTTCTTATGTACCGGTACCACGACCTCTTTGTAATGCTTGATCGGTTCGGGATTTTCTTCCTCTATGTGCTGGTGGACAGGGTAAGACTGAGCCTTGAAGTCGTGACCTCCGAACTCATGGCCGCCGAAACTATGGCCACCAAAACTATGGCCACCAAAATCTTGACCCAAGCTGCCGTGGTCGCCAAGAGAGCTAGTGTCATGACCGCCAAAGTTGAATCCCTCCGAGTATTCACTTGGTTGAACCTGGCAATGAAAAACGCATTATAAAAAGTAAAAACCGTTGCTTATTTTTATGAGCCAGTAATTATAACGGTTTTCTACAGTTTTCAGATCGGAACACAGCAGTGCTGCAGACTGTCATTTGGCGGCAGCAACACGTAAGATGGATGTTTGTTACCTAGACAGTCTTCTACGTCTTCGTGTCTTACGGAATGGACTGCATACACATTTGTTTGAAATATTACACTAAAATGTTTCTACCTATGTTATAGACTTTGAAACCATCCAACCAATTTTGATGGAAATTTTCATGTGTGTTTGAATGGATCCCTAGACAAGTTATATAATGGCAATGCGGTCGTCTTAAGCTTTGTCACCCTATAAAACCAAAACTGGGAGAAGGACAGAAAAAATAGCAAACAAGCTTTGGCAATAATTGGGAACACTACAAAAATTAAACTTAAAAAAACCAAATACTATAGCAAACCTACGGAGTATTTGAAAAAACTAACTACACTACACTACTAGAATCGACTAAAATATTTACTATAATGTCAACTGTCAAACTGGCATCGATAAAGCATCGCGCTTTTGATCCTTTATTTTTTGATTGACCGATGAGAAGCTATCGTATCACAAAGCCTTCTATACAAACAAGTCTGTAGTTTTTGAGTTATAAGAGAGTGACCATATTACTGGATGACCATATAACCCTTTAAGAATCAAAATGCAGATGCGTTGTCACCTCTGAGGACAAAGATGGTATGCCTCGATTCGAGTAGAATGGGTCTCAGGTTCTCTTAACTCACTATACGAAACACAGCAACATAGAGCTGTTATTTTACTATGGTATTCTGTGAAACCGTGGTCCTTCCCCGGTCGAGCCGACCAATTCGTGTTGCAATCATAATATAGCTGCAGCGTGGCTCTACTTACCACGTATAAATTTTTATTATCTATCTTTATTTTAAAAGGCTTTTATCCTACAGGGATATGTCAGCCTAATCGTAACATACTTTTTTTTATAGGATAGGGTGACAAACGAGCACACAGTCCACCTGATGGTAAGCGGATGCAGTGGCCCATAGACATCTACGTTTAACTTCGATTAAAAATGAATGATTTTCTTTTTTAATCGAAGTTAAACGTATCGACTTTGATTAAATTTGAAATGATTCAAAACGAAGATGCGTTGTCACCCCTGAGGACTAAGATGGAATTCCTCGTTTCCGGTAAAACGGGTCTCCGGTTCTCTACACTCACCACACGAAGTACAGCAGTACTAAGCTGCTATTTTACGCTGGTATTCTGTGAGAGCGTGGTCCTTACTCTATAAAAGCCCTATACGCGCTAAAAAAAGTATTGACTCACGTCATTTGACGTTATTTTAAAATAGTATGAAAGTGGCAAAAAAATTTTTTCTTTATCGGTACAATATAGACAGACAAATATCACACTTTAGGACAGAGTTCTCGACTAATTTATATGGTAACTTTTTTATTTATTTAAAGAAAGCTATTGAATATTATTTTATTTTATATGTCATATGGCTCTCACATTTTATACCATATGACATTTATTCGTTCGTTTGAATATATTAAATTGTTTATACGGACTGATTTTTTTAACGTCTGGAAAAAAATAGGGTGTAACAGGAGAACGAAGTGAACGGAATAAGAAAGCCTGTGGCACTAAAAATATACGTTGTTTTTTTTTACAATTAACATACATATTATGAAATTGATATATCAATAAATACTACTAGTTGTGTGCATATTATGTTAGTTTCGATAGTTTTTGATAGATTTATTTATTTCAAAATTTTAGTTTTTATTTTTTTTTACCACCGAAATTTTATTTCAAATTAGTGGTAATTATTGATAGTTCAATTTCATAATATGTTAATGTAAAAGAAAAAAAAATTGTAAAATATCAGCGCCATAGGCTTCTATTCCGTTCACCTATTACAGCTTTTTTTTCAGACGATAAAAAAATCACCAATATATAGTTTAATTAGCTTAGAGCGACTATCCATTCGGTTCAATGATCCATCCACACATAATTTAATTGTAATCTTACTTGTCGAACTTAAAGTTCATTTTATCGTCACCTTAAAACGCTTCCTACTTCGCTGTCGCCTGTCACTTTTACCGTAGCACTAGATCCGGTAGATAGCATAAAACGATAAAAAAACAATTCGCCACAACGTTTCTAGCGACGGGCAGTTAACCGAACTGCAGTTATTTTTTGCTCCCTTTAACCGAACTGTATTTTTTTTACTGTTATTCATGAATTACTTGCGTAACGGTCTGGCTAGACTGGAAATATAACCTGTTACATAAATTAATATATTCTGTTATATCAATGAATAGTTTTTTTACACGTTACCAATAACTTACTATACTGACGGCCCACGGGGCCAGTGGCATGGCACTGAATTGCAGCGCTAATGGCCGCGGAGTCGAATCCCGAAGAGAACAGATATTTGTATGACCTAATTAATTGTTCCTGGTCTGAATGTTTGTCCTTGTCAAATTTATGTATATAAATTGTAAACTGTCCCCGCAATAGGTACAGAAGAAAATTCTGGTGTGGCAGTAACGTTTTTTAAAATAAATAACTATCGATTATCTCCTTAAATGTAGAGGCGTTTTCCATACATAAATTGCGATTGGACAAACACCATACAAACAATTGTTTAGAGCGGGACTCAAACCTGGGCTTCGACAAAATACCAGCTTAATGCTGCTATGTTTCGTATGGTAAGTGTAGAGAACCCGTTTTGCTGGAGGCGAAGCGTTCCATCCTCAGATGTAATTCCATCTTAGTCCTCAGGCGTGACAACCCATTTGCATTTTGATAAATGTGGATATCTATGGGCCAGAGCATCCACTTACCATCAGGTAGACTGTGTGCTCGTTTGTTAAATTTATTCCATAAAAAATCAATAATATACATATAATTTGTACAGCTATATAAAATCCCATATTTCTATGTAAAAACCTTTTATCGTAGAAATATAATAACAAAAACTTGATTAGCTATTAATGTTCTTTTAAGTCTTAAGTAGCTTTGCTCGGATTTAAAATATAGATTGGAAATGAAATAGCAGCTTAATGCTGCTGTGTTTCGTATGGTGGTGAGTGTAGAGAACCGGAGACCCCTTTTTACTGGAAACGAGGCGTTCCATCTTAGTCCTCAGGAGTGACAATGCATCTTGATGTATTGTAATTCTTAATCAAGAATAGATTTAATTTTCTATGGGCCACAGTATTCACTTACCATTAGGTGGACTGTGTCATAGTCTGTCTGCCTGAATTACAAACCGTGGTGATATGTATATGTGTATGTAAACAAAAATATTTTTTGAACCATAACTACTACTCCTAACCTAACTACCTTAGAACCATAGATAATAATGAAATTGATATTATGATATCTGCTGGCCATATTTCCCGCCAACCCCGCTGCCTAGTAAGCAGATTACAACTCGAACCCCACCTGGATCCCGGTTTTATAATAAAATATAATAAAATAGAGATATTGGCATTGGAGGCCGTAACCTCACTTTACGAGCTTTTATATTTTCTGTTAGCGAAAAAATATTATTCCAATTCTTAAATAGGGTTCCGTCAGGCGGTACGAAAAACGTATACCTTTAAATTGATCATTTTTCGCCCGAAGATTCAGCACGACTAGGGCTCGACTCGAGTTGTTTCGACCGGAATTGACCAGGTTGTCACAGAATACAATAACATATAAAATAACAGCTTAATGCTGCTGTGTTTCGTTGGGTGAGTGTTTTTTTTTTAAAGAATAAGGGTGACAAACGAGTACATTTTCCACCTGATGGTAAGTGGATGCTGTGTCCCATTGACTTCTACATCTATCCTCAAATAAGAATCAAAATGCAGATGTTAGTCACCCCTGAGGACTAAGATCGAATAAATCGCTACCTGTGAAAAGGGTCGGGGGTTCTCTACACTCACTATACGAAACACAGCAGCATTAATCCGCTGTTCCACGCTGATATTCTGTGAGAGCGTGGTAGGACTACGTTTTCACAGACCGCTTACCACGCTCTCACGGAATATAAACGGGAAATCCCCGATCGAGCTAACCACTGGTGCTGCAGCTATGTAAGGCCAACATTACTATAGCGTCGCTCCATCATGTTTTGTATTAAAAATGGCTCGGCTCTATCAGGGAAGGACAACCGACGCTACATTCCACTTGATTGCATAAAACTTACGTACATCATACAAACACACAGCCCACCTGTTAGTAAGTTGATGTGGATACCCAGAAACACATACATCTAGCCTTATTTTTGAATCAGAATCATTTAAGGATGAAAATATATTTAAAAGACTCTGCCTTGAAGTCCGTCTGAGAAGATAACATCCTTTTTCAAATTTCGGCCGCTAAACGACAGTTCTCACTCTACTTTTTTGTGGTCGAAATGGTATAGAGAGCTAATATGTTTAGACCCTTTGAAGTATTCCATCTATCGAAGGTGACTACACATCTGGAGAAGGCCATTCATTCTTAGAACTTGGCCGCAAGTTTCCATGGACTACAGTGGTCACTAACCATCAAGCGGAATGTAGATTTGTTTCGATCTTCAGTTTTTTTTAAACTGATATCACATAAAATACGGCCTATTTACTACGGAACCCCTCATCAAAGGTTTCGTATTGTACTGATTGTTTTTACTCAAACGTCGAGGTAGAGGGTCCTGGGTCGTTGAAATTTTAATGTGCGTGAAGATAAATCTTTCTTTTACGAGCGAACATCTAAAGGCTTGAAATGTACTTCACACGTCCCCAACAGTTTTAAAAAAAACCTAGCTACAGGTCCTTTTTTCAAATATTTAAAACTATTAAAGGTAAGTGTGACGTGTAGTGGCGGTGTAAGAGTATCCACTACCTCATATCATCCTGCGGGTGTCGTAAGAGGCGACAGAAGTAAACAAATCAAGAGACGGGCAGCAGCGTCGTCCTAATAACGGCTTAAAAAATACTGCGATTGGTAACCCGTTTACCAAACTTGGCAACTATGACAAATATCCGCCATAAGATGCAATATATGGGCGAGGCTTATGTAGAGCACGGTAAAGCTAATAAAAAAGACGACAAGCCGAACTCAGACCTTACACGTGGACTTTTTAACGACTTTTTAACGTGGTAGAGCCATGCTGCAGTTATATTAGTAGTATAGTTGTAGCACGAATGGGTCGGCTCGGCCGGGGAAGGACCACGCTCTCACAGAATACCAGCGTGAAATAGTAGCTTAATGCTGCTGTATTTCGTATGGTGAGTGTAGAGAACCGGAGACCCTTTTTACTGGAAAAGAGGCATTCCATCTTAGTCCTCACGGGTGACAACGCGTCTGCATTTTGATTTGTAATCGAGGATAGATGTAGATGTCTATGGGCCGCAGCAACCGCTTACCATCGGGTGGACTGTGTGCCCGTTTGTCACCCTATCCTATAAAATAAAAAAAATAAAATAAAATACTTAACGTAGCGTAAACGTTTATAATTACGTTGTAAAGCCACGCTGTAACTACATTATGGTTGTAGCACAAATGTGTCGGCACGACCGGGGAAGGACCGCGTTCTCACAGAATACCAGCGCGAAATAGCAGCTTAATATTGCTATGTTTCGGTTGATGTGTGTAGAAAACCGGAGAACCTTTTTATTGGAAACGAGGCATTCCATCTTAGTCCTCAAGGGTAACAACGCATATGTATTTTGATTCTTAATCGAAGTTAGATGAAGATGTCTATAGGCCACAGCAACCACTTATTTAAATATCAGGTGGCCTGTATGCTCGTTTGTCATCCAACTTCTATAAAAAAGTCAGAATATAGAGAAGCTTTTAAGGATACAAAATAAATACTAAATTGGTCAACCTTCACTATACTCTGGCTGACTGACTGCTACTTTTTCACTTTCTATTTCATGACCAGTTGTGAATTCAATTTTTTGTTTTTAGTAGAGGTATACATTAAGCAGTTACGCTTCGGATAAAACTAATTTGGAGAGTGGATATTATCGTTAGAACGTAGTGGTTACGTACTCTTTGATTATTTTTTGTTGTTAAGATAATATGTGAGATGAAAAAAACTGTACCAAAACGAAAATTGTACAACCAGTACATGTTACCAGTGTTAAAATACTTCATAACCGGCCGTATAGGGCAGCTGAAAATTACACATATGGAGAGTTTCGCTCGGAGTTTCTCTCCATGATAGAATTTGAAATTACAGCACCGGACCTACTGCATAACTGGAGATCCGACGTAGGTCAACGGATTAGTAAACTGAAGTGGCAATGGGCCGGCCATATAGCTCGAAGAACCGACAACCGATGGGGAAGAAAGGTTCTCGAGTGGCTGTCTCGTACCAGTAAACACTATCATGAGATTAGGGTGGCACCTACTAAGCGGAGCTTATAGATGTAGTGACGACCTGGTAAATCATGCGGGATGTCTGTTGTATTTTTTTAAATATAGAATATGGGTGACAAACGAGCACACAGTCCACCTGATGGTAGGTGGATGCTGTGGCCCATAGACGTTTACATTTATCCTCGTTTAAGAATCAAAACGTAGATGCGTTGTCACCACTGAGGACTAAAACGCAATGCCTCGTTTCCAGTAAATAAGGGTCTCCAGATCTCTACAGACACCACACGAAACACGATAGCATTAAGCTGTAATTTTATGCTGGTAATCTGTAAGAGAGTGGTCCTTCCCCGGTCGAGCCGACCAATTCGTGCTACAACCATGATATAGCTGCAGCATGGCTCTACCTCGTATGACTTGTTTTATAGACCGATGAATGATAAGAGGATGATCCAAAAGCCAATTATTTTGTATGGCAGCACTTTAAAACCCACCTGTTGATCCTGTTGTAGGTTGTAGACTTGAAATTTTTCGTAAGGAGTCCATTGCATTTGATCTTCTGCCACCGAAGCCACTACGAATGCTGCCATAAGCTGCAACAAATATTTTCTATCAGAACTGAATTTGACACAAAATAATAACTTAAAAAAAGGGTGGCAAACGAGCTCACAGTTCAGGTGAACTTGAACTCAGGTGAATTTCCTGGTCGAGACGACTCATTCGTGCTACAACCATAATATAGCTGCAGCAAAGCTCCACCACGTGTGCTTTATATTCACATTATCTTAAGTATTGTTCTTCTTGAAATGATGAAAGTCCTTTACTGGACCTGGGTCTTTCACGGTTGCCTCTCACGACGCCCATCGGATGACATGGAGTGATAGATTCTTTCACAATTCTGTTACATATACAGAACTCTTATTTCAAGAAGGTTTATTTTTAATAACTGTTCCTTGCGACTTCGCCCGAATTTATTAAATATGATTGGATGTCATTAATTGATGGATGGTTTTTATATTTCTGCGCGGAGCTCTAATTGTTTTTCTAAAATATATGTTGCCTATGTTAGTCTTTATAACACCAGTTGTCTGCCGGTGAAAATTCCGTGGAAATCTATTAAGCTATTTCGGAGATCAGCCTGAACAAACTGACAGACAGACAGCCAATATATATATATATATATATATATATATATATATGTGTGTGTGTGTGTGTGTGTGTGTGTGTGTGTGTGTGTGTGTGTGTGTGTGTGTGTATCTACGGAATTTTTTAATGTAATTTTCACCAACTTTCAGACGGCTGTTTGACTTAAAAATTTGTACTCGTATCACTGACCGAAGACAATACAATAATTAACAACTTTTTATAAGATACGCGTGACAAACGAGCACGCAGTCCACTTGATGGTAAGTGGCTGCTGTGACCCATAGACATCTTCATAGACATTGAGGACTGAGATGGAATGCCTGGTTTCCAGTTAAAAGGGTCTCCGATTCTCAAAACTCACTATACGAAATGATACGAAACACAGCAGCGTTAAGCTGCTGTTTTACGATAGTAATCCGTGAGGTCGTGGTCCTTCCCCGGTCGAGCCGACTCATTCGTCATCATCATCATCATCATTACAGCCCTTCACAAGTCCACTGCTGAACATAGGCCTCCCCCAAGTAATGCCACAAAGCACGGTCCTGAGCCACCTGCATCCATCGACTTCCTGCATGTCTTATCAGGTCGTCACTCCATCTAGTGGGGGGTCACCCTACACTACGCCTACCAGTATGAGGCTGCCACTCGAGAACCTTTCTTACCCATCGGTTATCTGTTCTTCGAGCTATATGGCCGGCCCATTGCCACTGCAGCTTATTGATACGTTGGGCTACGTCGGTCACTCTGGTTTTACTGCGGATATCCTCATTTCTGAGTCTATCACGCAGAGAAACTCCGAGCTTAGCCCTCTTCATAGCTCGCTGAGCGACTTTGAGCGTCCTCATACGGCCAGCAGTGAAGGACCACCTCTCAGATCCGTATGTCGTCACTGGCAACACGCACTGGTTATACACTTTAGTTTTCAGAGATTGAGGTATACCTGACGAGACGATGTGTCGTAATTTCCCGAACGCTGCCCAGCCGAGTTGAATCCGTCGATTGACCTCTCGGTCGAAGTTGGACTTACCTAGTCAGACTATTTGTCCCAGGTAAACGTACTCGTCAACAACTTCGAGCATAGTGCTCCCAACAACTACCGGCATAGGTGTGACATGGACTTTAAACATGAGCTTTGTTTTGTTCATCTTAAGACCTATCCGTTGGGAGACACCATTGAGGTCATTGAGCATAGTGCTAAGGTCCTCCAGCGATTCTGCCATAAGGGCTATATCGTCGGCAAATCGAAGGTGAGTGATGTACACGCCATTGATGTTAATTGTCCGTGTCCTTTCCAGTCCAGTAGCTTGAAAACGTCTTCCAACGCAGCGGTGAAGAGTTTCGGGGATTTCGGGGACTCATTCGTGCCACAACTATAGTACTAACATAGCTGCAGCATGGCTCTACCGCGAGAAGCTGCACTGCGAAATATGCAACGGCCTCACACAGCCCTCATTTCAGGGAGGGTTATATTACGCCGCTGCTATCGTAAATGTTAGCAGACTTCACAAGTCCTCAAAAACAGTGAGTGTTTTGCCCCCGAGGTACCAGGCTCCGTGACTGCGCGGCTATTATTATAATAACTTAACAAAAATAATTTTTTTGAATGTCTACAGTAGTTACTCAGTACAACACGTCAAAGCGAAGTAAAAAGCAATAAATTAAACTGTAAAGTGTACAAAAGTGTAAAGTGCATGGATCGGTCCAACCGTGCCATGTAGGATGAATCACAATCCAGGCTGTTCCGGGCCATAATTCATTCGGTGTCGTTTGACCGTTCCACTTTGTTGCGAACATACGGCCGCTTATTACGGTGCCTAACGCAACAGTAAAATTTCCAAAAGAAAATCAAAACAACTTTATAAACATAAAAGAAGACAATAGAATATTTTAATCAACATAGATTACAACGATGGTTTAGTCATATAGCTGTGACCAAAAGAATAAGGAAAGAGTGACAAAGCAAATTTATGTTGGCAGAAGTGAACGACAGAGTCGAAAGGAACATCCTAGGCGAAAGTTTATCGACCAAATTGGCGATATGTTGAAAATGGGCCAAATAAAGAATACCCTTAACCGATGAACATTTATGCGTAGGTATATGGATGTGGAAAAGGCGAGAGGGTGTGTCAGGATCGTGCCAAATGGAAGTCTGTAGTCTCTGCTTACCCCTCTGGATGACAGGCGTGAGTGTTTACGTATTTGTATTATGTATTACAAGAATACTTATTGAAAAACATTTAAGCGTAAGGTTTGCCTCATCTTAGTACTTTATGAGAGTACATAAATAGCACCCAAGTGCATTATTTGATTTAGGAAGGAAGGCGAGAATCCTACATATTATGTAGAATCGCAATAAAGTGAGCAGTACTAATTACTAAAAGCTATCATTTACATGTTTCTACTAGTCCGTGATCACTCTAATAAAAACAAAATAATTTTAGCCCACCTATTGAATTGAATGTCTTTATTGCAACAATCACAATAATTTATACATAATATTATATCAATATGACCCTAGCTCCTGTAAAAGGTTAACCTGATTAACAGGAGCTAGTTCCTTCCTATATTTTAAAAGCTATTGTTAAATAAAAATAAGCAAAACAAAAAGAACGTGTTTCTAAATTACATGCGTGCTTGCACGTTTGTGCGTGCGCGTGCGCGCGCATGCACGCGCGCGTGTGTGTGTGTGTGTGTGTGTTTGCGTGTGTGTGTGTGTGTATGCGTGTGTGTGTGTATGTGTGTGTGTGTGTTTTAAAATTTTGAAAAACTAATGTTAATATGCTAACTACGAGCAGGTATCATTCTAGTTCGATGTAACCGCAAACTTTTTCTTTTACGTACCTTGGTATTTCAAAAAAAGGTATCACTAATCGCTAGCGCTGGTGGGTCTACCATTTTTAAGTATAACTCAAACTTATGCTCTAAAAATTAAGTCCGACTACCGGTGTACTTATTTATTTATATCTAAGACAATAATTTTATCATTACATTAATTAAATGTTATGTCATCTGTTTTTTCATGTTAACATTTACGAATTTAATTTTTAAGTGTAATTAAATAGGTATATCGCGATAACTCCATAAAATTTTAACAATAACAGATCGTCACTAGAACACTAAAAAAGTACAAGTAAGGCTGGCAAACAAGTACACGAATCGCCTGATGTCATAGAGTAGTTTTCACGGACACGCAAGCAAATTTACTTCTTAATTCCATCGTATTTGCGTGCATTTTGAAAGAATGTTATTCCGTTTCAGTAAACAAGCCTATTAATTTTAATAATTATATCTTTTTATACTTAAGTGGATCATGTGGAACACTATAATGTCCTCGATTTAAAACTTACATCGGTTTGGCTGCCACCACTGAGGACTAAGATGAAATGCTTCATAACCAGTCAAAGATTCTCCGGTTCTCGTCAGTTACTATACGAAACACTATGAACACCTGCTTTTGTATCACTTAATATGCTTGTATGCGTTATCTTCCTGAGAAATATTCAATTTCGTTCAAAGTACCTGATATATTTTATTTAGTTTATGTATCCACCGGTTCCAAAGTAAATTCACACCTCTACAGAAAAGAACCGACAGAAAAAACACTGAGATCATTGACTAATTATAATTATACTATTGTTACCGAAAAAAACGTCGAGCGTTCATTCGCAATTTTCACCCGTACGCTGTCACTATCTCTTAAGCTTTTTACACTCGGCTAACATTGTCGGATATTGTTGATATATCGCTTTGTTCTAAAGTCTGCCTTATTTTAACGTTATTAAGAACTTGAACAGTTTGCTGGTTCAATTTTATGTTCGTATTTCTAAGCAATATCTTAGTGGTGTTGAGAGCACATTTTTCGCTTCTTTTATTTCGTATTTAGCTTTTAGAAAGACAAAATAATTTATTGTGGTTTATCCTACACTCTCTAATAATAAGATTTCGTATAAGCTTCTTTAAAAATGCTTTTGTTTCAGTCGTTTTAGATTTTGAAATACATATAAGACGCAGTATGGGGTTAAATTCTCGCCGTGAATTTCATACGTGAATGGATCGGCTCCACTGGGGAAAGTCTAAACTATCGCGAAATACCAGCGAAAATAGCAATTTAATACCGTCGTATGGTGTGTGTGCGTTTCCCGTAAAAGAGGTCTCCGGTTCTAAACCAGAGACCCCTTTTACGGGAAATGAGGCATTCCATCTTAGCCTCAGAGACAAAACATCTACATTTTGATTCTTAATCGAGGTTAGATGTATAGATCACAGCACCCACTTATCATCAAGTGGACTCTGTGCTCGTTTTTCACTTTGATTCTATATTTAAAAAATTGGAATCTTTGTCCATACGCCCTCCAGAAATGGCAGAAAGCCTGCAAGCCTGTGCTCAGTTAAGTATCTTTAACGTTTTAATTAAAATTTTATTAGACATTACTAAAATAATATATGATCTATTTTGCATGTGTTTTTTTTTTTTTGTAGCAGAGGGGGCACACGAGCGTACGGCTCACCTGATGGTAAGTGATTACCGCCGTCCATGTCATATAAAACAGAAAATTACGATGTTATTATTTAATTTCCTACGGGTTACTATAGGTGGGGAAGTTGATCACTTATTAAGTAATCTACGAAAAAAAAATTAAATATATGATATGAAATAATGATGGAAACTAAAGGTGTACTAGTGGCAGTCTCGTACCGGTTAGCAAAGTCAAGGGGGGCACCCCACTAGATGGAATGACGACCTGCTAATACATGCAAGAATTCGTTGGAGTGTTTTATTGAATTCCTTATTGGAAGTCTCTGTTCGGCAGCAGCCTTGTAATGATTACGATGATGATGATGATGATGATTACAGAAAATAATCGGATGAGACAAACAATAAAATATTATATCGGAAGTCGAACAAAATTCCATAGTCTGTATATGTCCTTACATTGATTTATAACTCAATGTGTCCTTATCACAATTAGAAAGCACTAAATCAAAACGGTACACCATATATACAAACAAAGTACCACAGTCCCACGTTTATTTAAAACCGCCATGTCTTAACGTAACCACATTACATAAGTAGGTACTAGGTACTCCATTTTTAGTGAGTAGATTCCATTTTAATCAATTTTTTTATCTATTTCCATTCACTGAGCAAAATTATTACTTAGTGGATTGCGGATTGCATAAGTTACGGCCGAATCATTCGGCCACAAAATAGTAATCTAGCCTGACTGTCTCGTTGGTCTAGTGGTTGTAGTAATGTGACTGCTGATCATGGGGTCCTGGATTCGAATCTCCAGTTGGACCCAAAAAATCTATCATTGAGTTTTCCGTCAAGAAATTTTCAGTTTCAGTGCCTCAGAAAGCACGTAAAGCCGTTGGTCCTGCGACTGACCTTTCTCCGGTCGTGTTGGCTTACCGTCGCATCGGTAATGAGAGTGAGGGAATAAAGAGTGCACCTGTGCTTGCGCATACACTTGGGCAATACAATCCAGTCCTGCGAAACTCGGTCTGGAGGACATTATCATTATTAATAATCTAACCTACGACCAAGTGGACGTCTGAGTACATACTCTATGCCAACACGTAAAAATTAATTCAAACTGCAATCTATTATAAAGTTAATCGTAGTCCTCAGATAAAAATAGGCCTCACCCATTGCGTCATAGGGGGATATTGGCCATAGTCCCACGGGATGATATGGGGTAGTGGGAAAAACTTACGCTGCCTCTACCCTTATAAAACTAACTCATTTGCGCTCACAAGTTTGTAAAATTTTTAAAATGTAGGGAAAGAGTAAAAGTAAAGTAAAGTTACAATATCTTCTAGTTATAGTTCTAGTTAGTTATATATAATAGTTCTAGTCTTCAAAATATTTTTTTCTTATTTCTCTGACATGCAGGTTTCCTCACGATGTTTTCCTTCACCGCCGAGCACGTGGTAAATCAGCACTTAAAATTGCAATTAACAATTTCATTGGTGCCGGCGGGAATCGAACCCGGTTTGTTCGCGTATTGTGAAATTTACAGCGAGCGCTAACCATCTGAGCTACCACGGGAAAGAGTAGTGGAATATAATTTATAATTTTTTTAATTAAAATGATGAGTTACAGCAAAAAGCTTTGGAATATAACTAATTTATCCAGTTAAGTATTCACTTAAATTAAATAGTCAGTTAATGGAATGGATATGATTCCATTAAAGTAAAATAATATAACATTAAACATCCTATTATTTTATCAGACAACAGAATATTAAATGCGTAATCCACCAATAAATTAAAATCAAAATAAGAACTTTGAAACTACATTGTTTTAAACTGTAATTGTACTAATTTATTTTATTTTTGTAGAGTCAAAAGACAGGACGCTTGGCCTCAGTCCACTTTTAAAAAAAAACATGACTCCATTACTATGCACTTTCAAAGTTCACGCAACAACATCACTTTTTTATTCACGTAATATTATAAATAATAATGAACACACGAAACTCACATATATCCCTGTCGAGTACATTTTCAGTGTTGGACGACTCGCCTGCAATTTACTTGTGATGTCACAACAAGTGAGTCTGCCATTTTATAGAGAAGTGACAGTTCCTAATACAAATATTCGCGCTGTTTTATTTTCCTTACAATGTACAAATCCAATTATATTAGATCTTCAACGTCATTACTTCAGTAAACGGTAAGAGGTCTTAGAGCTTGGTTCATCCTTTTTGTCTTTTCTGTATAACGACCAGTATGTTATAAACCTCAATTCTCTTTTCGCATTTTACATTTATGGATCATTCTATGTGGTTAGTTATATTATCGACTAGCCTATCGTTTTTGATACAACATTCGCCAACTATCATTAGATACAGCCATGTACTTTTCACATTTGTTGATGTTGATTTTTTGTTGAAATGTAGAGGAAGTTGTAATGTGTAATGGAAGCAAAACATATGCGTGACTTTTTCGGCTTAGAAACAACCAGTTCCTGTCGTGCAGTCGTTGCAAGCGTGGCAACTGTAGCAAATATATCCCTAACAGGCAATCAATGAGGGAAGCCTAGGTTTAGCAGTGGACTTTAATTAGCCTTTAACAATAACTGTTCTCATTACTGATTCTGACCACGTTGACAAGTTACGAAATTATCAGATAGAAAAACATAGAAATTATAACTTTATGGCATCATAGCCAGCTGAACAGCATTGGAAATTTAAATAAAACTAGTCTTTTACGGATTTTATCGCGTATATTAAATAATTTTATATCCCCGTTGTTTTGAGCACTTTACAGCACCAATGGTCACGGTGGGGTCTGAGGTGGTCGACGTCGCAATGTCATCGTTATCCACGGCTACCTCCAGATTAAATTTAATAATTTTTGTTACGATATAAGCAGTATGAATTATAATATCTTGATCTCTTGCAGTATGCTTGTGTTGGAATTTAATTTTAGGAATTGGTGTTACATAGCGAGGAGTGTGATCTATCTTATCTGATGTAGTGACGGCGGCGGTCATGTACGTGTTCACAGACTGCAGACTTCCCGGAGCGTCGATTCTTCACATAGATGACGTGATTGATGCTGATCCCCTCAAAGGACATTTTGCGAGGTTATTAAAATCAAAAACGTCCTAATTTAAATTGAGAAGATGGCTGGGTGCTACCATCAACTCGGGATCCTATAATTAACAAAATTGAATTCGAACTCAAGCCTACAACTGCAAGACATCATGCCAATCATTTATTCTTTGAGTGTCCTAATCTTTCTCTCTCCCTCTATGATATTCTGCCCAATTACGTCCCGCTTACGGTAAATTTCTAATATTTAATGTCCCTAGTGTATAATCCCCTTGTAAATATTTTGTGTGATTTTATTTGTATTTATACGAGCTAGTATAGTTGTAGCACAAATGGGTCGGCCCGACCGAGGAAGGACCACGCTATCTCAGAATACCAGCGTAAACTAGCAGCTCAATGCTGCTGTGTTTAGTACGGTGAGTGTAGAGAACCGGAGACCCTTTTTACTGGAAACGAGGCATTCCATCATAGTCCTCACTGGTGACAACACATCTGCATTTTGATTTATAATCGAGGATAGATATAAATGTCTATGGGCCACAGCAACCACTTACCATCAGGTGGACTGTGTGCTCGTTTGCTATTACACACACAGGATAGTAACGTACAACCGACCGCCCAAAATATGTTACGAAGAGGCCATGGGGACAGCTTTCCTAGCCCCAGCAGTGGATCTGATCTATGGCACCGCCGGCAACCAAATTCAGCCGCGCAGGGTGCAGCATGTGGCACCTCGCAATAACGACACTATTCTTCCCCATTCGCACCCCCCACCCCCCACCACCGCACACTAGCGTAACGAAAGCCTATTCATTAGCTTTGAACACACTCAGGTTGTAATTAGACCATAAACATATTACCGCACATACATATTTCACTGCTATGCTGTACGCCATACGAAGGACGCAGCAAATCGTTTGAATGCGTAGAATATCGACAACAAAGCGGTGAAGACCAGCCGACCGCCTAGTTGTCCGATGATGGAAAGATGGAGGAATTAAATCATGTAATTCCTGTTGACACTCCACGAAATGCATCCTGAAGTAGGTATAGATAATAATAATAGGATAGACTAATTTTAACCAAATCAAGATCATCAATAATTGTAAGTTATTGGAGTGAAATTCTTAAGGCTGATTTTACTCTCACGCCGATCGTCGGCGCTGATCGTCAGCGCGTAGCTTGTCAGCGCCGACCTGTCAGCTCGAGTCGTTTTAGTCTCACGCCGATTACTGCCAGGTACAGTCACGATGTCGGTTG
The DNA here is from genome assembly GCA_036936625.1 of Parnassius smintheus behrii. NCBI lineage: Eukaryota > Metazoa > Arthropoda > Insecta > Lepidoptera > Papilionidae > Parnassius > Parnassius smintheus. The sequence continues at coordinate 3,108,479 of JAUPFT010000022.1, read as the reverse complement.
TAATCAGCTCGAGTCGTTTTAGTCTCACGCCGATTACTGCCAGGTACAGTCACGATGTCGGTTGTAATCAGCTCGAGTCGTTTTAGTCTCACGCCGATTACTGCCAGGTACAGTCACGATGTTGGTTGTAAAAATTATTGCTGCGTATTATTTATGGAAAAAAAGACAACCTAAAAGAAGACAATATGTTCATCCGTTTCTTGCTCAGAGATTACTTAGTGGAACATTTATCTCATTATATGGAGAGTTGAGCTCTGATGAATACAAATTCTTTAACTACTTTCGCATGTCATCAAAAAGTTTCGACGAGCTTCTAGTGAGGTTACAGGATAAGCTATGCCGTAACAGCTTACGGCGTGCACCCATACCACCGATTGAACGTTTGGCTGTTACTTTAAGGTAAGCTTCAAACAAAACAAGTTCGATACGATTAGAAATTAAGAAATATTAATTCTACTTTTCATCTCAATTACGACGAAAATGAATAAAATATTTTTGTATTTATTTAAGTACCTCGCTGTGTTTATATTTTGAAACTGGAATATTTACTTGTAAAAGGTGTGTAAGTTTGGTAAATAAATTAGCAAAATAATGAAAGTATGTAATCATATTGTTATTTATTAATTATCATAATTGTATACATTATTAAATTAACAAAAATTTTAAAAATAATCATATTTATTTATTGATGTTCATTATTATCACACACAGAATTATTGGTTGTCTGATATCCTGTTTGTGTCTGATACCCTGCCATTTGTGTTTGATACCCTGCCGTTTCGGTCTGGTAGTCGTTTGGTGTCTGCAATGTACTCGTATGGGGCCTATATTCATCAGGAGAAGTGACATTTTCTATTGACGTTAACATACTGCTAGGTGTTTGGTACATATTTTGAATATCCTTAGCTACTTTTAAGACTCTTGTACGAAACTCCAACATTTTGATAAAGATCAAAACTATTCAAAATTGGGCTCAACGAAGAAAAGAAAGCCAGGTCATCACTAATGAGGTCAGGGGTCTGTTTGCTTAACAAAACTAACAATTCTTTTTCAAATTGTGAAGTTTGTTGGGGAGATTGGCGCTGTGTATTTTTTCGCTTTTGTGACCATGGCCTTTGCGTTACTGTAGTATTATCATTGACGTACTGCGTGACAGTTCTTCTGTCTGTAAGAGCGGTTTCTTCAGTAGCATTAATTTGCTCTCCGTATTCCTGCGTAACAGAAGCAGCATTATCCAGTTCCTGCAACGACTCTTCAACTACGTTTTCATCATTTACTCGATCCAAAAACCTTAATTCTTCGAAAAACATATATTTCGAGATTTGAGCGCCACTTCCAGAAGGCGTATTTTTCATACGTGTCTTCGTTCGGAAATAGGCATCTCCCGCCGTTTTCCACCGCTGCTGGATAAGTTTGTCTAAAACAATAACAATATTTTATTTTACAGATTTTTGGCTACGGGTCAGTCCTATACGGATCTACAATATTCATTCAGGATCGGAACATCCACCATCAGTCTAATCGTGAATGAGGTTTGTTCAGCCATTTGGGAAGTACTACGCGATGAATGTTTGCCAACAAGGAGCACTGAAATGTGGCAAGAAACTTATGCAGGATTTCTTCAAAATGCTAACTTTGCCAACTGTATTGGGGCGATTGATGGTAAACATATAAGAATTATTAATCCTGTAGGAGGGGGATCCATGTTTTACAATTATAAGCACTTTTTCTCCATAGTTCTCCTAGCAATGTGTGATGCAAATTATTGCTACACTTACGTAAACATTGGAGCTTATGGAAAAGATTCGGACTCCTCTATTTTTAAAGACAGTGCACTGTTCCGAAGCTTAGAAAACAACACGTTAAATATGCCTGGACCAAACCTCTGCCCGGCACAGATGTACCTGTTCAACATGCGATTGTTGGCGATGGTGCTTTTGGCATATCTAAGTACGTAATGAAACCGTATAACATGAATCGTAAAAAAAGATATTTAATTATCGATTAAGTCGTGCAAGAAGATACATTAAATCCACATTTGGCATTATGTCAAATAAATTTAGAGTATTTCATACTCCCATGAGTGTCAGTTTGCCAGTTGTAAAAAATATTGTAAAGGCATGTTGCATTTTGCATAATTTTATAAGAGTGCGAGACGGTTTCATAGTTGAAGATATGCTTACACTTGAAGGCATGGTTGATGTGCAACACAATATTCGTAATAAAATAAATAACAGATTAGGGAACGCGTTGCGAGAACATTTTGCTGAATACTTTCTGACGCCAACAGGCAGTGTGCCCTGGCAAGACAGATATATATTTTAGATACCTACCGATGTATATACATATATATTACAATATATTGGATAAATCACTCTATACAAAATTTTCAATACGTACTGCTATAATAGCCTACACCTTCGAGTTTTTCAATAAAATCAGACTTACCCAAAATGTCTTTTTCATTTTGTGGTACATCTGCAAATAATGCAACCACAATATCACCCCAAGCCTTTACTGATCCGAAGCATCCCATAAACATCTTTTCAATCTTACTTCATCGATTACACGGCCAGTGTCTATATCTCGATTTTGCGACATGACAGTACTCGTCGGTGCGTGCGTTCGGCGTGACAATGCGACGCTCACTATCACTACTTTGTGCAGGCGCGTCAGCTATCAGCGCTCAGTGGCGCCGACGGTAGATGCGTACGGTCGCGCGCGGCTCGGCGCCGACGCATGTCAGCGCTGAGGCATCAGCGTGACTTAGGAACGTTTCCTTTAATTACATACATTTTGATACATATTGATCTGTCAGCGCCGACGATCAGCGTGCGGTCAGCGTGAGTCTAAAACCAGCCTAAGACATTCACATCCCTGTTCGACATAGTAGTAGATATGAAATCTTTGGCACCTTTGACGCCATCTATTTTATTTGCTTAAAAACGTTACCTACACACTAGGATTTTCTCGTGTAGTGTGGGGGCAATTTAAATACATAATTTTCACAAATGCGAACATTCAGACCGAGAACAATGTTTTGTAGGCCATACAAACACATAAATACTTGTTCCGCGAAATTCGAACCCGCGGCCCTCAGCGCTGCAGCCCATTGCTAAGCTGCCACACGGAGCCGTCAATTGAGGGCTCTTTGTTAATTAGATTTCGAGTGTCGAACAACAATATTTCTCAAAACCTAAAGAATACTTTCACATCAAATGTCTGATCAGTAGGGTTCCCAAACCCCCCGAATTGCCCGGGAGACTACGGTGATAATGATTAATCTCCCGACCGATATAAAGATTACATCATCTTTTTTCTTCAATGTCGGCCGTGGTAGCTCAGATGGTTAACGCTCGCTGTAAATATAATAGAACGCGAGTAACCCGGGTTCGATCCCCGCCGGCACCAATGAAATTGTTAATTGCAATTTTAAGTGCGGATTTACCTCGTGCTCTTCGGTGAAGGAAAACATCGTGAGGAAACCTGCATGTGTGAGGAATAAAAGGAGAAAAAATATTTCGAAGACATGTGAAGTTCGCCAACACGCATTGGGGCAGCGCGGCGGACATTTCCTTACCCTAAAATCCTCTCAGAAATGAAGGGAGGCATGTGCCTAGCAGTGGGACGTATATAGGCTGTAATTTTACTTTACTTTACTTTTCTTCCATAATTTAACCTCATTAAATTTCAATAATATTTTTTGTATATTGTAAAGATATTGCACGCAAATATAATGGTAGAATGTAAGGTCTCATTAATAAATAACATCATTATAATATTATGTACTACATTCTGGCAATGAATAAGTTCGAATTTGAATTTGACCTGCCGGGTGTAATATTTTCTCCGGTTTTTCTAAAAATTATGTGCATCCGTCGCTCGCACTCGATTTGCGAAATCGACAAATATTAGATGTTGCTCAAAAGCAAAGTAAATATAAATTATTAAAATATTGACATTTTCTTCCCCCCCCCCCTCCCCCCACGTATTCCATTACAAAAATTCTCCGAGTTGGTCCTTTAGAGAGTTGGTAACCCTACTGATCGGAGATACGGCGAGTACAAAAAGGTAACAGATATAGAAATAATTATCGTTACACAACGGCGGACACCGCTACTTTTACCGGAACACACGTACCCACATTACACAGTGTAAGTCTAGTAATGATCAGCTATTGTTCATTGTTACAGCGTTATTTATATTTTTAAGATTTAGGAATGGGGAATTATTGTGGACGTAGTATTTATTTCCGGCTGTCTATTTGATCTACAGTGGCCTATTGTCTGTGAGCTAATTTTCATGACAATACTCATTCATAAATAATCCACAATAATCGCAGTTGCTTATAGTGAAGGTTGGTTTTAATATGTACAATATATACGCTTTTGTCAAAAAAAGTACAGATATATTTTATAACTGTATCAAGGCTTTATTGAATAATTTTCATATCTCAATATGATCTGATTTTTGTTATAGAATAGGGGTGACAAACGAGCCCACATTCCACCTCGTGGTAATTGGATGCTGTGACCCGTTGACATCTACATTTATCCTCGATTAAGTATCAAAACGCAGGTGCGTTGTCACCCTTGTGGACCAAGATAGAATAACTCGATTCCAGTTAAACAGGTCTCCGGTTCTCTACACTCATCATACGAAACACATCGGTATTAAGCTGCTATTTTACGCTGATATTTTGTGAGAGCGTTGTCCTGCCCCGGTAGAGCCGACCCATTCGTGCTACAACCATAATATAGCTGCAGCGCGACTCAACCACGTATGAAATTACCAATTACCGCAAAGGTTTTTATAGGTTGTTAAATAAGGAATATGACTATTATTAATGTGATAAAGATTAAATAACTAGCTTTTATCTATGTTCATCATCATTAATACAGCCTTACAAAATTCCGCTACTGTATGCCTATACTCCATTTATTTTCTCATAAAAAAAAAGTTAAGTTACAGCCTACATACGTCCCACTGCTGGGCACAAGCTTCCCCACATTTCTGAGAAGGTTTTAGCGCAAGGAAGTGTCCGCCGCGCTACCCCGATGCGTGTGGCGAACTTCACATCATCATCATCATCATCATCATTACAGCCCTTCACAAGTCCACTGCTGAACATAGGCCTCCCCCAAGCAACGCCACAAAGCACAGTCCTGAGCCATCTGCATCCATCGGCTTCCTGCATGCCTTACCAGGTCGTCACTCCATCTAGTGGGGGGTCGCCCTACACTACGCCTACCGGTACGAGGCTGCCACTCGAGAACCTTTCTTACCCATCGGTTATCAGTTCTTCGAGCTATATGGCTGGCCCATTGCCACTTCAGCTTACTAATCCGTTGGGCTATGTCGGTCACTCTGGTTTTACCGCGGATATCCTCATTTCTGAGTCTATCACGCAGAGAAACTCCGAGAATAGCCCTCTCCATAGCTCGCTGAGCGACCTTGAGCGTACTCATACGGCCAGCAATGAAGGACCACGTCTCTGATCCGTAAGTCATCACTGGCAACACGCACTGGTTGTACACTTAAGTTTTCAGAGATTGAGGTATACCTGACGAGAAGATGTGTCGTAATTTCCCGAACGCTGCCCAGCCGAGTTGAATCCCTCGATTGACCTCTCGGTCAAAGTTGGACTTACCTAGTCGGACTATTTGTCCCAAGTAAACGTACTCGTCAACAGCTTCGAGCATAGTGCTCCCAACAACTACCGGCATAGGTGTGACATGGACATTAAACATGAAGACCTATCCGTTGGGAGACACCATTGAGGTCATTGAGCATAGTGCTAAGGTCCTCCAGCGATTCTGCCATAAGGACTATATCGTCGGCAAATCGAAGGTGAGTGATGTACTCGCCATTGATATTAATACCGTATCCCTTTCAGTCCAGTAGCTTGAAGACGTCTTACAACGCAGGGGTGAAGAGTTTCGGGGATGTAACGTCACCCTGTCTAACACCTCTCTGCAGTTGGATAGGTTTCGAACTCTGGTTCTGTACTCGAATAGCCATCGTAGCCCTACTGTACAAACACTTCAGCACTTCGATATACCGACAGTCAACTTGGCACCGCTGAAGGGACTGTAGCACCGCCCAAATTTCGACGGAATCAAAGGCTTTCTCATAGTCCACATACGCCAGGCAAAGTGGCAGATTGTACTCTTCGGTCTTCTGTTCAATCTGCCGCAGGGTATGTATGTGGTCTATGGTACTGAAGCCTTTTCGAAAACCAGCTTGTTCGGGAGACTGGAAGTCGACGAGTCTGCGTGCGAGACGATTCGTAATGACTCTCGAAAACAGCACGTAGACGCGGCTCAGAAGGGAAATCGGTCCGTAGTTCTTCAAGAGAGCGTTGTCGCCTTTCTTAAAGAACAAGACCACCGCGCTCCACGCCTCCGGAGTAGTGCCACCATGCAGGACGGAATTGAAGAGCTTCTGAAGGACTTCAAGTACCGGTGTTCCACCCGATTTCAGAAGCTCCGCTGTAATTCCATCCTCGCTCGGGGACTTGCCGTTTTTAAGGTGCTGGAGAGCCATTCTAATCTCGCTCAGACTGACGTCCGGGATATCATCGGAATAGTGTCGGATAAGACTTGCTCTTGGATCGTTACTCACACTTGCGTGTGGCTCCAACGATGATGTGTACAGCTGCCCATAGAACCTCTCAATCTCACTCAGAATCTCACGTGTCCCGGAAACGATGCTGCCACACTCAGTCTTCAGCTTTGACAGTTGGCTCTTACTGGCAGACAGATCTCTGGCAAAGACTTTGGAGCCCTGATTCCGCTAAATCGCTTCTTTAATACGAGCAGTATTAAAGTTGCGTAAGTCTCGCCGCATGCATTTGGAGATCTGTCTGTTCAGTTGCCTGTATGCTGTCAAATCTGTTGACGATTGCAGCCTCATCTCCCGTCCGACAGCCATGAGATTAAGATTGTGATCGGAGAGTTTTTGTGTTCTTCTGCGGCGGGTCTTGCAGAACTTAGCTCCGACCGCATGGACAGTTTCCACGAGCTTGTCATTCATATCGTCCACTGCATTGCAATCTTCTAGGCACTGAAAGCGGTTACGTAACTCGAGCTGAAAAGTCTCGGGATTGTGGATTAGAGCACGAGGGGGACGGAGCGTTGACTTCATCAGACGAGACCTCTCCAACTTAACGTTTAGGTGCAGTGTGCCTCTAACCATTCAGTGATCGCTGCCGGTTTTCACCCTTGCGATCACTGAGACATCACTGAACAATCTGGTCGTCATAATGAAGTCAATCAAGTCGTCATAATCAAGTCAATCATTTTTTGTCGAACCGTCGCGGCTCGACCAGGTCCACTTCCTGTAGGGCCGCTTCTGGAAGAAAGAGTTCATCATAAAGAGTCCCTCTTTCTCCATAAAGTCAGCCAGCTGCTGGCCCCTACGGTTCCGTTTCCCTATACCTGTATGTTTGTTAATTTGTTAAATTTGCTATACCTGTTAAATTTAACTTTAGCTCACAGCCTTCTCTTGTGCCTAGTTTTGCGTTGAAGTCTCCCATCAACACCGTGTAGTGGGTTTTGGAGGAATGCATGGCTCTAGAAATATCCTCATACAATTCCTCCACCTCATCATCGGGATGTGCCGAGGTTGGTGCGTAAACCTGTATGACCTTCAGCGAATACCGTTTGGTGATTCTGAGTATCAGGTACGCGACCCTCGTCGACACACTCCCAATATTTACAACGTTGTTGACGAGAGACTTGTGAACGATAAATTCGACACCTCCTTGGGACAGATGGTCGCCCTCCCGGTGGTAGAAGTTGCCGGACTCGAGGATGACCGTGTCCTCCCTCTCTCTTCGGACCTCGGATAATCCAATAATATGCAAGCGCAAACTTGTCTACCTGTTCTTCCAACTCCTATCTTCTCGTCAGTCCTCATGGTGCGTGCGTTATATGTTGTCAGGTCGAGTCGTCGTAGGTGGCAATCGAACCTCCACCGGAGATTCTTAGCACCCCCTGACCCGCCGTTACCATGGTCGCCACCGTAGCCAGGAATAGCGGGTCCGCCGGGGACTGGGGGCCGTGTATTTGCGTCGTTGCTCATAGGAGGATATTTGCCATAGTTGCCACGCTTGGCGAGCAGGTTGGCAACCACAGTTTTTTATTATGTTATTGTTGTTATCAGGAAGATGCTGCTGCCCATCTCCTGCCTGTGTCCCTCTGTCGCCTCTTACGACACCCACGGGAAGATATGGGGTAATGGATATTCTCAACCGCCACTACACGGCAACTTCACATGTCTTCGAAATATTTTTTCCTTATTCCTCACACATGAAGGTTTCCTCACGATGTTTTCCTTCACCGCCGAGGACGTGATCAATCAGCACTTAAAATTGCAATTAACAGTTTTATTGGTGCCGGCGGGGATCGAACCCGGGTTGCTCGCGTTCTGTTATATTTACAGCGAGCGTTAACCATCTGAGCTACCACGGCTCTATTTTCTCATAGTTATTATCAATATAAATGCCGCTTCCCAAGTCCTGTTTCAGTTTTTTATAAACAAATCTAGTTTTTAATTCGTAAATTTTAATTTGAATAAAACTATATTAACGGATTTTGTAGCGTTTAATTTTACTTATAACCCTATTGACGAGGAAGCCCACTCCACCCATGGAAAGATCATGTCTAAAGTGACCATTTATTTTTTTCCTCAGAGCGGGACACCTTTAAAATTATTATAGTTTTAATACTTTCGACTGCCTTTTTGATCCAATGGTCTTAAACACATTTGCTGCTCATGTGATCCCAGGTTCGAAACCCAAGTTGGGCTAAGAATCATTTATTGGGTTTCGGAATATTGATTTCGAACTTATTGAAGTTGGCGGGTTATACCCCCGTGCCTCCAGAAGCACGTAAAGCCGTTGGTCCTGCACCTGATCTCTCCCTCGTCGTCTCGGATTACCATTCCATCGGACTATAAGAGTGAGGGAGTAAGGTAGACCTGTGCTTGCACATTCTCTTGAGTAATATACTTAATCCTGTCTTGCGCAGATTGCTATTCTCCGTTGAGAATGGCCGCCGTTACCAAAGTTCAATCTGGAATCCTTTATTATAGTTTTAAAAATAAAGCACATAGTTGTTTGAATCTTTTAATTATCAAAAGTGAGAATGAGAACTTAGAATCATATAAAATCTGGCTGCAAGCTTTTTAATGTTTTCTGAACAACAAATAAATACTAATTAGAAATAACTTATGTTATTTGATAATTTATTGTAGATTAATAAAAAATTGTCACTTCGTAACTTTAAGTTCAAAAGTGTAGCTTAGCTTTTCAGAATAATCACGTAATTATCCTGACCATGCTGACAAACCTGGTACGCGCGGTGTAATAATGATGGCACGGGTGACAGAGTTTACATGATGCTACGCTTTTGTTTGTCAAAGCGGGACATTTTTACGTAATTTGGGGACAGCGAGACACAAACTTTTGAATCCGGACCGTCCGTCTCAGATTTGGATATTTTTGGCCTGACCAGAGAACTGATAGGGTTATTCCGCCATCTGTCGGATGCCACTTCTTGTTCTTTTTTTTGCTTTTGGCTTTAGTCGCCTTGTACGACATCCACGGAAGCAGGCAGGGCAGGCAGGTGGCAAGATTCTAACGCCGCTGCTACACGGCAATGAACGCAATGAAAAAATGCAACGGAAATGGCAACAGAATACTTTATGCAGAGGTATATAGAGGTAAGAGCATAATTATGCTTTCTACTTATGTTTTGCAATGATTAAAAAATTGTTATATGGAGGTTTTTACAAAAGTTTTTCGTGATTTCAAGGTATATGGCCAGTTCTAAGGGATTTCTAAGAATTTGTTAAATCGAGGATATCATTATATTGAGGTTCGTTGTAGCTAGGTTGTACTGTATTACCAAATATTTATTTGTGTGTTGATGCCTATTTTTAACAAACACACCCCGCGCAGTCCGTTTAGGTTATCGTAATTTCTGTTCTCAATCATGTTGAAGAACGTAGGTGTGATAATGTGACACTTTTTTATGTAGTCCCGTTGGGTTTCTTGCTGATTCTTCCCAGGGCAGGGGTTTTTTCCGAACCAGTGGTAAATAAAAATAACTTTCAATTAGTATTATGCAATAATCTATTTTGAATAAAATCATTCTTTTCATTTCATTTATGGGGCATTAACTCCATGTTCAAAGCAAGGATTTTAAATTCTTTAAAATCGTAAAGGATTGTCCGATTTCGCCTACGAGTATCAATTCAAAACAGTCTCACTACCTTCTCACATTCTTAACAACTAACACCTGGGAAAGAAGTGGTCACTGTTTGTAAATGTTTTTACACTTCAATGTATAAATTACAAGAGGTCAAAATTTTGCGGCATTAAAAGGAAAAGGGGTGATATTAAACATGAAATTATTTTTCTGTTCCGATATATTCTCCATTAACCCTGATGATACATTTCTCATACCGTTCAAATAATTTATTTATAGCTATTTCCAAACATGAGAAAAAAGAGCTTCCGAAAGAAATTTACAAATGACGAAGCAGTGAAGTCGGCAGTTTCCCTGGTGTTGCAGATGTTCGAGAGCGACAGTAAGCACTTACCATCAAGTGGGCCGCATGTTCGTTTACACCCTCTTCTATAAAAAAAGTAGAACTTCTTACTCATTTGCCACTTAAATCAACCAAAATAGTTTATATAAATATATTTTTCTATCGTTGTATTTATTAAAAGGCAATGGGAAAGAAAAAGCACGCAATAGAAAAATAAAAGATAGTAATACTAAGTGTTTATTAAAAATAATTATGTACAGCGTCTACACAATGAAAACTAGAAATGAGCGGTCAATCTGTCTATCTCGTAGAGGTCCGCCATTATCTCCTCAACTTTGGTGCCGATTTTCTTTGCGATCTGCAACAAAATATATACATTTATTACCAATATTTTTCATAGTATACGTGGTAGAGCCATACTGCAGTTATATTAGTGGTATAGTTATAGCACGAATGGGTCGGCTCGACCGGGGAAGGACGGCACGCTCTCACAGAATACTAGCGTAAAATAGCAGCATAAAGCTGCTGCGTTTCGTAAGGTCGATGTAGAGATCCGGAGACCCTTTTTACTGGAAACGAGGCATTACATCTTAGTTCTCACTTGTGACAACGCATCTGCATTTTGATTTGTTATCGATCGAGGATGGATGTAGATGTCTATGGGTCACAGCAACCACTTACCGTCAGCTAGACTCTGTGCTCCTTTGTCACCTTATCCTATAAAAAATATAGTATAAAGGTGACAAACGAGCACGCAGTCCAACTAATGGTAAGGGGATGATATGGCTAACAGACATAGTTTACATTCATCTTTGATTTAAAATCATGCATGCATTTGAAACGTTGTTACTGAACCAACCTTTTGAATAACTTCAGTGATTCGAATCAGTGAGTCACTTCCGTAGAGTTACACACGCCTACGTCTTTCAAATATTTAGGTCATTTTATTGCCAATGATCTGAAAGACAATGTAAATATTTAGAGGGGGCGCAGGGCTCTTGCGGTCAGGAGTAACATGCTGGCCCGTAGATTTGCACGATGTACGGACCTAGTTCAAATTACCCTATTAAAGGCATTCTGCCAGAGTACTAGTACTTGGTGTAATTGATCCATAAATACTAGTAATCTATGGATCAATTACACCAAAAGGTCGCAGGATGTTCCGCGTGTTCAATATAATAACGCTTTCAGAATGTTGTTGGGGTTGCCTCGGTACTTTAGTGCGTCGGAAATGTTTGCGCAAGCTCGCACGGACGGCTTTTCTGCGATAAGACGCAAGAAAACAAATTCGCTGCTAAGAAGGGTGAGAGAAAGTCACAACAGTATTTTAAAAACAGTAGCAGAGAACTATAACTCTCCGATTTTGAAAGTTCGTCCGCACATTTATGTTTACTAACACTACTTTGTAAGTCATTTGTTACTAACACTACTATGGAGTAATGTTAGTCCGAAATAATATTATTATTATAACAAATTGAAAATCTCAGAATTGACAACGCATCTGCATTTTACCTCATCCGAGATGATCCGTTTACCATTTCTGAATTATCCAGGATCTATTTACCACGTTTGAATAAAAAGTAAACAAAAAAAAAAAGACATGTGGCACTCGGGGACTGCCGCGGTAAAGCTATTGCATAGCATTTTGTATCAACTTATGCAATTATAATTATTTATTTATATTATTTATGCAGTATTTTTTCTTTGATATTCATTCAAGTTTTTTCTTTGATATTAATTCAAGTTACACTTTTTGAGCGTGGTGACCGATAAGAAAACTATTTTTTTCTTTTATTGAATAAACGAGAAGTTAATATTCTTTAAAATATTTTTATTTTCTTACAATACATGTAGGTTATCCAGGAATTTTGATCAGAAACTATACTACCATAAACCTAATTATAACTATATAACTAGGTTTATGGTAACTGAATTACATACATAAACACTCACGCCTGTCACCCAGAGGGGTAGGCAGAGACTACGGACTTCCATTTGGCACGATCCTGACATACCTCTTTCGCCTCCTTTACATCTATATATCTACGCATACATGCTCGTCGGTTAAGGGTACTTCTAACGTGGCCCATTTTCAAAATATCGCCAATTTGGTCGATAAACTTTTTCCTAGGGCGTCCCTTCCCGACTCGGCCGTTTACATCTGCCATATAAATTTGCTTTGTCACTCTTTCCTCATTCATTCTTTCCACATGACCAAACCACCGAAGCATTCCTTTCTTAATCCTGGTCACAACATCATCTAACTGAATTAAGAAACATAATTTTGAGACTTGATATCCTCTAAATGTCTGGAAAATATCGAATCAATGGTGGTCCCATACTTTGTTGTGAATTCTTGTGGATCATTATTCATTTTCATATTCAATATTTCCGAAAGAAAAGTAGCATTGTGTCTAAAAGAGATAGAATCAGTTACGAGCAGTCAGCAGCTAGGCTACACGCATACGTCCAATCGCACGCACACAAACCCCGTGCCGAAGTCCGCCGAACTTAAACGACGTTAGACGAAGTTAGGTTTTGGGGTCTTAGTTTTTTTCGTAACGGAATTTCTAGATTCGGTCGCCGCGCTCATAGCCCGCGATAAAAGCTATGCAATAGCTTAAAAAACTTGCAGCCTTCGGGTTGCAGAACCAAATACAGCATACACTTAACATCAGTAGTCAATTTAAAATGATCTTAATATAAAGAAATAAATCAACAAAATAAACAACAACTCACATCGTGCCTCTCGGCGCTCGGCATCGACGGATACAGCGCTATGAGATCACCGTCCAGCATCCCCCTAGCTGGACCACCGCTAATCGTTTTTCGTGGATTTTTGTAAGTTCTGTAACATAGTTAATGTTATTGATAAGTTACATTTAAATAGCTATAAATAAATATATTATTTAAACTTAAATTACATAGCCAAAATGTGCCAAGCTGAACAAAAATAAAACTATGGCTATTAATTAAAATAAAACAAACAAAGAATATTATAGTAATTCAAACTATTAACATTTCATAGTAGTTGTTGAAACATAATCAAGTTTAAAAGTCATTAAACTGATTTCTTCTGTTTGAAGTCACTCTATAGCATTAAAGTAGCTCTATAGTATTAAATTGGCCATATAATATTACAAAAGATCTGAGTAGTGAAAAAACAAGTGTCACAACAGTTAAAGTGACTGCTTTGACACTTGACGTGAAGTGAGAACTTGATTGAATAGTTACAAACAATATAAATATTTTCGAAGACTTAAAAACCTGCTGTCCATGTTTCTTTTTAGCTACATTACTTTGTATCGTTAACATCTAGGATAAATGCGTACACATTAACCTGTATAACCTAACTTACTTTATGAATATTAACATTGTGTAATTATGATAACAACCGAGTGACAAAATCAACTCTTTTAAGCCTTCATAGCTTTTGTCCACTAATGCTTAGCTATATGCACTTTTCTAATTCTTTATATAGAAGATCTGTACTTTCAAATGATCTTCTTCAAATGATCAAATGATGTTCTTTGTTTTGTAAACCGCGAACTTTGTTTTCAATAATCTAACACTGATTTTGTAAGCGATGTCATTTTTTATATGCGCACGCAATCAACGCGATTTGATAAGTATATAATTTATACAGTATGTGTGTATTAACTGTGTTCGTTAGCACTACTCTCTAGCCAGTACTTAGTCCATAAGTCGTAGTTACGCGTAATTGGTGGACAATTGGAAGTTCACACACCGACTTGTCAGTGAAGTCACAAAGCTCCAACTGAAATCCAGCGCTGCCTTTGCAGCATTGTGTTGAGTTGGAGAACTATTTGATGTCACATTTTACCTTTAAATTCTTTTTTTTTTTAATTGTTATTCGATTTTTTTCGTTTCATTATTAATTAACGTCGTGCATGTACTGCTTGTGATGACTGATGACTTACGGATCTGAGACGTGGTCCTTCACTGCTGACCGTATGAGGACGCTCAAGGTCGCTCAGCGAGCTATGGAGAGGGCTATGCTCGGAGTTTCTCTGCGAGATAGACTCAGAAATGAGGATATCCGCAGCAAAACCAGAGTGACCGACATAGCTCAACGGATTAGTAAGCTGAAGTGGCAATGGGCCGGCCATATAGCTCGAAGAACCGATAACCGATGGGGAAGAAAGGTTCTCGAGTGGCAGACTCGTACCGGTAGGCATGACGGATGGAAAGACGACCTGGTAAGACATGCAGGAAGTCGATGGATGCAGGTGGCTCAGGACCGTGCTTTGTGGCATTACTTGGGGGAGGCCTATGTTCAGTAGTGGACTTGTGAAGGGCTGTAATGATGATGATGATGTACTGCTTATTAATAATTTTAATGCGTCTTACACCTGTGCATGCATATTTCTGCCCCTTGTATTTATAGTATTTCTTCAATTGTGCGTAAAATGTGAGTATCAAATAAATAGTTCTTTCTTTCTTACTTTACTACGTATTTCCCTTTACAGTATCTGTCGATAATGGAAATACAACTGCATGGGATATTTACCGTGCCAGCTACTCGCACCCGCGCGATACACAGCTGTGATACATTTGATACTTTCGTTTTTGAATTGCCGGTCCGTAGTATACATACAAGTCTTTAGATAAAATGCGTCAAATTAGTTTTATAAAATATTCATTCAAAATATGTGCTCGCTGGCCTCATTCTTTAAAAAAAACATACAAGTGAGATGAAGCTAGTGTGTAAATACCTGAAGGCGCGAGGGTTGAGGCCGGCGATGTGGCAGCAGTAGTTGTTCATGACGTTCTGCAGCATGAGCAGCCGCCGGTACATCTTCTCCGTCACCGGCAGCACGTAGCCCAGCCCGCCGTCCAGCGTCGCTGCACGCAAACAACATCAATCAGTTTTCGTGTCTTTTGTTAAGTCGGTGCGCTCTATCATCTTCGTCTATATGAACATTTACCAAGCGCAGCACTGCCACAAAAGGAGATAAGGAGAAAGAAAGGCACATTTTGGTTGTAGCATGAATGGGTCGGATCGACCGGTGAAGGACTACGCTCTCACAGAATATCGGCGTAAAATAGCAACATAATGCTGATGTGTTTCGTACGGTGAGTGTAGACCGAGGCATTCCATCTCAGTCCTTAGAGGTGACATCGCATCTGCATTTTGATTCTTAATGAGGTTAAATGTAGATGTCTATGGGCCACAGCATCCACTTAACATCAGGTGGACTGTGTGCTCGTTTGTCATCATTACTCTATAAAAAAATATAAATAAAATAGAATAAAACCATTTTAATTTCAATATTGATCACATGTAATACTTATTGAAAGTAATTTATTACTTTTACCACTGGTTAAGAAAAAACCTCTGTCATGGGAACCAGCAAGTGACCCAGTGAAACTTTTTTTAAATAAAAATAATTTGCAATATATTATTTTATACAATCAGTATGAAGACATTAGAAACGGCATGGTAGCAACCACCTCATTCCCAGGAATTATCACCAATCATCTCTTTAGTAGTATACCCTTACTGAACAATTTTTGCTGAATAAATATTTTAATCTTTTTGATAATTAGGGCCTGCATATTTTCTGGGACTTAGTTATAAAAGCGTATACCCGCGTAAGCGTATTGCCCCATGAAGGAATTACTCTTTGGAATCGAGTAACTAACTTGCGCTTGTTCCTAGTATTTACAGAATATATTACATTAAATTTATATTTATTTTTATAATAAATTAAAATTTCGTAAATATATTGAGAGTACAAAAGTTAATATATTGATTTCTTTCAAATTTTCTCTAAGGGATACTTTCAGACCTATGGCTGTCTTCTGCTAAACAAAAATAGTTTCAATGTCAGTCGCATTCCCCATATCAAGATTCCATATGATATTATGCTATGGAAATAACTAAAATATACTAATCTAGCTGTTTCAACATATGTAACTTTTTTATAGCATAATATGCTACTGAACTAAGTTTGGTAACTAATTTAGATTATTATGGAAGTGATTAATAAATATCTTTCGACTTAGGGAAGCGCTAGGAAAATATTTCCTTCTCCGAACTGTAGCTGAAGTAAAAAGTCACCGGATCATTTGTTACATACTGTATACTCAGTGACTGCCACGTTGGTCTAGTGATCTTAAATGCGATTGCAGATTATGAGGTCCCGAGTTCAAATCCCGGGTCGAGTCAAAATCAGTTGGAGTTTTCCGTAAGAAACTCTCAGTAGCAGTCCGAAGTCAAATAATTGGCGGTGTTTCATCCAGGTGCCTCAGAAATCACTTAAAGCCGTTGGTCCTGCTCCTGATCTCTTTCCGGTCGTGTCGGATTGACGTCCCATCGGATTTTGAGAGTGTGAGTAGAGAGTGCACCTGTGCTTGCGCATACATTTGCGGACTATAATCCTGTCCAGCGCAGATCGCTAGTCTCCGTTGAGGCTGGTCGCCGTGAACAAATTGGTCTGGAGGACCTATTACTATATACACATATCAAAACATTTTAGAACCAGCATGGTTGAAGATCACCTCATTCCCAGCTGTTATGTTCAACGGTACAATAAACACAAAATGACGTTGGTATACTAACTGAACATGGTGACGTGGCGGCGGTGCGTAGACTCGGGCAGCGACTTGGCGTTGATGCGGAACATGGCGTGCACCTGCTGCCCCACGTGGTAGTCGCACTTGCGGATCAGACGCTGCCCTGGAAACAACATAGGATATGGTGACACTTCCGGGGACAACATATTCGTAGCCCTTCAATTAACATACGATACGGTTAGACTTGTGGGGACAAGCTAGTTACACACGCACACACAAAGAATTTATCTAGGTCCAATTAAGAAATTTAACATATATACAGTATGCGACAGGTTGCCATAAAATATTATGGCATCACGTACCAGGTAGTAAAGTAAAGTAAAGTTACATACACACTGCGGGGCACAGGCCTCCTCTCGTTTCTGAGAAGGTTTTAGGGCAAGGAATAGCCCGCCGCGCTGCCCCAATGCGCGTTGGCGAACTTCACATGTCTTCGAAATATTTTTTTTCTTATTTCTCAGACATGCAGGTTTCCTCACGATGTTTTCCTTCACCGCCGAGCACGTGGTAAATCAGAACTTAAAATCGCAATTAACAATTTCATTGGTGCCGGCTGGGATCGAACCCGGTTTGCTCGCGTACTGTGAAAGGGGACAATCATTTTTGGGCCCACTAAAAATATTAACGTCACTTAATGGTATTACATCAAAAAAAAGACACCAAATTATAATAGTAAATGGCCTACAGATTTTTCGAAAATGTAAACGGAATCAAGAAATATGAAAAAAATTAGTTGTTTTGATATTCGTGTTCTGATTAGTGTAATATGGGTAAAATGCGTGTACCTAATTAGTCATTTTGCAGTTTGTATAAAAAGAAAACTATTTTTTCACAAAGCTGACTTAAAAAAGATACCACTAAGAACTTTATGTTTAATTTCTAAAAATTTTAGCTAACATCACGTTATAACATAGTTCTAAATGACTGTGAACCAAAACGTTATTTTATCATTGACTTCCGGTAATTCCCAGCGGCCGGCGGACGGGTACGGCGGGCGGGGCGGCGGGGTATTACCTACATCTTTAATCTTAACGGCATTGACGTTCGTCACGCTACTGTTTTTTTGTATTTATATGCGATTTTAAGAAAATGGAATCTGCTAGATCAGCATACAATGAAAATAGAAGTGTATGTTGCAATTGTGGAGTCAGGTTTCACCGCAGTGTGCGAAGACAATTACTGGCCGAGACAACTGCTGATGTGCGCCAACTTTTATCTGTGTGGATTTCTCATGAGGTGGGATAATATTATCTCATGGAAAGCTAATGACTGCACTATACAATCTATCTACTTACATATTATCTAGATTTAAACTTTTATGAGAAATATATATTATTTTTGTTACTCTCGATTTTATTCCAACAATATTACTATACTGCGGAAACGAAAATTACATATTTTCTTTATTAATGTATTACTTAATATTTTTATTTTTGTTGAATAATATGGGATATGGTACGATTTTTTAGAAATAATACGAAAGAAAACGATCCACAGACTCCAGGAACACATAACGATCTATACATGATTAAGTACTTAATTATTTTAAGTTTTTAAAAGTAATAATAAATATCCCTTCATATTATTAATAAATTCATACCTTCTATAGCTATAATTTTAATCTTTCGTTATATTAAATTGATAAATGATATATTATATTGATTGAATTATTTTACATTTTGACACAAGATGACACTGCATTCTTTCCTGCTACTATTTACCAACTTACAGGCATAGTTCTTTGCATTGACTCCATTGACTGGCATTGACTGTAAGAAAAAAGTGTGTTGTTTCAAACTATTTGGTAGAAAAAATATAATATGGTATAAACTTGTTTGTTTAAATTGATGTAAACTGTGTTCGTGTTAAAGTAAAAGTTTAAAAATGAAAATTCACGTAGTTTTACTGCTTACAAGTGGATTAGTATGTTAATGTCTAATTGATGCAAAAAATGTTTAACCTAAGGGTTATATCATGCACGTAAGTCAAATATTAAATACCTATTTCACATTTATGTATATAATTTGCCAATGACATTCGAAAATGCAAACTGACGAGTAAAAGTCCATGTGAGTAATATAAAAGTTTATTTTTCCTCCTAGAATTTTGTAAAATCTATAACTTATACTGAATTAACCTTTAACAAATGATAAACACAGGTCTTACTAATAAGTTAAATGTTAAAGTATTGAAGTTTTATGTTATTAGTGAAATCTAATTTAAATAATAGATAAAATAAAGTCACACAATATACACAAAAGAAGTTTTTGTGGCATGGTATGATGTATCACATGTTATGTGTGTCTAATTATCTTTTGTCAGTCAATCAGAAATCAAAGTCGAAAAAGTATATATATATATATATATATATATATATATATATATATATATATATATATATATATATATATATATATATATATATATATATATATATATATATATATATATATATATATATATATATATATATATATATGTCAATATTTATTCTAAGAATAAAATATTATGTAAATAGAAAAATAAGTTATTTTGTGCAATGAAAAATATTTCAATCCACTGTAATATTACCGTTACAGCCAATTAAACTCCACTGCCGAACATAGGCCTCCCCCATATATTACTAATATTACACAACTCCATAACACTCTAATATTATAAAGTTTCTTTATCACTAAGAACACACACAACACACTTATATGATATACCTGAAATAATGTAAATATTGTAAAATCATATATTATTTGAAATAAAATGTATTGTATTTCAAATAATATAGGGTTCCACATCAAACATTTACTTTCATGCCAACTTCGCTTCCCTCCTCAAAATGTACATTTATCTGAACTTAATACTTATTTACTCTTTTATTTTTAATTCCTGATTTTTTCAGTTACACCCACTTGATGCAGTTTGTTGTAACTGCCTAAGAATATTGCAAGAAAGTGTTGCATCTGCTCACTCCATTAGAAGATTTGGGTACAGGAATATTTGTATTCCATGTGGATCTTCAATTTTAAGAGCACACCGTACACGGATTGTGCCTATTAACTCTGAAGAAAGAGATATTATTTTGCAGTGGATACCATCACACCAGGTACTTACTTTATTTTAAAAGGCTGTACACAGATTGATGTTTGTAAAATCAGACACCTTGCATACAATTTGGCCTGATATTTATGTTCATTCAACATGGCAGTTCACTAACAGGTTATCTTTAAGTTTACAGTCTACCAAAAGTCTACTGCTGAACATAGAACTCCCCATAGATTGTCTTATGGGGGGATATTTGCCATTAATAACCACTTTTTTTATTTTTAGTTATTAGATGAACGATACTTCTTCCTTATCTTACACCCATATTTGTATGCTTTTGTACTTATTATACAAGTAATATTTTTTACCTTAAAAGACATTAGTATAAATAAAACGGGTTGGGTTTACCATTCGGTCGCCTCAATTTGAAGATTCTGTTACTGTGGGGGGCGTCAAGGGAGTTTATCTGAAGCACCTATATGCGAGTTTTGCTACCGGAGCAGCATCGAAGTATTTTTATTTATTTTTTGAAAATATTGGTAAACGACTAATTAATTAAATATTCTCACGTTTTTGACGTTTCATCTGTCAATGTCATATCGATATATAGTACTAAATCGATCTAGTGAATCGATATTTCACCCTAGATAATCAAGATCAAATCTTTTCTGTTTTGTTAAGATTTACAAAATTATTTATAATTAGTTGAAAGTACCCCAACTCGTAAAGAATGACAGTTTTTCAATTTAATCATTCAATGTTATCTGAAACTTAAAAGAACTTGGACTTAGTGAAATATTGTTAATAATTCTAAAATAATTACTTCTTGTCTGATATGTGATGTATTATTTATTTCTATTTAAATAAATAGTGCCACAAAAATATTATGAGGGGAAACAATTGCATGCTAATATTTATAATTTTAAAAGACATTTAAACTATTTAGTGTTAAAAAGATTGAAATAAATAGAACAATAATAAATATTATTAATATTTAGAGTAGACACTGTAAAACTATGGTTCATTTTGTTAGTTGATAAAAAAATAACTTTTTTCAGGTGGATCGTTTAGAACGAGTATGCAGTCCTTGCTGGCTGAGGGCTTCCAGAGCTGTATGGAGACAGAGACAACAAAATGAGAACAGGGATATTGAGTTACAATCCATGAATATAGAAGACATCGGTAACATCCCACAACCACCCCCTATACCTGCACCTGTAACCCCTGCCATTACCAGAGCGGTATCAACAATTACTATGGCTAATTATAAGCGTGCTGCTTCTACTTCCCGTCACTGTATTTTTAAGTCATGTAATCATTCATCTAGATTTTTAATACCTAAACTACTTAAAGAGAGATTGCTGATAGATCACTCATTTTATGTGCCACTGTGCGCTCGTATTTGTGAATACCATTTAAATGAACCCCACAATGATTGGAATAATTTATACACGAGTAGTAACTGTTCAGATTTTACTGCATCTCAGATAGACAACCTTTGTTCCTTACTTAAAAGTAGTGTTACTCAAAATTATAATATTTTAAATATCATTGAACATAATTCAATATTATGCAAATATTGGTTCGGATTTACCAACTACCAATTTGAACAGTTACTAGTTGAAATTCCATCTATCAGTGAAAGAGTTAAATCACCTAAAAGAAGTCTAGCTATGTTCTTAATGAAACTTCGTACAGGTGATAGCAATGAACGCATAGCTTCTCTATTTAATGTAGCTTCATCGACTGTGTTCAATCACTTAAATATTGTAAGTCAGTGCTTTGAAGAGCAATTCATCCAACTGCATTTAGGGACAAATACCTTATGCATTCAACAAGTTGCTCAATATAACTTGACAATACCAAATGGCTTGTTTGGTAATCCAGATATGGATCCTGAATTTATGCCAGCCATAGTAATATGTGATGGTACATACATTTATGTGCAAAAAAGTAGTAATTACTTATACCAGAAGCAAACATATAGTTTACATAAGTATCGTAACTTAGTTAAGCCATTTTTAATAGTGTGCTGTAATGGTTATATCCTTGATGTTTTTGGACCATATCCTGCAACAGAATCAGATGCTTCTATAATTCTTAGACTGTTCAACGATAATAGTCCACTGCGAACCTATTTTAGAGAAAACGATGTATTTATTCTTGATAGAGGTTTTAGGGATGCAATTCCATTCTTGCAGCAATGTGGTTATAAGGCTTACATGCCTGAATCTAAACAAGCTGGTGAAATACAATTATCAACCATTGCTGCCAACAAGTCCAGATGTGTAACTTTGTGCAGGTGGGTGATTGAAATTGTAAATGGGAGATTTAAACGGGACTTCAAATTATTTCGTCAGGAATATTTTAATACTGCATCTACTCATCTCATGCTATACTTTAAAATTGCAGCTGCATTAATAAATCGATTTCATACGTTGATTCGTAATAATTTTCATGCTGTAGAGATATTGGCAATTGCTCAAGCCAAACTAAACACTCCAAATAATTTAGCCTCCTACGTAGAAATGCACAATTTAAATAGAGTGAGAGTGCGATTTGCCAGCATTAATGGTAATCTTCCAGAGCTAGATAATTTTCCTCAACTGACATTCCAGGATCTCATTCTGTTTAGTCTAGGAATTTATCAAATTAAACAAGCTCGTAGTTATTACGGGGAGCATGTCAGGGCTTCTGGAGAATATAAAATCGAGGTATACCTGCAATCTGTCCATGATTTTGGTCCAAATAGTTATCTATTGCGAGGTAGGATACAATCAAGGCACACTAGTAAAAAAACTTATTACACTTATATACTAGTTGACACCAACCCATCAATTGCTAACACTAGGGCTGCTCTTACTGGGTACTGTTGCAACTGTTTGGTAGGCAGACGCACTGTTGGCTGCTGTGCACATGTCATGTCTGTTGTCTGGTTTCTATCTTGGGCACGGCATCGAGATGAGGTTGAACCACCTGTATCTTTTTTAGATGATATATTACTTTCAAGTAATGATATTGAAAATGATGAATGATGATTATTAATCTTAATGCGTATTAATATTGTAATATAAATGATCATTTTTGCTATAGTTGTTCCACTTGTGGCAACCAAAGTTTTTTGTGTTATTCTATAGGAAGATGCTGCTGCTCATCTCCTGGTATTTTTATTTTATTCTGTCGACTTTAACGACACCATACGGGACGGAACGTGATGGCAATTCACGGAAGGCCTCTGTAATATTTTACATTATATCTTTAATTTAGGAGCCATATGTTCGGCAGTGGACTGTTGTAATGATGATGAATAATGATGACTAAAAATTGTAATTTTTGTTGCTTATTTGAACTATTTCTATTTTACTGTGTGCTTTATTATCTGTTATATATTATGTTATATGTGTAATTTATAAATAAACGCCGAGCAAAGTTGAATTTATTGCTCTGGCACCCTTTTTTATCTCTTTTAATTGACAATATCCTTCTGATTTCTAATAATATCGTAAACGGGCGAGACGTTATATTTTAATGATGTATGGGATTTATACTTGCTAATAGATGAATACTTTAATGAACAAAGGGCCGGCACTGCACCTGTCTGCTGTGTTATTTTTAAAAGAGGACTCATAAAACACTGACGATTTTTACCATAATTAATGCAGTGATTATACATGATCTTTGGGACTTATTACATATCAATATCGTATCGTAAATAGAAATGTTACCATCAAGTTATTTTGAAAAAATCTTTTAATATGATCTTTTGATATGAAAACACGAAAAATGTTTCTACCTATGTCCGTTAGAAACCATCCAAGCGATTTTGATGAAATGTTTATGTGTGTTTGAATGGGTCTCTATACGATTCATATTCACATATGGACTCGGTAGGTGGCGCTGTTGTCGAAATCCAGAAATCACCTGTGCGAAGTCGGGGCGGATCGCTAATAATAAATACAATTAAACTATACCTGTGTGTTTGTTATCCTGGCACAAACAGTTCAAAACATCTTACTTCCTCACAATTTATCAGTGTGTAATAACAGATAAGCATGATATTACCTAGTCATTTTGGTATTTTAGAACCCAGTCATTTTAAGATGTATAATTAGGTATTTAATAATCAACCAAAGCATATTAAAAAAAGTCTTGACACCGGGCCTGTCTGTCTGCATTAATAGATCTGAATTATATAGACTATGTTGGAAATGATGATTTACTATCTATAAATACGGTTGCATTATAACTTGTTTTTTACACAGTCAGTTTAAAACATCTTTCTTACTATATAACGTGTGTTGGTAATATTGTAAATATAAATGGATATATTATACCTTAGTCATCTTGAATTTAATCATATTATTTTAACGGTAATTGGGAAGTACACTCACACTCAATATATATAAAAAATTGTATCCATACCACATTTGTACACAGACAGGCACTATATTTTGCCGTAACTACTAAAAATATTGAAGTATCTGAAAATGCTGAATGTACCTACAACTTGGTTTTATATGAACTATTATTCAACAGTGCACTATTTTAACTTAAAATACCGGTAAAAACCACTATAAATAGCTTTTAGTTTATTTCTAGGTTATTTTAAAATTCATATTTTAATTGTTAATTTCTCGATTTTCCGTCTAGATGTGGTAAAACTAATATTACTTTTGTAATCTATATATTATAAGGAATAAATCGACATCCATTTCATTGCGTGACGCGAAAATTTGTGGTGGGCCCATTCTCCATACAAAAATTGATTGTCTCCTTTACAGCGAACGCTAACCATCTGAGCTACCACGGCTCTTTTCTTTCTACCAGGTAGTTTATATAGATATTTTTTACAACACAACAAAGTAAGAGTAAAATTAATTAAATAAGGTTTGTTATAAGTAAAATGAAAAAATATTTTTGGCCTCCTGGCCTTCGTTTCCTATTAAGACACATAGTGCAATCATATAATGATTATTTTAGTAATATTGATATTTTTACATTTTGTGCTTTAAAATTATATCAAGAATAAATTACAAGTATCAAAAGTATAGCATTTAATTCGTGCAAAATTCTTTTATACCGATTTTTTTTGTAATAGTAATTTTTCTCTCTTCAACTCGTTACTTATTGTCTAAACTAATATGTGTTATACGGCGTTGAATGTACATATACTATACTCTATTTTGATAATTCTTTTATAAATACTTTTGTACGTTTAATAATAATAATATATTTATTTGTTTAAAACATGGTACGATTTGTTTACAAATATTATACAATCAAACAGCACGTTTTGCTACAACTATACGTAGCATGCCAGTTTTTGTTTTTGTACATTAGAACTTATGATTAAGAAAGTCCAAAATGCTATAGAAATTATTTTTAATTAGGTATTCATGTAATTTTGATTTAAATAATCTAGTATTTAACATTTTATTTGGTCGCTTGTTATATAAACGTACACACATGAGATAAACAGCATTTATTATATTTACATATTCTATATATAGGTATTCATGTAATTTTGATTTAAATAATCTAGTATTTAACATTTTATTTGGTCGCTTGTTGTATAAACGTACACACATGGATAAACAGCATTTATTATATTTACATATTCTAGGATTATCACTTAAAATAAGATTGTAGGGGTTTCGCCTGATCCGAGGATTTACATCATCTGCCGTGTTAAATAAATATTTATGCTTCCATACAAACGTACATAATATTTCATAAATATAAAGACATGGTAGGGGTAATAAATCAAGTTTTTAAACACCTGTTGACATGATTCAGTTGATTTAACCCTCCAATCCCCATAAAAATCCCATGCATTCGACCGCTCGGGATTTGCACTTTGCACACATTTTGCACTTTAAACCATTAAAACTTATATATAGAGACTACTTTTCTACAAACAAGTTTTAGGCATTATAAAATCTATACAAAATTCTCTATCCTGAGGTCTAAACAAAAGTCAGGTTTTACTTCATTACAAAAAGATTTTATTGTAGTTTGATAACAAAAAAACATACCAAGCGGATGTCGGCAGCGTGAACATAACAATTATTTCTATATATTACTCGAAATTATTTAAATTAAAAGATAAATTATATTCACACCAAAACTTCCATACCAATTTTAAACACTATACTAAAACACTAGAAAAATCCAAAAATCAACACAATAACATACACACGAAAATAGCGTACGAAATGAATGTAGATTATAAATAAATATCCATAGACTAACTGACTTTTTATTCCACTAGAGGATAGAAAATATATCGATTATATAATACCAAACTTCTTCATAGAAAAGTAGTCTCTAAACATTAGTATATACGGGTTAAAGTGTGGGGTACGGGGTAGGTGCGGTCACATTCAACCTCTTGAATTTTGACGGAATATCGCCACGGTTAAATTTGGACACTTGGTAGCTAATAGGTTAAGGCCACATATTGCTCCGACACATTTTTTGTGCACTAAATGTTCTATTTTGATCTGTGCTTTTACCCCAGATTATGGTAGGACAGAACCGCCGTTCATTACAATGCATTAGGTATAACTGTATTTACGCTCACTCAACGGGTAATTACGTAATTACGCAAATTACGGGGAATTCCCCACATTCAATTAACTATAATGTTATTTATATCAGTCTCATGGTCATGAATTGAATTTTTTATTAGATGTCACAATTATTGAAATGCCATCCGCGAATAATATGCGTTTATGATTTGTTATGTAAATAATGTCATTTATATATGATATAAATAAAATAGAACCGAACACACTTCCTTGTGGAATGCCATACCTATTGTATCAATGTTCAGACGAGTATGGTATGAGATCCTTATTTTCATCTATTTTCATGATTGTAACACACATTGCTCTCTGTTACTGAGGTATGAATATATCCACTGAAGATTAGGTCCCCTAATCCCAAGCTTTTGGAATTTTTGTAGCAGGAGGTCGTGTGAGATTAAGTCGAAAGCAGCCCCGTAATTAAGTGATTATTATTTAAATTTGACAGTGTTATATTGAGAGAGAAAAAGTGGCCAACTTTGTAGATTTGCCTTTTTGAAATCTGTATTGTTCGTTAATTATAGTATTATATTTATTGCAGAATTCGATTATTCTTTTGTACATGCACTTTTCATACATTTTCAAATAATAGATATCAACATTATTGGGCGATAGTTATTGATGATATATTTCTCTCCTTTTTACAGAGCGGTTTGTTTTTTGTATATCTTAATAAATAAAATAAAACAACAATATCTCCATCTTCATTACTCTCTGTCGTCTCTTACTACACCAACGGAATGATTTAGGGAAGCGAATTATCTTACGCCACCACTAAAAAGAGATAGAGTTATCCGAATAATTTAATAGGGGTAATTTGGGGTAAGTAATATTAAATAAATAAATAACTAACCGCCATAGCTCTCTCTTGCCTGCGGCTGGTACATGAAGAGTGCGAGATTCCCGTCCGCTTCGCTGACCAGGAAACCCAGTGTCGTATTGTCCACAACAAACTGCATATCATAGATCTGACGGAGAGACATATTATGAATGGTATTGAAGTTCAGGAAAGAACACTCAACTGTCTGCAACCAAATAGCAGTGTTGCGTTGCTCTGTTGCAGTCTGAAGGGTATTGGGAGCCAGTTGAGTTACAGGCTGTGAGGCATTCCATCTTAGTCCTCAGAGGTAACAACGCATCTGTAGTTTTTTTTTTTGTTTGAACTTGGCTACAGAATACCGAAATCACAGAATACCAGCGTAAAATAGCAGCTCGTTGCTGCTGTGTTTCGTATGTCAAGTGTAGAGAACCGGAGACCCTTTTTACTGGAAACGAGACATTCCATCTTAGTCCTCACGGGTGACAATGCATCTGCATTTTGATTCTTAATCGAATACAAATATAGATGTCTATTTGTCAAAGCATCCACTTACAGCCTAAGAAGAACATACAGTCAGTCATCGCGTTTGATGTTGTCGGAAAAGCCGACAAAAATAATAAATTGATAGGGTTCTCAGAACGGGAAGTAATAGAAAGATTTAAAAAAAATGGTGTCCTTTTTCACGTTTAATCACCTTCCTGTGTATGTGGAAACTGATGAAACTTTAATTCCTCAACTTTAAATGAGGATGACCCACAGTTTTTTACCGCACATGTAGTATGAACCATTTAAATTTATTTGCGACACAACCCTAGCGGACAGTTCCCGAGCGAATAACGGCCGCTCGGTAGCGCTCCGCCCCCGTCTCGCCCCGTACCACACCGCAGTATTGCCCCGACTAGACGTCTTCGATTACCGACTGTTAGTAGTAGTTAGACTGTGGCTGTGTGCTCGTTTATTAACTTTATTAATTTTATACGTGGTAGAGCCATGCTGCAGTTATATTAGTAGTATAGTTGTAGCACGAATGGGTCGGCTCGACCGGGGAAGGACCACGCTCTCACAGAATACCAGCGTGAAATAGTAGCTAAATGCTGCTGTATTTCGTATGGTGAGTGTAGAGAACCGGAGACCCTTTTACTGGAAACGAGGCATTCCATCTTAGTCCTCACGGGTGACAACGCATCTGGATTTTGATTTGTAATCGAGGATAGATGTAGATGTCTATGGGTCGCATCAACCACTTAACATCAGGTGGACTGCGTGCTCGTTTGTCACCCTATCCTATATAAAAAAAAATATAATTAGAAAAGGAGGGGTTAAACAAGGAGACGAGTAAGGTTAATGGCTAGACCTGCGCGGTCCTGAGGTCACGGGAGACGAGCGACAGCGTGCGGTGCTGGTGCTGGTAGCGCAGCAGCGAGATGGACTTGTACACATCGGCCACCAGGATCAGGTTCTTGACGCACAGCAGCCGGTGCACGTAGATCTGCGTGTCGATGAACGCCACGCCCACCAGGTCGTTGTCCTTCAGCTGCCAGATGTAGATCTGCGCAAACACACGTTTTCTAATAATGAGGCTATTTTTGTTCCTAGTATATTTGCTAAGCCTCACGTGCAAGCGTTTGTTTTCGTTCTTCTAGTTTTTGTGTTATAGCACGGTGCGGGTAACAGGTTGACAAGTCACGAGAACGTAACTTGTGTGCGTTTGCAAGATTACGACAACATTTTTAACTTTGAGAAAATAACACTCGATTTGTTTTATCAATTTTTCAATTCTGTTGTGACTATTAAATTTACAACAACTTCAAAAATCTCGCTTAATATAAACTATATTAATATAAAATACATATTTTTACTAATAAAAGTATAAAATTTCAATTGATTTCACTAGCGTGCGCAGTTAAATACTATGCACACTAGCGGTATTTTTTTAAAATTACTAGATATGTGCCTCGTAATCGGATTTAAAAACTGTCAAGCGAATACAACCACAAAAAAATAAGTAAGATAATTCTAGTTTATATATGTGGCGTGTATTACGCCATATTCATTTAAACTAAATTCAAATTACTTACTATTCATGTACTACAAAAAACAAATGAATAGAGAAAGTGGTAAATTCAGAAAAAGTAATTAAATAATTTTATATATATTCCGCCATTTTGTATATCTCACAAACTAATCTCGAAGGCGAATAACTAACTTCTTTTTATAGAATAAGAGTGACAAACAAGCACACAGTGCACCTGGTGGTAAGTGGATGCTGTGGCCCATAGACATCTACACTTATCCTCGATTAAGAATCAAAACGCAGATGCGTTGTCACTCCCGAGGACTAAGATGGAATGCGTCGTTTCCAGTAAAAAAGGGTCTCCGGATCTCTACTCTACTCATTCACCATACGAAATACAGCAGTATTAAGCTGCTATGTTACGCTGATATTCTGTTAGAGCGTGGTCCTACCCCGGTCGAGCCGACCCATTCGTGCTACAACCATAATATAGCTGCAGCATGGCTCTACCACGTATAACCGACTTATCTAGGGGTTTTGATTATGACCGTTTATGGGATAAGCTAAAAAGCATAAACTTACGTGGGGAACTTATCGGAGTTTTCCAGTACTGGTATTCACACCAATCTAACAGCATATGCTGGGCGGGTGTAGTGTCGAATTTGTATCGGTTCGAATGCGGAGCCAGGCAAGGCGGATTAACATCTCCGACACTTCTCAATTTGTTACTTGGTAGAGTCATGCTGCAGCTATATTAGTAGTATAATTAATGATTTCTTATATTTACGCGAACACTACACATTGATTAAAACTACTTTACGGATTTTAAGTTAAAAGTACACTATGTAACGTCTTTAAATGAATTACAAATACTTAGTTGTGGGTTATTACTTGTAGTGGTTGCTTTACATATTTATTGCACACAATATAACTTTTTGTACTCAATTAATAATATAATTAAAAGGCGATAACACAAAAAACTTAAGATGATATTGACCAATTTACTATATCAAACTCATCACTACTTTACGACCTGGATAATTTGTCTTGGTTAATATCTGGTCAAAAACATAAGTTAAAAATAATGCATCAAAACATTAGAAGCATAACTCGCAACATAGATGAACTTAATGTTCTAATACATAGGTCAGCTTTAGAATGGGACTTAATTCTTCTTACAGAATGTTGGTAGCCGTCCTCTCACTATATTCCGATAATGGATGGCTATAACTATTGTAAAACTCTTAATAACACAACCCAAAATGAGGGTGTAGTGGTGTATTTCAAAAAATCTTTGAATATAACCTGGCAGGAGCTGTCAATATCAGATTGCAATTGTATTCTTCTAAAAATAGGTAAGGATACCATAGTCTTTGTAATTTATAGACCAGCTGGATTTAAGGATCCTACAAATTTTATTGAATCGCTTAGTAGTACGCTTGATCAGTATTCACATTATAAAACCATAATTGTAATTGGCGATATGAATATAGATATTGTTACACATAGTAAGGACTCCTACTCTCCATATTACTTAAATAGTCTGGCATCTAAAGGTATGTTACCTGCCCACACCTTCCCTACCCATGGCAAAACGTGCCTAGATCACATCATATTGAAAACAAAACTTCGGTCAACCTGCTACGTTGCGGAGACTTCCATTACTGATCATGATACTCTTATATTTATTTATTTATTTATTTATTTATTTAAAACTTCATATACACAAGTGGTATATAGGCGGACTTAATGCCTAAGGCATTCTCTCCCAGTCTACCTTGGGATGATGCAGAGATAGAATAAAGTAGGTGTAATAAAAAGTTAATATGCGAATACTAAAATAAAATAACAAAAAAAAATGTAATACATGGAAATAAAATACATAAGATATAAATGGTACATCGCAAAAAATAGATAAAATTATATTAATATTCATACACATATATGTACATAAAATATATAATATACATAATTACAATAAGAACAATAAGAATATATATATATACATATAAACATACATATATACATATATATATACATATACATACATACACACACATACATACATATATACACATATACATACATAT
Organism: Parnassius smintheus behrii; assembly: GCA_036936625.1. NCBI lineage: Eukaryota > Metazoa > Arthropoda > Insecta > Lepidoptera > Papilionidae > Parnassius > Parnassius smintheus. The sequence continues at coordinate 3,076,775 of JAUPFT010000022.1, read as the reverse complement.
ACACATGTACAACTAGTGCGTGTTGCCAGTGATGTCTTATGGATCAGAGACGTGGTCCTTCACTGCTGGCCGTATGAGGACGCTGGTTCTGCCAATGATGAGGATGATGATTCTGCCAATTTATTAAGTAAGTGTTCCCGAACCTTCATCTTGAACGCGTACCGATTGCTAGCCGTCCTGATTTCGAGAGGGAGTGCGTTCCAAAGGAGAATAGATTGAATGTGGAAAGAAGAATGAACAAGTCCAGAGCTGTGGGATGGACATAGGAGAAGAAGGTTGTTCGTAGAGCGGAGGTTTCTCTCATGACTAGCACTAAGCAACTGAAAGTGAGGAGATAAGTAGGTAGGGGAAGTTGGAGACATCAGGATAGAATAAAGGGTGGTGAGTGCACGCAAACTACGGCGTTGACGAATAGGTAACCATTTTAATTGTGATCGATACGTGGATACATGGTCATACTTTCGAAGATTGAAAATGAATCGAATGCAGTTATTCAGAAGACGGTCATATTTGTTGAGAAAGTCTGCATTCAGGTCGAAATAACACACATCACCATAGTCGATTAGGGGAAAAATTAAACTCTGCACAAGCATTGTCTTAATTTCAGATGGTAGAAAATTTTTTAGGCGATAGAGAGAACGCAGGGTACCAGTGACTTTCTGGCTAACGGTCGTTGTTTGGGATTTCCAACTCAGAGTTGAATCAATTAATAAACCTAGATCCTTCACAGTGGAACACAATTGAATCTCAGTACTATTAAAAAAGATAGGAGGTACAGCTACTGTTTTCAATCTCTGGATCATCGGACGGCTACCAATTATTATGGCCTGACACTTCGAAGGGTTGACCATTAGGCCAAACCTGTCAGACCAGTTCTTAATGTACTCAAGGTCCCTGTTAAGTGTGTCCACCGCTGTAGAAATATCGTCAATACTCGCTTGTGTGTACAATTGCAAGTCATCAGCATACAGATGATACGCAGACTGAAGGTTTTGAGTAATGAGATTAATAAATATAGAAAACAATAAAGGAGATAATATGCCGCCTTGAGGGACACCAGCATGTATGTCAAGCCAGCTAGATGATAGCTCATCGATGCGAACCGACTGCTGGCGCCCTCGAAGATATGATGAAAACCAATCCAGTGCTTCGGGTGAGATCATAGAAAGGGAGAGGATGGAAATTAGAATGTCATAACTAATGGTATTAAAGGCGTTCGAGAAGTCAACCAAAACCAACACAGTGACTTTAGTGTCCTCAATGCCTGCCCTAATATCACCAGTTACTTTCAGGAGTGCGGAAACGGTACTATGACCGGGCCTAAAGCCAGACTGCAAGGGACTTAATAAGTTATTACGAGAGATAAACTGCGAAAGTTGCTTGTGGACACAGGCCTCAAGGACCTTGGATAAGAAGGGAAGGATGGATATAGGTCGGAAATGATTGGGTAAAGTAGGATTTGGGATCTTTTGTAAGGGAATAACGTAAGCCTTACGCCACAGTGAGGGAAAATTACCAGACTCCAAGGAGAAGTTAATGATGTGCGAGATGACTGGAAGGATATGGTCTAGTATATAGATAATCATCCGTCGGCAGATGTTGTCGTAACCTACAGCATTAGATTTAATGGAAAGGATTATCTTCTTGATCTCATCTACAGCTACTGGAGAAAATTGAAACAGATTAATATCAGGACGAGGTAAACCCATTAAGTGTTCAACAGTAAGACGCTTGGTCTGGTGATCAAGAGGACTGTTGGAGACAAAATGAAAATTGATATCATCCAGACCAATCGTCCTTTGAAACTCACAACGGTGTCGTTTACCGATACCTATGGTTCCAAGGAACTTCCAGATATTAGCAGGGGAAGAAGATGAGATGTTACTAAGAATAAATCGGCGTTTGGCGTTGCGTATCATCTGATTGCACCGATTCCTTGCAACTTTATAAAGCGTCCAGTTTTGATCACATCGATCTCTTCTAAATTTGCCGAAAGCGCGATCCCTACGTCTCATCGCAATCCGAACCCCAATCGTCATCCAAGGCGCAGGTGGACGCTTGAGCTTCACTTTTTTGATGGGAGCATGTACGTCATATAATTTAAGGATAGCTTCATTCAAAGCCCCAACTTTTTCATCCACAGTGGGTGCAGAAACCACGCTGTTCCAGTTTATTTTGGATGCATCCATACAGAGCTTTTCAATATCCAAGCGACCAAAACAACGCATGTGTAGAGTTTTGGCTGGAGGTTTAGGAGGTTTGAGGACGTAAGAAAGGAAAATGAGGTCATGATAGGAGAAAGCAGGTGCAAAGTGTTGACCGTGGCAGAAGACAAGAGAAGGAGCAGAGGTAAGGATTAAGTCAAGCCAGGTATCCTCCACATCAATATTGTGGTGAGTGGCTTGTAAAGGTAAAATGTGGAGGCCAACCGACTCGACAATTTGAAGGAGCTTGGAGGAACGGGTTAAGTGCGGAGTGAGGAGATCTGTATTAAAATCGCCCATGATGACGTGATGTGAGTATTCCGACCCCAAGGATTCCAGAATTGTTTCAAGACTGGAGAAGTAATCGACAGAAGGAGGACAGTAGACAACGCCAAGTACTAATTTGGTTTCTTTTACGCAAACTTCAAGGAAAAGAAATTCTGCAGATGCAGTATAATAGGGGGAAGAAGAAGCAAGAATTTTATAAGAAAAGTCAGAACGAAGATATATAGCGACCCCACCCCCTCTTCTATCAATTCGATCGTTGCGTATCAAACTGAAGCCAGAGAGAGGGTAAGAAGTAGAAGGAAGATGGGGCTTAAGCCAAGTCTCCGAAATCAAGACGGCATGAACATCTGCGTCAGAGAAAGCCTCAATCAGATCACTGTAATGACTAGGTACGCTCTGTGCATTAATGTGGCAAACATTAAACAAAGAGCGGGATTTATCGAATTTATGTCGCACAAAATCCCCTAACGTTTCAGTAATAGAGCAATAACTGTCATTTGATGAAGAAAACTCGTTGGCAGAAAGAAAAGAATCATCATCGGAACTCATCTATATGTAATAGAATATATAAAAATAAATAAATAATATAGACCTATAACTATAAGAATAAATAAATTAGTATAATTAAAATTATATAACGTAAAAAAATAGTAATAATTTCGATTGCTAAACTGCCATCCCTGCACCACCCGCCAGCTAACACACTCAAAAATTAAAAGACAAATATAATGCACAAAACAATAAAAATAAAAATGATTTGCAAGACAACTACAACTAAACTACGTTAAGATTACTAATAATAAATAGCAGAACTTAGAACAAATAAAAAGGATCATAGAGAAGTGTCTCATAGACGACATATACCCTGTCCAAAGGACTTTGTATCCATGATCATGTATTAATAAAAAAAACTTCCCAGCGACCGAAAGTTAAATTGCACTATGCACTTGTTACGAATCTATTAATCTATGGACAAAATATAACCAAAAGCAAAACAACTTAATACCAAAACAAAGTAGAACTTAACCTAAAATGTAATAAATATACAAGTTTTAATAAATGATGTAAAACGAGAAACAATATTAAAATTAGAAATTAACTAATTAAAAAAAATGTAAATAAATGAGAAAGAAAGAAGCTTAAGGTTACATAAAAGCAAAACAAGGTTTAATACTGTGGATAAAAAGTAATAATAAATTATACTAAGTAATTCTGCAATATTGAATAAATTTTAAGTTGTAGTAAAAGGAAAAAGGAGAATTAAGACAATAAAACGCAATACTGCGTAGTTATTTACGTGGTTTAGAATTGCTTCCTGCAATGCGCTCGCCTCCAGATAAGGATTCAGCAGTCGCCTTAGGGTGTTTTTGCGTAAGAGTAGTCAGCTCATCTAAGGTAGTGACTTTATGCCGGGATCCATCTGCAACTTTCACCACAATTACTCCATCTTGGGTCCAGCATGCACGCATGCCGAAATGCTGACGGGCTTTGCCAAAAACAGTTTGCCGAGACTTTGTCAAGAACTCCTTTACTGAAACTGGACAACCTTTCAGTCTAGACTTCGCCCTCCATACTGATGACCTGAAGTCAACGCTAAGAAATCGAACTAGGATTGGCCTGAGACGATTTTTGGTGGCTACTCCAATCCTGTGGCAGACACTAATGCAAGATGCTGTGATGTCCTTCAACTCCATTTTGTGGATTATACTTAGCACTGTAGCCTTGCAGTCCTCCTTCTCCTCTTCAGCAACACCCAAGAAAAGGAGAGCCTTTCGTCGATGCCTGGTCTCAATAGCGTCAACCATATGGGAGCACTCATTAATTTGTTTACGGAGCATACCGAGCATGGAGAACATGAGTTCACGGAAGGTTCGAAACTCCTCAGCCACCTTTGCAACCGTGTCCTTAGCGGATCCCCCCGTGTGTAACTGTGCTTCCAGTTCGGCCATCCTTTTTGAAAAGCATTCCTCCAAACTGTTCTGTGCAGTTCTAATCTCATCAAGTTGAGACATTGTGTTGTGCAAAGATATATACGAAATCCAAGTGTGTGTAATATGCTGGCAGGTGGTGTATTTAGATGGAATGAATTCACATATACACAGTTGTACAAATGCCATTACCAAGAAAATGGTGTTAATTAGCACTCAAATATGTAACAAGTTATATTTCTATTAGAGGCTACTCTAGATACACGTAGTTTGCCGCCAAAAATTAGAGAACGTGTAAATTACGATAATTTAGATAGTTACCTTCTCACTTTAGACTTTAAAAGTATTTATTCTATGGTAGATGTTGACTCAGCAGCTACATTCCTATTAGAATCCCTAAGTAATGCTTTAAAAATGAGTACTAAAACAATTAAAGTTTCTAACCGCAAAATTATTAAAAAGCCCTGGATTACCCCAGGTATTTTGAGATGCTTAAGAAATCGCGACAAATTACACCAAAAATGTAAAAAATATCCGCATGATGACGTACTACATACAAACGTTACCGTAATTATTGTAATGAACTACTTAAAAAACTGAAAAAAGAATATGAAAAAGCAGAATTAACAACAGCAGTTAAAACAAACAGTAAAAAACTTTGGAACACAATTAAAGCAGTCACAAATACCAATAAATTAAATAATAATGCCGATATATTATTAAACAAATCTGACCCTAAAACTTCAGTTAATTATATTAATTCATTTTTTGTAAATATAGGTAAAACTTTGGCGGAAAAACACCACGTTAACAAAAACACTCATAGCATTTTTCCTACAAACATATATCAACACTCCATGGTACTTATTGACACGGACGAACATGAAATAGAGACAATTATTTTAAATATGAAATCTGATTGCAGCGTAGGTAGAGATACTATTTCTACTTTATTTCTAAAAAGGTATAGACATTTACTAGTTCCTCCCATTACATATTTATGTAACCTTTCCCTTAAAACTGGTAAATTCCCGAAGTGTTTCAAACTAGCTGAAATTCACCCTATTTACAAGAGCGGTGATGTGGGCTGTGTCAATAACTATAGACCCATTTCCATTCTTCCCACTATGTCAAAAATTCTTGAAAAAGTGATCAACAAGCGTTTGACTAATTACTTAGAGAAACATGATCTGTTATCACATTGCCAATATGGCTTTCGACCAAAACGTTCAACTCAGGATGCAGTTCATGAACTAACAGATTTCATTGTTACAAACCTTGACCGTAAAAAGAAAGTAGTTGTTATATTCCTTGATCTTGCTAAAGCGTTTGATACAGTTTACGTCCCGCTTTTGTTGAATAGGCTAGAAGATCTTGGAATAAGAAATACACAGCTGAAACTTTTCTCTGACTACTTAACGGATCGATATCAGAGGGTAAGGATTGGTGGTTGCTACAGTGATGACCTTCCCATATCATATGGTGTACCACAGGGTAGTGTGCTTGGTCCCACGCTATTTCTTACATATATTAATACACTATGTAATCTAAAAATTCACAATGGGAGGATCATTGCCTTTGCGGATGACACGGCTCTTCTTTTCCAGGCAGATACATGGTCTGAGGTATTTAACTTCGCACAAAATGGGTTCGAT